>CM075811.1:66581488-67113488 GCA_037975025.1 Excoecaria agallocha | reverse complement strand
TGATTAGGGATATTTAGAATGAAGTCTCTATTGTTTCAAGGTCTTACAACCATGTGCCTCACATATGATAACTTAAATTGAAACTACATTCTTGGATAGTTCTATCAATTGATATGCACAGGAATACAATAGATAAAAAAATGCCTCATTTATTAATTTAAGAGTTTTATAACAATGCATTAGGGCTAGGGCTTACACTAACAGAACAATCTCATATTGCTCATTTCTAGCTTAAGAATAATAAAGCTCCTCTTGATGCAAAATGATGGTTCTAGCATCCATCATCTCATGTAAGTGAAAACCATGACACTTTTTAAATCCTTCTTAAAAGATCCATTAGTTGTTTTAAGCATATTGATTAACTCAGGAATGGTTACTTGGATCTTGTTCATGTTGAAGTTAAACACGAAAGGTGCAAAACTTGGAGCCAACGAGTATAAGATTAAATCTATGTATAGATCATTATCCATTACATAGTTAAGTTTACTCAAATGCTCAATGTACCAATACATCTTTAATGCATAAATAGCAGCTGAAGTGACTTCCATCATTTTGCAGCTAAATAGAGCTCGAGCAATCTCATATTGCTCAGTTCTAGCTTAAGAAGAATAAAGCTCCTCTTGATGCAAAATGATGGTTCTAGCATCCATCATCTCATATTGCTTCTGAAGCTCTCAGGATACAAAACCCAGCATCAGACATGCCACCCTTCACTATCCTCTATGTATTTTTGAGAAATGCCTTTAATCTCATCAATGACATCATCTGATGGAATTGGTGGTGGATCTTTATCTAAGACATAATGAATCTTTTTAGCTCTGAGAACAATTCTCACTTGTTTGATCCAGTCATAATAATTGCTGCCAACCAGCTTGTTATCCAAGAATGATCGTAGGTTTATGTTTGAAGTGCTCATGATGGTTACCTAAATGTGAAAAAGAAAAACAAATGAGAGTATGTTCATAAATATGTATGCATTAATTAGGTCTTTAATTAATCCATTTACTCCCATTGTTTTATTGTGAGTCAATAGCCTTCACTATATAATACGAGAAAACCCGATGGTTTTATTTGTGGGCCAATATCTAGTTATTGATATGAAATTTGGCTTTGACTATGGTTAACAAGTCAAACTCCATACCCTTGAAAGGTAGGTATCTATATACCAATTATGTCTTTACACAACTATTGGATCATTAGGTTATCAACTCTTAATACATGCATATCATATATGCATTCCCTAATCTTCCCTCTAGAACCATTAGCCTTGACTATGGTCAACAAGCTAATCGGCTAGCTATGATAACCCATTTAATTAGATTCAAACATATTCGATAAAATGTGAGCTTGACTGTGGTCAACAACCCATACTATAAAGAACTTTGGTTCTCCTCCAATTAATGAAAGATTTATATACCTTAGTATTAGTTTGAAGGATTTTAGTTAATTAAGTCTCACATATATGGTTGGCATACATTGGTATGCATCCTATATCTATCGCATAAATATAAGCATACAAATATGGCATAGTTATGGACTTTACTATATTTACCTCCCCGAGCCAAAAGGGAAATCAAAAGGTCAAACCTAGGTAATATTCATGATTCAAACAAGTAAAATAATTACATTATCTTCAATCTTGTTGGATCTTCATCCGGCCCATCTTGCTCCTTAATAGTGGTCTCTATATCTATCTCTAATTCTAATCTAAGTAATCTAATTATATATTACAATTTGAAAAAGAAATACAAACCAAAAAAAAGTGGTCGGGACATGAAAGTTCTCATTGGACTGAAACATGCATTATGCTCAATCAAATTCGGCCTTGTCCATAACTATCCATCATGCCAATCAAACACACTTATATGCATTTCTAATGCATAAATTAAAACTATATAATAGAATACAAACTATATTTCAACTCTTGAAACTTACTTTTGAGTTATTTTAATAATGTGATCAAATTAGGAAACTTTTTCATTTTGGAAACTTTCCATTTTAGGCAACCCTTTTGGATGCATGTGTTCTTGCCTTAATTATCAATCCAATTGATTATTTAATTAATTAATCACATAAAATAATTAAAAAATCAATTTTGGGCTTAAAACAATGGGTAGGCCGAAACCTACAATTTAAATCCAAAAGTGTGTTCACAAGCAAACTAGTTTTGTGTCTTTTAGACCATTTGGGCCTTTTGGAATGAGCCAAGCCCACTCCAGCCCTTAAAACCCATTAATAAACTTAATTAAAGTCTATAATATTTAATTTAAATCATCTCCTTGAGTCCACCAAGTCATTTACTAATTTAAATTAAACCCGTAAACATAATTAAGCCCATTAAGTGGCTTTGATGAATTAAATATAATCCAATTAAGTCAAGGCCCATTTTAATTAATTCAATTAATTAAAAACATATTAATATATCAGATATATCATATTTAGAAGATTAAAAATCATTCTAAACATGAACTTACCAAGAACACACCAAGAACACCAATTTATCGAACTTTTCGATTAAACTAGTTTTCATTTAAAACTTGTTCGATTTTAATTTTGTTTAATCAAATGGCTTAATATCACATATTAAAAACATAAATTATCATCAAAATAATTTTATAGAGGATCAATAAAAATTTTATTTAGAACATCCCCTTAACTTTTTCGAAAAATAAAAATTCTCCACGCCTAAAGAATGATTCTTTACAAAAAAGAATCGTTTTATTTTTCATTTTATTTATTTGATCACATACATCTAGAAATCAATATTTCTTATTCATGAACAACCAAACCTGATTATTTTAAAGTTCATCAAATGAATAACTCAAAAAATAAAAAGAAAAACTATTTCACGAATAATATAGAATTATAGATTCATGGCAAAACAGTGGCTCTGATACCATATTGGAAATTAATCAGTTACATACATCACATATATAAGTGGAAATTAAAATTTTTAACTAATATATATGATCTTGCCATGAATATACAATATATATATATATATATATTAATGAGAATAAGAAAAATCACCTTTGATTTTTGTTGAACAGTTATTTTTCCTTCTCATTGGGTTGTCATAAACAACAGTGTCCAAAATTAAACACCTCCAATCGTAATCTACACTAGAGAAGGATCAAATGAACCAAAAACTATTGGAATTACAAGGTGGCCAAAATTCATTGATGCTAGCAAGGAGAGAGTGGTGGCTAAGGTTAAAGAAGAATAGAAAATTTCTTTTCTTATGAAACTCACTCAACCCTAAAACCCTTATCTTGGATTTTTATAGTTAGGTTGAAAAATTCAACTTTATAATGGGATTGGGCTATTTAAAATTGTTGGAGAAATATTAATCTGGCTTTTGGAAATATTATTAATTCATTTGGCCTCAATTAAATGCAATTTAAGTCATTTCATAAAAGACCCTGCACATAACCCATAAACTAGGCCCTTTATGCATATACTTGGATTTAATCATCCAAATTAATTCTAAATCCTTCCAAATTAAATATATAGGCTCCATAACACTTATGGAATATATTTAATTTATTTTAGTCTAAGAATTAGGCCTCTAAGGCCTTTTATTTGGAATTGGCGTGGAACCCATCCTCTAGTGGGTTTCTATGCAGAAAACCAAATATCTAGGCCTTTCATATTTTTCCAATGGATCTATTAATTATTATATCAGCCCTATAAAACTTATAGTCCAATAATAATTAATTATAAAATGCATTATTTTAATTAGGCCCATTTTGCACAACATTTCTAAAAAGTCCTACGAATATTTCTACTTGAGCATAATTAATTAAGCTCTTTAATTAATTATTCTCTTATTTATTCTTCTTATCCAATAATAATATAAAATAGTATTATCCTTGTCATTTTTCCATTTTATCCTTTACTCTATATCTATGTGACCTATTGGGTTCCTGTCCATATTTGTAGTATAATATGTAATTATGAGTTCTATTCAAAACTCATATAATTTAAACTTCTTTAAATCATCTTATCAATCCATTATACAAGTCATAAATGGCTTCTAGCTAAGCACTATGACTACCCAAATGTCAGGAAAGTCAAGTGGTTCTGACTATACCCTTCTATATAAATAGTTATTGTGCAATTATTCATTTTTCCACTCTTATCTCAATTAGATTCTAAGTATGGATTTATGTCAACTCATGTAAATATAATTATGTATGTGCTATTAATTTAGCCATTGTTCCCAAAATGCCCTTTATGGATCCCTATCCATCTTGGCATATTACTCAAGCTAGAGATTCTCTGAATAAGGTAATTATAGAATCATGCGAGATAACTTCCCTTAATAAATCTAGGATGGTGAATCCTTTATTGATTACTCAAATATCTTCAAGTAGGTCGTGATATACCCAACCTCCTAACTATGTTCACCCCCATTTGGAAGTAATCAGTTATAGAGTCAAAGTATATCACTTGCTACTTAAGATAATCTTGGTGATCTCAATTCTAAGGATACTTGTACAACCCCTATGAAGAGATTCCTCACTGACACAGATTTAATATCCATGTGAGGATTCTCTTTACAGGTCTCCAATGAACTTGTTCTTCTAACAAGCATCCATATGTTATCTTTAATCATCTCCCATAATCACAGTTATGAAAATTACCGCTTGAACTATTCATAAAGCATAACATGTGATACTTTGTCTGGATTAACAATGTCCTATCTTGTTAATTTTGTAACTAGAGATATTTAGATATTATCACATTTGCATGCAATAAACATCTCATATCATGATCACTTTCATGATTGCCTTTGTACAATGTTTATAATATCCAGGACTTCATTTATTAATTTAAGATATACAAACTCATGTATTTAAGCATAACATTAATAAATGAATGATGCCCTTTATTAATAATATGAATTTATAGATATATATAAATTCATCCCTTTTACATGGGCTCTATAGCATACTCTCTAACATCATGTGCTACATAACATATGCATTGCATATGCAATGCTTAAGCATAGGCTTGTTTTTAAGTTAGGCTTTATTTTATGATTTTATGTAAGACTTATTTAAGCTATGTGTGATTATTTTTGGATTTATTGATTGGGCCTTCCAGGTAGCCCATTCATTTGGTCTTTAAGTTACTTAAAGTTATCATAGTTTAGGTAGGATTAAAGGTTAATCAATCTAGCCCATTATCCTAATGACTCTAGGTTAATTCTTTGTTTATAAATTCTTTGTAATATTGCAACTTGATCGCAAACTTTTGATTATTGATTAATGAATTGATTCATGTGTGAATTACTTTGTCAAGGTAAGTGTTCTTACCTTGATGTTGTTTCAAGAATTAGGTTTATTCAAGTATCATCTTGTGTAGCTCTATTCTTTATTTATTTTTGCTTTAAGTTTTAATTTTCTTTGGAATTAAGTTTTAAAGTATCTATCTTTCAGATTGCATATTAAGTGTATGAAAAACTTGGTTGATTTAAGGTTTGGGATTCTTTTAGATCCTAGGGTTTCATATTATTACACTTGCTATAAATCGATCAGTTCATATTAGGGACAATGCAAAATTCTTTGTGTGGGGGAAGTGATGTTTTAGTTTTTAGCTTTTATCCATGTTTTTGCTTTTGTTTGCATGTTTATGTTTTGCTTAGTTTTGTTTTGTATACATTGTGTTGTGTTTTATTAATGCATTTTCATTTATCTTCCTTATCTTTATGTTAGTTTTCTTTAAGCTTATCTTATTATGATTGAGTACATGTTAATGCTATGTCAATAGCTTATTTTTTATGATTTATTGGTAGAATCTTAAGTTTTATGTAGTATATGCTTTAAATTTTTCTTACTATATGTTGTTGTTATTTTCAAAGTCTATAGGAGGTTAGTCACTTTTCTAACTATAATTAAGGCTAGGATGGCATGATTTAAGTTCACTTTTTTGGAACTTAGATGAACTTAGGGAAACTATCGCCATAATACACATAGCTCACTTTGTAATAATGGATGAGGACTCATAATTGAAAAGAAAGAAAGAAATAGATGTCATCTTATGGGATGAAGCATAAAATACACCCATTAAGACTGATCAAATAAAAAGTGTGGGATAAAGAATAAAATTCACCCACCAAATTGCTAAGTACTTAGAAATTTTTATGTCTTTAAAAATTCCATAAAAATTATAAGTTAATGTGTGAGCTTAACTTTGTCTAAATGGATATGTTTTTTTTTTAAATTCTAAGTTTAAAGGTTGTCTACCCTAGTTGAACAGTTGGTTAGACTATTGACTTTATGTTTTTATTTTGATTTAATAACTTAGGATACTAGGTTAAATTTATTGACTATGTTATGTAACTTGTCTACTATATCATTGTTGAGCATTGAAAATTAGTTGTTGGTTATTTTATTTAAAGTACTCATCCATATTAAATATTATCTTAAGGAAATTATTTTTATTCCTAGAAGAAAAATGTTTTTTTAGCACTTCCACTTAGATTTTTTCATTCTTGCTTGAGGGAAATCAAGGTCTAAGTATACGAGAATTTGATGTCCTGCAATTTAGCATAGCCATTTAATTTAATTACGTATCACTTTGTTAGTTTTTATGCATGATTTTGTTTATTTTATTAGGTTTTATGTTGCCTTTTATGTTTTTTTTTGTTTTATAGTTTGTTTTTACCCAAATGGATGATTTAAAGTATAATTTATGGCTTTGGATTAAAGAGTTAAATAAAAAGAACTTTACAGAGGTTTTGGAGCCTATGATGACTCATGTTAGCAAGTGCCAACTCGTTATAGTAACTCAAGATGCCAACTTATGCCTTGTTAAATTGAGTTGTGAAGAAGTTTAAAGTGTGCCAACTCATGCCCATTGGTGCCGACTAGTTACAGAGCTAGCCTATACCGACTCACTTAACTCGACACCGGTGTGTTGAGTCATCTTGAAAGTGAACCATTACAACCTTTCACATGCCTTTTCAAGTTTACACCCTTCTCCAAAAAGGCATCATTTGGTACTCCTTTGGCCCTATAAATTCATGAAGTTAACTACATTTTGTAGATAGAAAACTACCATGTAACTACGAAAAACAATGGCAAAAGATTATGAGAAAAAAGAATACACCAAGGAAGAGAAAAGTTCAAAGGAGGACATTCAACATTAAGGTAGTGATCAACCATTCTTTTCTTCTCTTTCTCTTTAGATTATTTCTTGATATCATTATCTGCTTTGTTTTTATTGCTTTAACAATATGTATGGATTAGAATTACAAGTATGGATTGATCTTTATTGACAAAAACATTATGTTTTAATGTATGAATAATTTAAGTTCAATTGGATGTTTAACTTATTATGTATGTCTGATCACCATATATAATGTGTTAATGAATTTGTTCACAATAAGAATTGGTGAATTGCTACATAAAAGCAATTGAAATTGCTTAAAGGTTAGAAATCACTTAGGAGACAAGGATTTCACTTTGAGGGATAAAATAATAGGCATAAAACTTCATGGTTTTCATCTATCTCCACAATGACATAAGAGTGATTGTGGACTCTAGATAGGAATGCCCTTATCTGACAATGAGAATTGCATGTTGGGATAATAGGCCATATTCTCCAATCATTGCATGCATATGTGTTCATGTCTGGTAATTCTAATAACTTGATTTGATTATGTTATTAGTTATAAAATAAAATTAGTTTATTTAGTTTAATGATTTAAGGATTTGGTATAACTAATTCACTCAAAGTTGTATCTACCTATCCATCTAAGGGGTTAATTTAACCCATGGTGATAGAACTTACGTATAATAGTGCGAAAAGTAACTAAATAATCTTTCATGTCAAAATTGTCACTAAACTTGGTACTATTTTATGCAAAAGTCATCATGACCAGTTTCCAATGAAGATTGACACCTGAGTGTTGACATTGCATGTCATGTGTGCATAAGTAAGCTGACATGGAATACCACATGTGTAAAAGTAGCCAAAGTGGCATGCTAACGTATTCATAAATAGCTAACATCAATTGATGATATGGCTTGCCATATGCGCACAAATAGATGGTGTGGCATGCTGCATTAGCATTCTACTAATGTTTTTCATCAAAAATCGATTATCATGACTTTTGTACAAAATAATGTAAAGTTTAATGACAATTTCAACACGAAAAAATATTTTGTTACTTTTGCGCTATTAGGCATAAGTTCAGTGACCATAGGTGATATTAAACCATCATCTAAGTATCTATTCAATTAATATAAAGTAACTTTGATTATTGATTCCCAATGTTTGACACCATACTCACTTTATCTAAGTTTTAGAGACTAGGGTAATAAAATTTACACAACAACATTAGGCCGTGACTCACTCATAACTCAAACCCTTAACTCGTGACTTATGCCATAATCATACAATTGATCATGTGTATCTATTATTTTATGATGTTATGATTCACGCTCTTATGTTATTTCATTATGCTCATTCCTAACTTTCTATTTTACCATGAAAATATGATTTGGATCCATAATGCATGTTAGAATGCCATGTTATGTTTTATATTAACAATTAAAGTATGATATAAATCCTTCATTTATGTTATGTTTTAGTATGTTTTACATGATATTGGCATTACTTAAATTTCTTTTATTATTTTTTAAAGATTTTGCATGCATTAGAGTCTTATAATTGCATACTTAGGGTTTAGTTAGATTTTTCATGTTTTTAGTTTAAAATTTGCTTTTTGTACCTATTTTTTGAGTGACAGAGGAAAGAAAGCATCACAAATGGTTGTTTGTCAGTGCAATAGATGAGATGTCATGATGCTTTCTTCTCATCCAATCCCCCATCCTATTTGGGCATTTATCCCTCCATCCTAGGGTAATTGTAGCTTATTTTTCCTCCTTTTAACTTATTTTTAATGCCACTTTATTAGGATAAGTCATTTTATATATCTAGATGTATTTTAGTTTTATTTTTTATTCTGAACAATATGATTGGCATTCCATTCCTTTTTATTTTTTAATATTCTAGTGTATGTTTTGTGATTTTTCTATATTAATTAATTAATTAATTTGTTTTAATGTTTGGATCATTTTAATGCACTAATCAATTTGTCTCCTTTATATGATTGTTTGAGCAATTTTATTTTCCCAATTTAGAGTATCTTTTAAGGGGATTTGCATCCCATTGAGGCCTCCCCTTTCAATTGATTCTTTCTTTTTTTTCCTCTATCCTTATTATTTTGTCTTTAGCTTTTGGTTTTCATTAAAGTATGCTTTATGTTTGGTTTTCTTTATTTATTTTTTTATCTCAATTTTTGGATGTATTTCTTTTTAGAATTTAATAGGTAGTAATAAAATGATTTTTGCATGTTAAGCAAAAAAATCATTTAAAATCACTTTTTTATTAATTATTTCTTCATATATGAATTGTCAGAAAGTAAAGATGCTGGTCAAATTTCAAAAGTTTTAAACCTTTTGCGATGGCTGATAGCATTCAAATATGTATATCGTAAATTATTATATAATTATTAAAATTTTGTAACATTTTTAGTGACACATAATTTCATCACCAATTTTTTTAGCAGTATGCAAATTTATCAATGGAAATATATTTACCATTGCTAAATTTACCTAGAAAATATATCATTTTGTCGAAAATTTGCCTACAGATTTGTGAGTTTCATTCGTAAATTTAATGGTAGATCATATTGAAATTTAATTCCCTCATTAAATATGACAACTCATGATAATTTTTTGGTCTTTACATCCAGATAAAATTAATGTCGGATGAATTTTTTTGTTGTTTAAATTACCTATGGAAACATTTTCCATTGAAAAAGTCCCTACAACCGATTCAATTATGACTTTTTCCATCGATAAATTTCATCGTTAAATGTGTTTCCTTACGGTAAATCACTAAATTTCATTAGCTCTTTCTGTCTGTAATGGAGATTTTTCTTGTTGTGAATCGACACTCCAAATTAACAAAAAAAAATAAAAATTGAATCATGGCACTATTTATTATAACCATCCTTATTTATTTTAAATTGCAAACAAAATGAGATAACGACTAAAATTTAATTATATACATTAAACCTAAAAAGACAATGCAACCAAATTAAAAAGTTTACAGTTCACAACATCAATCCTATAGTTCAACCATTTAGGCATCTTTTTACTTTTTTCTATTCTCTCTTTTTCTTTTTTTTTCACATACTAGAACTAAAATACAATCTTTTTCTTCTTTAGTTATTCCTTATTTTTCATTTTCTCTTCTTTCTTATGTTTGTTGTTGTATAAAATAAGAAAAAGACAAAAAACATGAAGGCACATATGTAACACCCTAATTCCTTAACCATGGATAATCATCAATTGTTATCATCATCATCATCATAAACCTATTAAAGACTAGGCAATAATAATAATAAGACAAGCCATAATTACATGCCACAATAAATAAATCAAACTTATAGATAAATAATAATAACATAAATGGCCTTCAAGTATCCTGAAATCCTCAAGGCAACTGCATCTTGCCTGATCCTCTGGAACTTATCTTGAAACCTGCATGGATAACAAACCCATGCTAAGCTATAAAGTTTAGTGGGGAACAAAACTCTCTATATATATAATACTCTTTCCTTGAGTCATATTATCATGCATAAATATACACCACCTTTTTCAATAACAACAAATAACATAGGAGTTTATTATGCTGATAATTTAAGAAAGACTTTAGCCTTAACAACGAATACCCTGTTACACTAATCTAGAGTATTTACTTGACTTAGCTTGACCCTGCTTAGAATAGTTGCTTCACAAACATCATTATAGCATACTATTCATGTCAAACTATTATCATTCATGCATTTCATAATTCTTTTTTCTTACAACTCAAGAAATCATGATTATTGATCGTATAAGATCGACTTGCTTCAATTAGTCAATATGGCATGCTTAAGAAAGTACTTATGCCATACAACATCCCTTTTCATATTGTTAGTCATGATTTCTTCTTATAATAACTCAATTCTCATTCCTATTTCTTGCATATGTGTTCCTTAATGTTATCTTAACATGGTAACTTAAACCTCTTACAACACAATTTATATCATACGTTGCACTTAGTAGGTTAATGTTATCATTATGCATATGAGCGTGCAAACCTCCATATACCTCTTATAATCCTTTTTATCAAGAGGCTAGACAATATAGTTATTAATGGTACAAGATTTCCACTTACCGCATTAAATCACTTTATCCACCTAAGATAGGCATTTAACCTTAATTCACAATATAAGGGATATGCTTAGGTCATATAGCATCTACAAGTAGTCCTGGTAGGCATAATTACATCACATATATCATGCAATTCTCATATTAGATTCATAGACTTTACATCCTTTATGTTATCCTAGCATGGTAACCTGATTCTTTTACAATCATCATTCTATGTCAGGCATTACACTTGGTTAAATGAATGTTATCATTAAGCCTACATGTGCAAACATTTATATATATAATTAAACAGACTGGTAGAGTTACATGTGATCATAAAGAACAAGCATTACCTATCAGGATTACAAGACAAAGTCTCGTCGTCATATGTATGCATTTTATTAATAGAGTACATGAAACATAGTGTACATGTTACAGTCCATATAAGTTCTAGTACAATATTGTACACTTTGGGGTCCATATATTCTTCATGGAACACACCGATAGAGTTCAACTCACACCGGTAATCACACGGGAACCTTCCTCATGGTCGAGGTGATGTACATATCTCACAACCATGATATACTAAACATGGCATCTCATTTCATAAAGACAGTTATAGCCAAAAGGAATTTGAGATAAAAAAAACACAATACAATAAGTCATTCATCATGCTTATGTTAACTATATGAAGAAATCAATGCATATATATATAGCACTTTATTTCTTGTACTTTTTATCATCTTTAATAGCCTGCCTAAGTACTAGTTCAAAGGGTGGATAACGGGAGCAATGGATACCTGAAGGTATCAACTATAGATATCTAAAGATATCAAACAATAGACCCAAACGGGGTCAAACAATGATTCCAGCAAGGAACAAACGATAGACCCAAACGGAGCCAAACAATGGTTCTATTAAGGAACAAAACCTAAATGGAGTTAACTATGGCAGCTGCGACTATATCCCTCTAGGCATGCCTATCTAATCCACAACTGAACTAAGACTCGCAGGCTTGACCATTCTTAATCATATTTCAATTCAACATATCTTTCTTTCCTTAATATAACATCCCCACTTAAAACCATCATTCATATAAGAATGCACATTATTCTTATCATACTTCAATATTGAGCTCTAGGCTCCAATACACATGGATGCTTTCACATGATCATACAATTGCATGTTTATGCAAACAATAACAACATGAAATTTTTCATGATTAGCGTTGAGCATGACAATATACACATATACATATATTTTTGCAACTTAAATCATAGCCATACATGCTTTTATTACTCATACTGCTCACATATTAAAATAAGCTACTCATCATACCATGCTTATATCAACTATACAGTATATAAAATTTACATAACTCATGGATAGTTCTTGATGACATATCTTGTTGCTGCTTGCTATGAATAGTTTCCCTATTCTTATGCTTATTCACATTAAAACATAACACACACACACACACATATATATATATATAGCAACACTCAAGCATTTATAATCCATATGATAAAATAAGTAGGTTCTCTTACAGCTTAAGGTCACTACTTGTTCATATTTCATCCCTTGATTCACTTTCATGATTACCAGATTAGAACCCATAAGTGACATACTATAACATAGTCGTATATACTTTAATCATCTTACTTGTATTTTTCATCTTATAATATTTTATACTTAGGTAAGTTTTGTGAGGTTATTTCATCTTAATTAGTAGTCCCCTACTAGCAGACTTACGATTTTCATATTATATCATAGGGCATGATTAAATAAGTAAATAAGTTTTCTTGCCTTAAAGCTTATCATTAAATTCCTATTATGGCTTAAACCATAACCAAACTTCTATAGTTCCATCTTTGAGTGTCAATAAATACTCCATCTCTTTAACTTAGTCATGCACATTATAACTATCTTCTTAATGTTACTAGATCATAACTTGTTAATCTCTTGCCATTGAAAGGAAATATATATATATATATATATATATATATATATAGTACTTGGGCAAAGCCAGTTACTTTGTTTGAGTTCGCACCGATGCCAAATCCATAGGATATATTAAATAGCATATACATGTTAGAGTCATTAGGTTACTTCTTACTATCCTTAGTCATATGCTTATTATATTGTCTCTTACTGTCGTTATTTATGTGTCCATATGGCACCAATTATACATTCTTAACACTCAAATTCAGTTAATAGACCTTCATGTAGTCACACATTTCTAAACTATATATATTTACTTAAAATCTTAGCATTAAAAGACTTTTAGAACTATAACATTTCTTGGGTAATCCATTAACATACCATTCATCACTTACATACTCAACCATTATCAACCTTTCCCATGACTAGCTTAATTCATCCTTATTAAAGCATTATATTTATAAATATGGCTATACAATGTTGTGATCTTGGGGTGGAGAAGAACCATTAAGATTGAAGTGTACAAATGGCCCTACATGAAAAGAGGAAAGGACATAAGTGGTCGTGCACTTCCAAGAGGAAATCAATGAGTGGCCGTATGTGGGAAAGAAAATAAGACAAGTGGTCATGTATTCTCATGCCTAAAAGAGTGAGTGGTCATGTATCCTAAAGGAGAAACCAATGAGTGGCCGTGTGTTTCCAAGAAGAAACCACATGTGGCCATGTACAAGGAAGAGAGAAACATCACGTGGGCATGTGTAAGAAAGGAGACAAACTTGTGTGGCCGTGTGCAAGAAAGGAAACAATGTGCATGGCCACGGGTGGAAAGAAGCAAAGCATTACATGGCCATGTGTTATGAAGAACAAACACACGTGGCCATGGGTTAGGAAGAGCAAACTCACCCGTGGTCGAGTGTGGTAAAGAAAAGAAGAAAAACCAAAATCTCAATCGTGCATAACATGAATTTAAACCCCAAATCTCACTTCCCCTCTCGCTTACATGATCATTTAGGTTACTAATCACAAAACATATTATTTTAAACCCTTAATCTCATTATCAAAGCACATATAATATGAGAGGGAAAACATGTACAGTAACCATCCTAAAAATGAATCCCGTACCTCAAAATCAAGCTTTATCTCTTTCAATATCCATTGATCTAGCTCTCTTTCTCCTTCATTCCCTTATACACAGAGACAACAAACATGACTTATCATCTCTTCCTACAACCCTAAGATCATAAATCAAGCATGGAAGAAGAGATCTATGGAAGGGAGACATTACCTTCATGCTAAAACACCAAAACCCTAGAGCTTCATCTTCAATCCCGTGATCGAGAGAGAGAGAGAGTCCATTCCTCATCTCTCTAAGTGTCCCAAAGTAAATGAATGGGGAAAAATATCTTCCCAAGTAAATCTCCAAAATGCCCTTAAGCACAAATAAACCCTATTATTTCAATTTCTTCCAACTTAACCCTAAGACTTTCTAATTCATTTCAATTGCACCCTTTTCTTTAATTATAATTTAACTTGACTCATATGCTTACATGTTAAAATTACCAAAATACCCCTCTCAAAACTTAACCTCGATAATTGCAAAATAATCCAATTTGAGTCATGATTAGGTCCTTACAACATAGGTCCCCAAATTAATAGTATTCACATAGGAGACCAAAGATCATCAATAAAAAAACAATATAGAACAAGGCCTATAGACAAATGTTGGGAGGTCAAGGAGAACCACTAACCCAAGTTTAGTACTAAATGGTATATAAAATGGTGATCTACTGACCTTTATAACCATGATGAGCTAGACTAATTGGCAAAGACAATGTTTGGGTAGCCCTAAAGTTTCATCAGCCCGACCTAAGGCCAAGTAATGACAATAGTCGCTTTCCTTAGGTTGCATAACCATAACAACTTTTACCTGTTAAATGGGCCCTTATGTATTAACAAAACTCAAACAAATTGGAAAGGTATTGGTTAAAGGCTATTATACCCCGATGGGCCTAACCTAATTTTTATGAGTTACTTAAAATACATAATTGACAAAACCTATACGTCTGCGCTTTCAATTAAGAGAGGTTATATTGAAAGTTTTTCACCGTAGAGGCTACAATAGCTCAACAAGATGACTTCAAAATTGAGTATATGGCTTACTATCTCAACAAGACATTTTTCCATGTGAGGCAAAATACATAGAAGTTGAGAAGATTTTCCTAGCAGTATTTGGGCTTCGAAAAAGCTGAGGCATTATGTCTATTCTTACAGAGTACAAG
Source organism: Excoecaria agallocha (assembly GCA_037975025.1). Lineage (NCBI taxonomy): Eukaryota > Viridiplantae > Streptophyta > Magnoliopsida > Malpighiales > Euphorbiaceae > Excoecaria > Excoecaria agallocha. Next base: position 67,098,052 of record CM075811.1, on the reverse strand, counting down.
CGGTAGCTAGATAGAATCCTCTTAGGTATTTGCAGGACCACCCTTACTTCTAAGGAAGATGGGTAGGTGGTTATTCCTTCTATAAGAGTTTGATATTGAATATATCACTAGGAGAATAAGTAAAGGAAGAGCTACAATATAATTCCTAGCTGATCAAACACTAGAGGGAAAAGAGATAACCTATAGTTTCCTATTGAGGACATTACAGCTATAATAGTCCAAGGTTGGAAAATGTACTTTGATGGGCTTATGAATAATAATAAAGCTACGGCTAGAGTCATTTTAGTAACCCTAGAGAAAGAAAAGCTACCTTAGCCAAGAAATTGAGGTATACAGCTACAAACAATGAGGTAGAGTATGAAGTATTCATCTTTGGATTAGAAGACTTACTAGCTATAGGGTGAAGTCTACTGAAGTATTCAAAGATTCATCTTTGGTGGTTTATCAAGTGAGAAGTGAGTGGTCAGTAAAGTAAGAGTAGTTGTTGCCATACATTAAGCATCTGAAGGCTTAAAGCAATCAATTTGAGGTATGCACATTCAGGTACATGCATAAAGAGGATAATCAATTAATAGATACCTTAGACACTTTGGTGTTAATATGGGATAACATAAAAGGAGTAATTATAAAGCCAATGTTAGTCTCAATCTCTAACAATCCATACTTTGATGCCAAGCAAATAATGGATTTTGAGGTAGACAATGGGAATCCCGGGTATTATGACATTTACAATTACTTAGAAAGGTCAGTATATTTAGAGGAGGCCATCAAAAAGGACCAAAGAATAATCCATAAGCTATCAACCTAGTTTATTACAGTAGGTAGAGTGCTTTATAAAAGATAGCTCGATGGTATTCAACTGAGATGCTTGAGTGAGAAAAAGGCTAAGAAGGTCATATAAGAGGTACATGTAAAGGTACATGGAGCTCATATGAATAGATTATCCCTAGAGAAGAAGATTAAAGCCAAGGGTTCTTCTGGCTTACAATGGGTACTGAATATTCTAAGTACGGCAAGGAGTGTCAGTAGTGCCAATAATATGCAGACATAAGACACTTGCCATTTTCTTAGTTATGTAACCTTACATCGCCTTAGCCATTCATTGAGTAGTGCATAGACATCATAGGTATGATCCATCCATTGACATCAAATGAGCACAATTTCATAGTTGCCATAGACTACTTCACGACGTGAGTAGAGTCCTTCAATAAGATAGATGCTAGGGATATAGACAAGTTTATTGAGAAAAGTCTGATATGCATATACAGCTTGCCTCATCATATAGTGTCAAATAGTGGGATGTAGTTTGAAGGAGAACCCAAGTAGAAGCCTAAAAAAATATGGGATTTAGCATCACAAGTCTTTGCCTTACCAACTCCAGGTAAAAGGGGCAGTGGAAGTAGCAATAAAACCATCAAGAGGATTTTAAATAAAATGGTTAAGACCTAAAAGGAATTAGTCGAGAAATTACCTTTTGCAATATATAGTTATAGGACTATAGCTAGAACTTAAGCTGGAGCCACTATCTTTTCACTAGTTTATGTCACAGAAATCGTGTTATTAGTAAAAATTGAGCATCAGTCTCTAAGGGCAGTTTTGAAAATTGAGTGAACAAAAATAGAGTAGGCCAAATAAATGCTACTCTAGCTTAACCTATTAGATGAAGATAGGATATGAGCCTACTACCACAATCAGATCTATCAAAAAAGGCTAGTTCACTCATTTAGGAGGAAATGGGCAAGGCCAGCAATTTTAGATATTCGAAGCAAATTTAGATCTACTTAAAAAATACATTTTTAAAAAGCTATTATTTAAGGGAGCTGCCTCTCTAATTGATAGTGATGGCAATGAGTTCAGAGAACCGATTAACATTGACAACATAAAAAGGTTCCATAACTAAGACTTTAAAAAGAAAAGGAAGAGAATCAAAGCCCTAAAGGTTGAAAACGGGAAATAATGGTAGCCTAGCTAAAATTTATACCCTGTTAGGGTAAAAATTGAAAAAAGATATCATGAGCAAAAATTAAAGGCTGATTGATGATAATAGTCTTAATGCTTTTAAGATTAAATAATATATGTCATTGAGATACTATTAAATAATGATCATGTGTAATAAAATCAGAAAGAAAAACCACATATGTTTCCAAAGGCATTATTAATGTATTCAAAAGTAGTCTTTTTCTATCATATGTTCAAAACTTTAAAAGTTCTAATAAAACACAAAAAGCATAGTCCATAATAGTATTTTATCTAATTTATATGTATCACACTACTCTCCTTTTCTAAATGCCTAATTTAATGCATCTTATTATCAATTGTTGGTCTCATAACCCACTGCTTATATATGGTAAAGGTAGTGAAGTAGTTAAAACTAACATTAGGAATGAAAGTCTTCACAGAAATTCAGGCCCAAATTCTTTGATAATAACCTGTCAAGAAAGGAATAGAGAGCAGACCACCTCGAAAAGCCAAACGGCACCTGACAATGTCTTGATAGTACCCATACTGGCAAGCATAATAGGTAGCAATGTAAAAAGTAGTCTAATGTAACTTATATAGAAGGATACATCTAAAAGGTCCATCCTGAACCACAGAAGATATGGATAACCAAGGGCACCTAAAATTAATATCGCCATCTGCAAAGTGAGCCATTAAGATAATTCCCTCATAAGGCAAATAAAAATCATGCTACCTATGCCTAAATATATAATCACTCAATGGATAAGTGCTCATAGCTCTAACTCGAGGAGGAGGCTCCAATAGTAGCTTCAGCTTCTTATGTAGCCACACCTATAAAAAAAGCCACTAGGGTGAGTTGGATTTATCTTAGGCAAAATAAGGCAAGAAAATACATAAAAATATGAAAAGATACATTTTCTAATAGGAAAAGCTAGTGTGAAAACCCATATGGGGCACACTACCTTTAAATTAATGACTTATCTAGAGTAATAAGGGGCTACGAGTAAAATAGGCAATAGTATTAGCATGAATAGCATTAAGGCTAATGATTATCTTTGCCAAAAATAAAGGAAATGGGATACGACCTTTATGTTTACCATCCCTGACACTAAAAAGTCTATAGTCTTCATTCTGGTCGTATATGAATACTAACAAGCATCGGGCAAAGCAATATAATAAGACCACACCTATCTTGAATGTGGACACATCATTGAAATCACAAAAGACATCAAGTAGCCACTTCAATGAAAAGTTACCCCCTCGACGAACTAGGCCTCTAGCCTCAGAAGGAAGAACACCCTAATCTTAGGTCACCTCCCTAGGGTAATTGAAAACAATAGAAGGGAAGCCAGGTTGTATGCTAGGTCCAAACCTCATACCAAAAATCTTAGTGAACTCCTTGGGTAGAAGGCATAACTCTTGGTATGTGAAACCTCATAGCAAAAATCTTAGCGAACTCCTTGGGTAAAAGGCATAACTCCTGGTCTGTTAACCTAAAAATGTGGAACCATGTATCCCAGTATCGAGCAACATAAAATATCAGGGCCTTATCCAATTTTACCCTCCTCAAAAATATTAGACTATGGTACGAAGTTGGAATAAGGTCTTTCCAGCTTTTTAGGTTATCTATTAACCTATTCAATATGGTCATGGTAGAGGTCGACATGATAAAAATGTTCGGGTTGTCTAGAAACCGAAAGTGATGAAAATAAAGTACAGTAGTGAGAAATAAAGAAGAATAAATGCAAGAAAAATAAATAATAATAAAATGGCAACTAAAATTTGAAAACAAAAAAGAAAAGAAAGGGAGAGAAGAAATATCTGGAGGAGAGCTCTCTTAGAAGAACGGAGCTTAAAGGGCACAAAAACCAAGGATTAAATTAAGCTCTTTATAGAAAAGGCATGATAGATGGTTGTCCTTTAGAAATGACTCGCTGCTTGGCAATCTGTTAACCCTGCACCACCTAAATGAGACTATTTGCATGGCCTATGCATGTACATCTTTGCGTTCTTTATGTTTTCATTTTGCAGGAAATCTAGGGGAAAGCTGACACTACAAGATTTATCAAAGAAATTAAATTTTTGGAATTCAAAAATTTAAGAAGTGTTTAAATTCAATAAGAGTTTTTTATATAAAAAAGAAGAAAGAAAGGGAAGAAAAAATGATAATATTAATAATATTAATAATAAAAATAAGTGTAAATGGTGTAAAAATAAGATATAGAAAATAAAGGAAAATTTTGAAATAAATAAATAAATAAAAAGGGAAATAAATAAATAAATACAAGGAAAAGAAAAACCAAAAAATTAAAAGGTGGTGATAGAAATAACATAAGTGGCGGCTATTTATCATTAAAGAAAGATGTCTTGCCTATCTGTCGATCAAAAATTTGATCTTATTCCTCTATCCCTCTTCATAACTGCCATTATTAGCAATTTCTAAGGTTTTTACTTTAGTTTTTTCTTCCTTTCTCCCTCATTTCTCAATCATTTTCAAATTGTTTGCACCAAAGCATAACAACCAATAAAGATATATGATAAAATCATTCATTCAAAGCTGGAAATTTACTCAACATAATTAAAATCCATGAAATAACAATAAAGCAACAGTGAAATGAACCATTCATATATATATAAACTCATAAATGTTCAATATTCACATGAGTAGGAGATTCAAAGATCCCTCAAACAACTATAAGACTACCCATTACAAAATAAAGAGAGAAAATGAGAGAATAAACCTAGAAATTCTTTGAGGTAGAAAAAACCCAGCTGAATCCTAAGCTCCTTCACCCTTCTTCTCCAAAACTTCAATGTAGATGGGCTCAAATATAATCAAAACTAAGTATCTAGTCTATGTTTTATATTTAATCTATGTATTCATGTGTAGATCTAAACTATTTGCAATTATAAACAATAGATCTATGTGTAAAATGATCTAAGGAATGAGAGAAACTAAGAAAGAAAAACCCTAGATCTAGAAAAAAACTCGCCCTTTGCCAAATAGCAATTTTGCTTTATATAATCCCGAAATAGGGTCACGGTCAGCATAAAATTCCTACTTACCGCGACATAGTAAAAATTTTCTTTTAGACAAAGGGTCACAGTCAGCGTTAAAAACCTGTTGACCATGACATAGTTCTCTACATTATGGATTAGAACTTGACTACCTCACTGTCAGCACCAAAAAACTACTAATCACGGGGTCCTTCTTTTCTCAATTTTGTACTGAAGGAATCCCTAAGTCATGGTAAACACCAATATATGAACAAATGTTTGTTGATTCATGACATATTTAAAATGGTGTATTTTGACAAAAGGTATAGGTCATTGTTAGTAGACAAAAACTTTTGACCGTGAGGTACCCGCAAAAATTATAATTAAGCATAGAATTCCATCAAAAGCTCTCTAGAACATATAAAAGCTAGAATTTACTAAATTTGAATAGAGATTATTGAATTCAAGCAAAATAAAGCAAAAGACACTAAAAACTAGATTGAAAAAGGGACTAAAACTAGACACTGAATTGGAGTGATCAAAATGCCCCAAACTTAGATTTTGCTTACCCTCAAGCAACCGAACCATCCACAATCTTGAAAACTTAAATCAAATTAAGAATAAGAATATTCAGAGAAGCTAAAATAATACTTAATAGAAGAAACTAAAATGAAAAATTCAACCCAAAAGACTCGACTAATCTATATCAAAAAAATTTTTATGCGTATGTACAAGGCCAAAACAAGGTCATCACTTTTCAGAACTAAAACTACTAGTAAATTCCACAAATTGAGGAAAAAGAAAATCATACAAAAGTTTTGCAAACTGGTTTCATGCTTGAAACTCAAAATAGCCATAAGCCTCTCTTTTAGCACCGAAGGCACTATGGTCACCTCCACTAAACAACTCAAAAAATAGGGTCACTAGGACTTACATTAAGATTGTAATGAAAGGATTTGATATTGGCTTCCAAAGAAAAGATCAAGTTAGCAAAATAGAATCAACCACACTACCAAAGAAAAATACCATCTAACTTTCTAAACAACAAAAACTTTTTCCACACTTCCAGTCTTTACTATCAATACTAGAGGATAAATCTCAAGGGACATTGATCAGCCTATAATTTCACAAGAAGTAAGAACTAAACTTTTTATCTCTTAAACTAGCTTCACAGCTAATACTCCCTCTTAGATGCTAGGTACTCCACACTTATTTTTCACAGTAAAAAATCAAATTTTTTTTACAGCATAACCTTTATTTGACTACTTTTTACTTTCTTTCATTTTTTATATAAACCAGAGGGACACTAGTGCTCTTAATTTATCAATATCTTGAGAATTTTAAGATCTCAACTTACACTACCTAAATTTTTCCAAAATTTATCAAGCTTTACACTTATTTTCATTTTTTATGCAAATTCTTACTTATCCTAGAGTAATCAATTCTAAAATAGAGGAGGTAAAAGGCATTTAGTCAATATGATTAAATAACATATTATAATCAAGAAATTTTTATATAGTACATTTTTAAGATAGCGATTAAGCTTAAAGGGGCTAGCAAGGGTAACATTAGTCACACGGTAGGATAAAAGTCAGTTAAATTGTGACTGCCAAAGAAAGGCTACCTAGGTCATATCCTAATTCTGCCTGAGTTGAAAATTTATTTCGAAGGGTGACTAGGAAGGTCTTAGCTTATCCCATAATTCCTATACTTAACTACTGACACTCACTGTTTTTTCTTACAATTATTCACAAAAATAGCCTAACATGCACTATGAAATAGAAATCGAATGATATATGACTAATTGAAACTAATCGAAAAAAAATTCTCGCAAAAGCATACAACTACTCTCTTGCTACCTCAAGCTATTTAAACAGACAATTTGCAAAATGGAGTTCAAATTGATCCATTCAAGACTCACTAGCAAACTCTTACTAAATGCAAAATGATAACAACAACTTAGCAACTCAACAGAAATAATTATTCAAAATTAAACTCAAAGGTAAATTTGCTAAAGGACTAAAAGTTAACTAATTATTAATGAAAAACTACTAGAAACAAAAAGTAGAAGCAAACATTAAAAGATTAAAGGAAATATAGACTGGCATGAATTACTTAAAACCAAAATAACTACAAATTGAATTTCAAACTAAGTTGTTCACTAAATAAACCAAATTAATAACAAAAATAAAAAAATTGTAACTGTAGCAACTTTAAACTAAAACAAAAGGACTGTGGTTTAAAAGAGCTTCAAAAAAATAACAGCACTAAAAGTAGCTTTCTTTTTCTTCACATAAACTTCTACAAAAAAAACTTCAAAATTCTTTACAAAAGATATCTTTAGCAATGGTTAGAACTATTCTTTACAAATCTTCAAAAAAACCATCAAATTCTAAACTAAAATCCATAGATCAATGTTAAAAATATATACTCCCCTACCCCACACTTAAGAAGTTGTTGTCTTCAATAAACTATTGCAAAATAAACAAAAGAGAAATAAAAAATGAAGTAGGCAAACTCTCTACAATGGGTAGAGGATTCACAGCAGGTTAAGGAAATAAAGCATCTAGCCTGGATGCCACATGTGTAAGAGCCACAAACATTTGGTGCTGCTGCTTCTGAAATTTTTCTTGTTTAGCTTCCAAAGCATCCAACCTAGAAATAATCTCAGTATACTATGCTCAGGTAAGAGTGACTACCCCCTGATCAGGCTTGGACTAGGGGTTGCTCAAACTTCTAGCCATTTTGGCCATATACTCATCCCTATCAATGAGCCTGATACCATGCTCTATAGTAAGATCCTCAACTAGAACCTTCATACTCTTCAAAAGCTTTTGGTCTATGTAAGCCACGATAGGGATAGCATCATCATCATTCAAAGGAAGTCCAACAACCTTGGCTAGCAAAGTTACCCAACCCCCTAATGATATCTTCTTAAGCTTGGTTGGCTATTGTTGGATTACCTCTATCTTGTTGCCCCAATGGTATGCACCATTAATAGGAAAGACTCTAAGCATGCAGGCCAAAAACAAAAATTTTAGAAGGTTAACCTGCCTTACAGATTTAACATGGGATATAGGAGATAGAGAGAAAAACCTATGCAAGAGTCTAAAAGCATGATCCCTCAGATGATGGGATTTGTATTACTCCTGAAACATATGGAACTTCAGCTCGAGGGTCTTTAATCTCCTCCCATAATATATTCTTATCATTGTTAGGGAAAGTAAAGGGGCCATTTCTAGGAAATCCTATAGCTTTTGAGAATGCAACAAATGTTTCCTCATAATATTTTCCACCCAACCAAAAAGTGACCATGTCTGGATGATTTTCATTGCTAAAGTGGCATTTAACAATAACAACAAAGTCTCTAGTCAAAGTAGGAAAAATAAGCTCTCTGTAACCAAAGAATCTCTCCTAGCCAATAGTAGCTATATGCCTTTCCACATATTTTTTGATCCCCAGCTTTTACAGGAAACTCATGTCCAAATATGTTGAAGGCAAGTATTCACAATTAGAAAAAATCTCATATCTAGTCTTGATGTCTTCAGGTACCCAACTTGGTTTCTTAGGCCCTCTAGATTTCTTCTTCTTTCTCTAGATAGGAACTTGAGCAAGTGGTTTGGTAGACTCTAGTGAAGGGTCATCTAATAGAGGGTGAGTCGCTAAAGGCTGATTGGAAATGCATTCAAAAGCTTTTGCTCTTAGCCATTTAGATGCCACTGTCAACAACAAAACAAAAAAGCCAAATTTCTCTAAAATCTGAATCAAAACACAATAAATCTTATGTAGAGGGATTATTGCAGCTATCGTAGTCAAAAGTAAGCGCAATATAATAGAATATGACAAGGATAGAAAAGGTGGTTATAATTAAAGCTCAGTAATATTAGTGCAAACAAGGTAAAAAAATAAATCAGTAGTTCTAATACAGTGTGCCTCAAATGGCTAATTAAGAATTGATCTCTCATGAAATGTATTAATGTAATGATAAGCAAAAAGTCCCGAGAGCCATCAAACTCCTATTAACTCCAATTTAAGTAGTTGATAACTCATCATAAAATGATTGAATGCTACAAAGTTCAACCTTTTTATTCAAGTTTGGCAAAAGCAAATGATAAGGGAATATAAGGTAATGATTTTTCAATTGATCAAAATCTTGATAAAAAGGTATTGACAAAACCACTTTAAGTTTTGATAGGTGCTCTATGTAAGTTAATAACAAGCATTAATAGATTTCTCGATAGAAAAAGATAGGACTCTACAACATAATGAAAGTAGTCAAGGAAATACTCAAAATTAATGATGAAAACCAATGATAGTATGCGGTTTTATGATTGATTAACATGCACTCACTCATCAATCGAGTATAAGGTTAATAGCATGGGCAATGCAGCATCAATTTTCAAGCACCTATGAACATTTGGGAAAATTTTCAAAAAAGAGTGAAATAGGTGAAAGCAATCAAGCATGATAATTCAAGTGGTTCTAACAGAAATATGCATCTCAATATATGCAGAGCATAAAAGGCAATAATAACAATCTAAATAGTTTTAGCATGCCAAAATTGAAAACCATAGTTAATGATTGGCACTATAGTCTTAATGCTAAACAAGGCATAAAAAGCTCAAACTAACTAGCAACAATAAGGCATAACTCAAGGAATTGCAATGCATCTAACTATTTTTAAAAACTTAACCAAACTAATCATGGGTTCCAATAAGTTCGACCTGCATTAGACTTATGACCTCAAAACAAATATGCCTTCAATGAACAAGATAAAAGATTCAAGCAGGGGTTTGATGTCATTAAAACTTGGTCATTATTTATTTCCATTAACTGAGCCACAGTGTTTTGAGAGTGTGCGCATGCACACACTTACATTTTAAAAATTTATCAAATATATATATTTAAATTATAATAGTGGTAATTCTAATTTATATTAAGTGTTATCTGTTAAATTTTAATTTAATAATAATCATATAACGTCCTAATTTTAAGATCTAACTATCTCTAATCTAAAGGTCTTGATTCCACAACTGATTGTTTCTTTTTAAGTAATTAGATGACATATAGTAAAAGTCTGTTTAAGGATAAATAATTAGGTTGTCTGTTGATAATTTCACACCCCGATACTCAAGAATGAGGAGAGATGATAAGGAATTTGATGGCAAAATGAGAAAAAAGAAAAATTGAAGAAATAAAAAGCAAGAGAAATGTTATAACCATGGAAACTCGAAATGAAAGAAGAAATGGAGCTGAGAGGTTGATGAAAACTTGAAAATTAATTTGAAGAAGACTAAAAAGAGAAAAAACTGTGAACATTTTCATTAATTATACTTGGTGACTTTGTGTAATTAACATAAACAAGCAATTGTACTTCGTATTAATTAGAAAGGCTGGTTATATTCTGCTAATACTACTCTGTTCTACTTTATTCTCTTAGTTTTTGTTCCTTGATGTTGTTTTGTTGATTTCTTACAGTAATAAAATTTTGCAGTTTGCAGCTTATATATATATGTATACACACACTTAGGTATTGAAATTATAATATAAAAAAAAAACTTGATAATTAACATTTTAAGTTTATATTTGCGGTTTGCACATTATATTGAGTTATGTTTCATTTTTAATTTTTATTTTTAAGTATCTTAAACAATTTAGCTTTTTTTTTTTTTTATGTTTGTGTACTGGTAATCAAAAAATATTAGATCAATCGAAACAAAAAAATGGTAATATATATATATATATATATATATATATATATATATACACACACACTATGTTGTTGAATAATGTATTGTAGGGTTTTAATTTATGCTAATTTTCATTCATACAAGTACTATCTCATATGTTTGCAGATTTACTGTCAATGAATTGTGGTCACTCCACAAATTTTTATAATAATGATTTTTGTTATATATATATATATATATATATATATATATATATATATATATATATATATATATATATATATATATATATATATATATATATATATATATATAAAAGACATAACTGATTATATCATTTAAAATAAAAACATTTATCTCTTATAATACAAAAAACGAAATAGCAGAGGCAGAAATCTTGTTCATGATTCTAGCGTGACTTTTAACCACCGACAATTAATGCAAGATAACAGTAACTATTCCATAATCTAAATAGCCCTTGGAAAAGATAAGAATAGAATTCTTGAATTTTTTATGAAAAATATCCAACCAATCTTTAAACTGATTTTGCATCCCCTGTTTATGGTAGTCATATACTAGAGCTTTATCTCCGGTGTAACTCAAATCCATAAAGTCCGGGAGCCACTATATGGTTTCAAAGAGCAAAATACTGCTCTCAAAATTTAAGGGCCAAATTCATTAATTCAGCATCCTCAATACCAGAACATCTAAAACCCATTTAACTGTTAAGGGTAGATAGCATGCCCCCAGTTGCAGTAGGCATTACCACCTCCCAACCTGGGCCTTTTAAGGGCAATTCACAAACTGCACCATTGTTATCTGTTGGGTCTCCTATCAGATCACTGCGATCCAGTACTCTATCCAGATCTTCGTCACTGATATCTGTCTGTATCAGTTTGTCTTCAGCAGTTTCTTCATCTTGAAGCAGTGCTAGTATGTCCTCTTCCTGAAAAATTTTCATTAGGATTATCCACTCATAAATAGTTTGTCAGCAAAGAAACGACTAAATAGAATAGTCAGCATGAAACATCAGCGTATAATACAGATTAACTTATTCGAAACATAAAAATGGAATAAAATTGTACCTCATAATTTCATCAATTTCTACCATGCTTATTTCAAGCTATATAATCCAATCTGACCTTTGATCATTTCCAATTCTTTCATATCAAATGTCCATGGTGAAGAGAACTCGAATAATTGAACTTAAATATTTTTTTTTTTTTTTGACAAAAATATCAAAGGCTCTAAAAGGGTAAAAAAAAAAAACAATTGAATGGCTGAAATAAATTTTTGTTCCTTCCAGGGGGGTACGGATTATTCCATTATCAAATGGCATCTCAATATGCTCAGTAAAACGTGATAATGAAATTTCTAATTTAAAATCTAGTGCATCAGTTTTATATTTCAATTAATCAAGATAATATTAACTAAATAGTAATCATTTTGCCAATAAACATGCAGTGCAATGAGAGGCAACCACAAAAGTATAAGAATATTGAGCACAATATGGCAAGCAAAATATCTTAATCCTCCCACATTGCTAAGGCACGACGCTCAAACAGTTATGAAGTGCAAAACAGGAATAGAAGCCAAAGATGTAACAAACCTCCAAGTTAAACACGCTACCAGACTTTGTTCTTTCCTGATGGAACTGCCCCTTTCCAATGACCACATGCTCAAGCTTCAACTTACTAAATGCTCTTTTCAAAATGCGACCCTGTAAGTTTACATTTTGTTACTCTTTCAATACCTATCAACAATTAATTAGCATGAACACAGCCAGCGCATACCTCAACAGACTGAGCTGTAGCAAGCCTGTAAACATGAACAGGCTTGGTCTGCCCAATTCTGTGACACCTGTCCATGGCCTGCTAGTCCATTTGAGGGTTCCGAAAGCATGATGTAAATGTGCAAATTAATTCAAAACGTTGCCAAAAAAAAAGGAAAAAAGGGAAATGAGATCGTGAAAATACCCAATCACTGTCATAGAGTATACAGGTGTCAGCAGCTGTAAGGTTGATACCCAATCCACCAGCTCTTGTGCTGAGAAGAAATATCCTAAAGTTGCCGTCTACATCATTGAACTCCTGGATCGGATTCAGGGTCAGAAATTGATTAAACTACATCATTGAATTCCTGGATCTGATTCAAGGGTCAGAAATTGATTAAACTACATCATTGAATTCCTGGATCTGATTCAAGGGTCAGAAATTGAATAAACATTAATAATAGAAGGATGTGTTGCATACAAGGAAGTAAAAATGGTCAATCATATTTATTGCAGATATCACTATTGAAATTTAGCAATTCCTTCAGCAATTCTCCCAATTCCCTAACTTATTCAACTAATAAAACTAAGAACAAACGAACAGAATAAATAATTTCCTCACAAAGATCTTGAAGGAATCATTACCTCATCAAGATCGCAAGATTGCAAAATTGAATTCTATGAAGCAACAGGAAATAGCTTAACTAGAAGCGAAACACTTCCGGCAGAAATGATCCCTTGCCTTTGATTGATCTAGCAAACAAGCTGACACATACATCCATTCATCCATGCATGCAAATATACTATTGATATAAATAATACTACTATATTAACAAATATTATTTATTTCTAAATTGAATATTTAATATTAATATTATTTATTATAGTATTATAAATATTTTTTAATAGAAAAATACTTTTTTATTAAAAAATATCTATTTTCAATTATTTTATTATTATAATAAATAAATTTTATCAATAGTAGTGTATGCATTTATGTACGTATGTATGTATAAGGCTCAGTGCTGCAATTAATTCTAGGAAAAATATTAAATTTTCTTAAGTATCTCGCATTATACAACTAACCTGCCTTTTCCTTTCATCCAACTTCACATTGCCATCAATTCTACAAACATCAAACCCTTTTTCACTAAAATAGTAGCCCATTATATACAAAATCTTAGTCCACTGAGTAAAAAATCAGAACCTGAAAAAATAAGTATAGTACTTATAAGAAACGATTAAGCCGAAGATGTGCATGGAACACATGAGAAACCAGCAAATATGTTAATTTTAATTCTGTATCACACCTTGTGTTTAAGTGTAAATAGCCTATTCAACAATCTATCCAGCAACCTAAACTTGCCACACTGATCAACTATCTGATCCACAGAAGGATAGAAATCTGTCAACAAAAAGAAACAAATCTTAAGTGAACTGTAAAGCATGTATTCACTATGAAGTTAAAAGAAAAATGAATTATAAGGAAAGTACATGAGCCATCAAAAGCTGACTCTAAAAGGTCAGGGTGGTTGCAGTTTTTCCGAAGCTGAACCATCAAATTGTTGAGCTTTCCTTTCATACCACCGCCTGAAATCTCGTAAATAAAGAATTGATAGTCAATTAACTCCATTGGGACCATAATCAGATCAGAAGTTAATAAACATAAAAATGTAACAGTTTCAGCGGATCCAAAGATAAATGAGCCAATTTTAGTCAGAAGCTCATCATCTCAAACAATCTAAATGTTAGCATACCTAATCACATTCTACTTCTTTCGCAGTTAATGAGTGCATGTCCCCAAAAGTTAGAATCAATGCAAATGGAAAGGCCATACTGGAAAGGCCTCTGAGAAGTTTTAACAAAACAAAAGGGAAAAAGAAGAAGAACAAGGAGTAACAGCAAACAATCAATGTTTACATCCCAGTCATTTTGATCCAAGGTCATCAGTCTTCCAATATAAATATAATTAGCAGTAACATCCTTACTAGCTCAGAAATTAAAGCTTGTGTCATGAATTTCACTTGGGAGTCACAGCAATTAATTGGAACAGATCTCATGCCTCTCACAACCAATTAAAATCATCTAAACTTAGAGTCACATAGCATTTCTCAATATAGCCACAAATAAATGAAAGACTTTTTCTTCCTTACAGATAAGAGTTTGTCAATATAGCACTTCTCATAATTAAAAGTACGCTGATATCTGTATCCACTGTCTCTCGTAAATGATTCTCCAGAGTCTTATTGATCAAATGATCCTGAAAGTTCTTTTGATGCTCAGTCAAAGTAGCATATAAAATGTTCTCTTTTTTCCGAGGTAACATCTGCTCAACATCTCTTTTCATCCTTCGGAGGAGAAATGGACGCAATATGGCATGAAGTTTGGCTACCACCTGAACATGATCCAACCTGGGTGTTCATCATACTGGGTAGAATTGTGATAAAAGCAAATTAGTATGTTGGCAATGTCACTTGCCTGAGCCCTTCTCTTCTCTTCAAGTTCTTCCTTCATTGCTTCATTGTTGATTTTTCCTGAAAGATCAAACCTGAACAGAAAACCATATCTCTAGTTATGGAATGGGTTAGGCCAAAGCAGTAAAGCCTCATCAGTATAATATAAAACAGTCTCTCTTACGAAGAAGACTGTTCAAGACTAAAAATTTGTGGCAATTACAACTATTTTTTCAGTGTAGTCCAGGAATTTAAAATTTGTGGCAATTCCAACATTTTTTTAAGTATGCCCAGGACTTCATATTAGGAAATGAAGTACTTCCAAATCCAGATGGAAGTGATAGCAAGGCCCAAAGATAAGGGAATAAAAATGAAAAAGACAAGCTTCCCTTTGCAGGATCAAATGAATTTTCAATATCAACCAAAACTTACCATGACTTAAATTCTTCGTGGGATTGGAAAATATCAGGCAAAATGAAATTCAACAATGACCAAAGCTCTGCCAAATTGTTTTGCAGAGGCGTTCCAGTCAACAGAAGCTTATTCTCCATAGGTAGGTATTTCAATTCTTTAAGCAATTTGCATTTTGAATATTTCAATCGGTGCCCCTTCAGATATGAAAAAGTAATCAGATTAAAAATTCAACCCAACAAAAAGAGTAAAACCTTTCAACAAAAGGATGAGGAATCGAGGCCGTAGAAGCACAAAGAACCATTAAACAGTAAAATCTCTTTCAGACTCGTAATAAAGAGCAGGTATGGGCCTTTGCAATGCAAGATGCAAACCTTTAAAACATAATGGCAAATTATCAACATTCAACAAAAGCAAGATGTCATTATGGAGGAAGCATTGCAAGAAATTAGCTTATAAGCTAAACAATTCAGAGCCTTTTTGTTTCCCAAAGTTGTGTGCAAGTCCACAATACAGTTATTGTTAACAGCCAACAAGCACCAGAAAATACAAAAGTAACAAAACAGTGTTAGACAAACTAGCACAAACACACCTGCTGGCAAATTTTGGAAATAAGATCTAAGGTATATGAAAGGCAATCGATGACTAAACAGATGCTAATCAGCAACACAAAATAGTTGAATTCAATAATGTAAAGAAAATGATAATTGTGCTATAGTACTTTTTTCTTTAACCAAAAGCATGTGAATTATTTCTTTTATACCTTAACAAAATTCAGGTGAATACATTTCGTTAAAGAATAAAAGAAAAAACAATCTTGCTCTATTTCGCATGGACTCTGCAGTTTAAGAATTTCTAGACATACTTTTGCAGACACTGAGCTATTGACAATCTAAAAACGTATTATAAAATTCACCTCATCAATCACAACATATTTCCAATTGTAATGTCTCAATCTCTTTCTGGCATCAGATAATGCAATCTCGTAGAAAGTAACA
The DNA here is from genome assembly GCA_037975025.1 of Excoecaria agallocha. NCBI lineage: Eukaryota > Viridiplantae > Streptophyta > Magnoliopsida > Malpighiales > Euphorbiaceae > Excoecaria > Excoecaria agallocha. Next base: position 67,081,773 of record CM075811.1, on the reverse strand, counting down.
ATAATGTGAAATTTAGGACCAATGGATCTTGGCATGAATTTTCTCCTTATCTCGTCTCTTTGTTTCTTGTCACCATGGTAGATAATTGCACTAACAGAGGGAACAAACCTATGTGAAAAAAAAAAAAACTAAATTGCAAGTTAAGAAAAAAATTAAAAAGAAGAAAAAAAAACTTCCCCGCCAAAAGAAAATTCATCTAGCAAAGGTTTATGAGAGATACCCGAGTAATTTCATCCATCTTTTCCAGCAAAAACTCTGAGTACAGTTGTGTTTTAGTTAATAGTTCATCTAATTTGGTATATTGGGTGTCATTCAACTGCACAGACCCCTCTGGATCTTTCCCTTGCTGCTCTTCTTTCACCCGAGCTTCCAACAGCCTGTCTTCCTCTTCTGCCATAGTTCTTGAAATAAGAGAGGAGTCGCCATTTTTTATGTCTACAAGTAAATCCTTTACGAATTCTCCAGTTTGTACCTTACAAGTTTCCTTAAAAAAATACATATAAGTAAACAGAAGACATGATTAAAAAAGAAAAATTCACAATGAGAAGAATATCCACATATTTAATGGCAAGCATATAACAATATGCATTAGAATGCAAGTTTATTTTTAGATACGGGTCGAATGCATATTCAAATTCCGTACCAAGGTATGCATGCACACTTGGGCTCAGAAACAACTATACTTCTGTTAAAACCCCCAAGTCTAAAAATTTACTAGTATACATCAGGAACCCAGAAAAAAAAAAAAAGAATTGCAACATAACACAAAAAACAAGTACCCAAGAGCCAAGGGAGTAAAAAAGAACCAAAAGCCAAAAAGGTTAATCAGAAATAGCAAAGCCATCATTTTTTAGCTTCCATAATTTGCTTTTTGCGATGCCCAAAGCCAAAGGCAAAACATCAGATTGGAGGCCGTAGGCAAAACATCAGATTGGAGCAGAGCATGGAAGTTAAAACCAGTGGGTATTAGTATTTATTATTTAATTTGATATTAAGTGTTGATTGGATTTTTCTAGGTTGGAATGGGCGGGAAATATGAGTAGGAACATAGCCCTGCAAGTTGAACCTAATTACATAGAGGGACTCTACAGTCTGCGCCCCATTGCCCATATACAGGTCTTGTCATCTCTTTTTTTTAGAAATTCTTCTTTCTATAATGCAAATGAATTTTGAATTTTTCAACCATTGTTTTAGCTTCCCAATTTGATTGTTTCATTGCACGCCTTCGGTCTTATGCACAATGCATATATTTTATATTTTATTTTTTATTAAACATTATATTTTATTATTTCTATTGTACAAAATAATTAATTATAGATTATGAAAAAATAAAATAAAATTATTTTGTATTAATAATAGTAATTTTTACTTTTTTTTATAAAATTGGAAAGGAGGATTGGCTAAATTTGAAAATAAGGAAAATGAATTTAAATTTATTAAAATAAATATTCATAATTGTTGCTCCCTCCGTTTTTTTTTATCAGTCACTTTTGAGTAAAATCCAAATTCTATTTATCTGTCACTTTTAGACTTTCAATATAATTTAATTTGCTTTTTCAATTTATTTTTCTTTCCCAATAAAGTTAGAACCAATCAGATTTGATAATTTAATCTTAATTACGTAATTTAATATTAACTTTAAATCTATTTATTATTTCTTAATTCTAGTGAAATTAACAAAAGTAACTGATAAAAAAATTAGATGAAGTATTAAAATAAAAATAATATTAATAATATGCATTTCTGCGAATAGCTTGCATTTGCGTCTTGCCATCTACTTCCAGCATCTTTCATATTCAAATAGAAGCCACCATATGAAAATATTTATATCGCATCTTTCTTTAATCGCCAACATAAAAGAAAATAAAATGGTTCCAAAATAATAATATGAGCGATTATACCTATTATAATACTACCCGACACTAACACTATATAATAAAAAAGTGCATGGAAATTTTTAAAAAGAAAAAATAAAAAAATTATTATAAATTAAATATAATTGACTTTTATTATTCATTATATTTTCTAACTCGATCTTTTTGAATTGGAATTTTTTTTTTCCGAAAAGTACCCATCAATATTGATAAGGGAAATAGTAAAATAAATATTTATGTATTATTTAATAAAAGCTATTCCGAAAAGTACCCATCAATATTAATAAAAACTATTTTGTTATTCTGCCCATAAGATTTTTTTTCGAATTACTTCGGACGGCGATTACAACTACTAACTATTACTGATGTTGCTACTGCTATTAATTAATTAATTAAAAAATTTGATATATATTAATGTCACGCCTAATACACCAAAAGTTTTTAGTAATACTGGTTTACAAATTAAAAACGGCAAAACTTATAAAAACAACATTTTTAATTAATAAAATTGTATTTAAAAAATCTGCATCTCAAAAAATAAGCAACTTTTTGATAAATAAAATTCAAAATGATGTATAAATTAAAAAACAGTTATCAACTGTTTGATAAATTATATGATTAAAAATAATTTTTTAGAATAAAAATACAAAATTGACATATATAAATTTTAATATATTATATTCAAAATTCACTAAAAAAATAATAATTATTCCACCTTTTTTGTCCTTCTTGTTTCATTAAACTATTTAAACCATATATTTTCATATACAATTAAATAAAAATAAATATAACATAAAAAAATTTAATATATATATAGTCTTCATAATTCATCATACATATTATTTCTTATTATTCTAAATAATTAAACTAAATTATCTTTTCTACTAAATTGAAGGCAATTTGATCATGGATATAATCCAATTTGCTTGTTATACCGTTTATATAATTTTCTAAACATAAACTATGTTCAATATGGATGAGTCTGGACTGGTTAACTAGTCTATGCAAAAAATAATTAACAAGTCCATTAATATCAATTTTTTTAAAATCACTAGCTATTAATCAGTCCATCGATTTCAGGTTTTCGATTTGGTTGACCCATATTTTTTGGTTAATATTAAAATTTATAACATAAAATTATATAAAAAATAGACAAATTTCAAATCAATTTCAAATATATAGATTAATTTAATAGAACAATTATGAAACAAACATAATTTACTAGCCAACATTCATGTTTTATAAATTGATAGCTAATATTATAAAACAAATTTGATATTTATTGAAATTTACTATGTTTGATTCTAAGTAAAATAAAATTTTGGATAATACTAAATGTTATAACATAAACTCTAAAATATAAAAAAAATGTAATTAAATGTTATTAAATAAAATATGAACACCAATATATGATAAAAAAAATAATATATATAAAGGTTAATTGGATACTATATATAAATTTTACTCTATAATTTAAGAGAATGACATAATATAAATTTAGTTTAAAGTATCATATAAATTTCATAGAAAAATATAAAAAAAATCAAGGTATAAAAATAAATATATAATTTAAATGCAACTAATATCTCCTTTTTGCTTTTGTTTTATCCTTCATTAATTGATATGTCATCAAGGTTTGTAATATTTGGTGAGTCATTATCACCAGTCATGAATTCATCTAAGTTTTTATCAAAATCTTCCTCTATTGACTCATTAATGTCTTTTAATGATATAAGTCTCTCTTTAGGTGTATTAATATCAACATTAATATTTTGTGACTCTGAAATTGATAAAGGTGTCCAAGCAAATTCTCTAGTAGCAACAATTATTAGTGTAAGTCCTAGCCTTAATACATTGTAATAAAACACTTTAGTTAATAAATGAGGCATTTGTTTTATCAATTGTATTCCTGTGCATATCAATTGATAGAACTATCCAGGAATGTTGTTTCAATTTAAGTTATCATGTGTGAGGCACATGATTGTAAGACCTTGAAACAAATGAGACTTCATTCTAAATATCTCTAGTCAGTCATTGTTATGGGAATAATAAATGAATTAAGACTAATATGCTCTCTCTGATAAGTTGAGTTCTGTCTTACGGATCATAAGGAAAAGAGTGTCAGAGATCATAGATACATGTTTAGAACATGGTATATGCATTCGATTCACTAATGAGAACACTACATGGTATAAATCATAAGTGTTTCTCATATGCAAGTTTTGTATCGGAGTTCTTAGACCTAAAATCTCTATGAAACTCTTTATGAATTACTGTGTGCTTTGACATACACCTAACGTGCTCGTAACAGAGTAACAAGTATGGTTATGCTTGGGTATGCATTGATTCATGTTAGAGAGCATGAGAGAAGTGAAGGGATTACCCCTCTCTATAAGAGAGAAAATATCATCGACCACTTGATCAGTGAACTGAGAAGTGTATGGCCATACCGAGATAAAATAATGAGTAATCATTATTTATTTGAGAGTTCAATCTCACTAGAATATCAAGAAAGGAATTAATATATATAAGGATGACTAGTTCCATGCCTTATATTAATTTTGATATTTATGGGTAAGGGACTATGCAAAATTGCATTAGGTCACTAAATGCCATATGTATTTTCATTTAATTTGGAATGCTATAATATCTTGCTAGAGAATATATATAGCCTTTGAATTAATTTATTAATTCATTGCCAATATTAAATAGACCTATAGGATCGCACACAAAGCATTGGGCTTAAAATATTTAAATAAAGTATTGGACATTAATTTGGGCTTTTAATTAAAGTCAAATTAATGTGTGTAATGGGTTTTAAAATTGCTATTGGACCTTGGTCCATGAGAGAGAAAAATTCAGCTCACAAGGTTTAATTTCAATTAATTAATTATCTTGTATTAATTAAGTTAATTGAGTATTAAAGCCTAAAAAAATTTAAATTAAATTAAATCATTTAAATAAATAATGAAGTGGCCGAAATTCCAAAATAAAAATCAAGGAATTTCGGCACATGCACATTAATTATGTTAAGTTATTTTATTTAATTAAATGTCTTGTGTTTTATTTCAAATTTGAATTTTAAATTCAAAGGAGTTTAAATCAATATATATTACTTATTTTTAGGAAGTGATTGAAGTTGAATTAATTATCTTGAGATAGTAAAATTCAGATCAAACACTTGCCAAAAGATAAGGATATATATTAGAAAAGAAATAAAACCCTAAAAAAAAGATAGAGTGCATTTTGGCGTGAAACCCTAATTTCTTTAGGTTTTGGCGTGAACTTCTCTCTCTCTCACTCACTTAATTATTTTGGCCAATTTTCACAAGGAGAAATGATTGCTCCTCAGTCTCTTGTGTTCTTGGGTAGTAATAGCAACCTAAGAGAAGTACAAAATCAAATTTTGTAGCTTCAAACCATAGCCATTACACAATACTTATTTTGAGAGCTAGCAATCTCGATTTTAAGCCGTCGGTGCAATTGTGTGTGCGAACATAGAGAGGAGTGGCGTAAAAGACTGTTCCTTGGCATTGGTGGTGAAGGTCTAAGGCTAAGATATCCTCCTTGGTTGCTGGTCATCATCAAAATCAAGTTTTAAAGGCATCTAAAGTTGTAAGTTTTAAAACCATAAAATTACATGTTTCGATTCTTGTCATGAAATTGTATGGCATGTATGATCAAATTTTATTATTTTTCGCTGCGTGATCTTTATGTGCATACCATGACATATTCTATCAGTGATATCAGAGCCTAAACATGCTTATTTTAGTGCTTTAGATGCATGAAAAAATTAATTAAAAATCGTTATTTTGAAAACATGCAATGCTGAAATTTTCTGTTTTGAGTTTTTTGCATTGTTTTGGTGTAAAAACGATTTTAATTGATTAGATAGATATTATAATTAATATGAAATGTTAATATACTGTCCTAAGATGTTCTAGGAACTGTTAATGGTCGGATTTAATTAATAATGCCTGATGGTACATGTTAATATTAAAACTAGGTGCTAGTTGGCATGTTAATTGTTAGTTTAACAACTAGTTTTCAATATTAAATATAAAAACGATTTTGGCATATTTGTAAGGGATTTTTAAAGATTAAATATCAGGTCTGGAGATATTTTAAATTTGGTTTTAATTCTGGTCCATGACAATTTAATTATTTAATTTTAAAATCACTTAAAACTATGACTAGTTTGTGTTTGTTACATGTTTAATCAATATTGTTTGTTTTATTTTGATTAAAATGGTAAAAACACATTTAGATCAGATTGGTACATAATATTAAATCAATATTTATGACCTTATTTAAATTATTAAATGACTCATAAAATTGATTTAAGTATTTGTGCATTTTGGGGCATCACATAAGTATTAAACAACTAGTTTTTGTTATTTGTTTGTTTTTGTATGCATGTCGTGTATTATATATATGTTCTTCATGATTTTATTTTTAATTCATGTTGGTACATATTACATGTATTTATAATGTTTATGGGCTGTATGACATAAAATTAAAAATGGCAAAATTGGAAATTATACTAGAGTTGGTTTATGGCACAAATCTAACTAGTTAGTGTTTTGGGCTTTTAAGAGAACTTATTCAATAAGAGGATTTAGTCCATTGGGCTTTGACCCAGGCCCATCATAGGATCTTCTCTTAAAGGTTCAAATACATGATTTCCATTAATGGACTTGGCTAAATTAAATAAAATTGGACTTTGTTTTACCCATGAATGTTATGTGTATTTATTTGCTTGTTTGGTGTGATGAATGGATATGCATGGTGCATTCATGGGCCCTGGGTTTTGTAATTAAATATGGCTTGCGAGCCATTATATTTTATTGTAAAAGTTTCATTTATTTCTTAGAATAGAATATAAATCAAGACGAAGCCCACCGGAGTGGAAAAGCCAAACTCGAAGATTCTTATGTAATAGTATAGAATCTTAGTTGTAGGTTTTTGGGCCCATGTTTCTCACGCTTTACTTTATTCAATTATATATATATGCATGCTATGTATGGATGACAAAGTATATGCCATGTAAGCCGTAATAAAATGAATCCCTAAAAATAGTAAGTCACAAAATTGCCTTCCTAATTCGAAACACGTCAAGGCATCGATCATCGGTCACGTAGACTAGGAGTCCTAGATACGCCCGATTATCTTTGTGAGGCATGGGTTGTGAATGTAGGTTGGACATAACATGAAAAGGGATGCCCGGACCTAGGCAACTAATAAATGGGTTTGTGCTATAACATATTAAGATGTTAGCCCATTTGATCCAAGAGTCATGTACGAAACATGATTGCAGTTTTTCCTACCTAAGTAACTTAACTCGTTAGGTGTACAAGCTCAGCTTGACTAATAAGTTGTTGTGAAAAGTGGATCTTGGCCCACATTAAATCCCTAACGCGAATTATTTAAAGGGATATTAATTCGGTTTATGGGATTATAAATAAGACCTCATTTAATCTTGCTAAATTTTATTGTAGATTGAAATGGCATCTTCAAACAACAATTTCTCATTGCGATTGGTCCTTAAAAAGGACAAATTGAATGGTACCAATTTCATAGACTGGTCTCGAAACTTAAGAATAGTTCTTAAACAAGAGAAAAAGTCGTATGTTTTGGATGCACCCTTGCCTGAAGAACCTGCTAGGAACGCCTCTGTAATTCAAAAGGAAACTTTTGAAACCAAGAAGAGCGACTCCAATGATGTGACCTGTCTGATGTTGGCCACTATGGTGCCTGACTTGTAAAAGCAATTTATGGACCAAAAGGCTTATGCGATCATGGTGCACTTCAAGGAGATGTTCTAAGCGCAAGCTCGTCACGAGAGGTTCGTGACAACAAAGGCCTTGATTTGATTTATGGCATAAATCTAACTAGTTCGTGTTTTGGGCTTTTAAGAGAACTTATTCAATAAGAGGATTTAGTCCATTGGGCTTTGGCCCAGGCCCATCATAGGGTTTTCTCTTAAAGGTTCAATTACACGATTTCCATTAATGGGCTTGGCTAAATTAAATAAAATTGGACTTTGTTTTATCCATGAATGTTATGTATATTTATTTGCTTATTTGGTGTGATGAATGGATATGCATGGTGCATTTATGGGCCCTGGGTTTTGTAATTAAATATGGCTTGCGAGCCATTATATTTTATTATAAAAGTTTCATTTATTTCTTAGAATAGAATATACTTTAAGACTTTGTAAATCAAGACGAAGCCCACCGGAGTGGAGAAGCCAAACTCGAAGATTCTTATGTAATAGTATAGAATCTTAGTTGTACGTTTTTGGGCCCATGTTTGTCACGCTTTACTTTATGTAATTATATATATATGCATGCTATGTATGGATGACAAAGCGTAAGCCATGTAAGCTGTAATAAAATGAATCCCTAAAAATAGTAAGTCATAAAGTTGCCTTCCTAATTCGAAACATGTCAAGGCATCGATCATCGGTCACGTAGACTAGGAGTCCTAGATGCGCCCAATTATCTTTTTGAGGCATGGGTTGTGAATGTAGGTTGGACTTAACATGGAAAGGAATGCCCGGACCTAGGCAACTAATAAATGGGTTTGTGCTATAACATATTAAGATGTTAGCCCATTTGATCCAAGAGTCATGTACGAGACATGATTGAAGTTTTTTCTACCTAAGTAACTTAACTCGTTAGGTGTACAAACTCAGCTTGACTAATAAGTTGTTGCGAAAAGTGGATCTTGGCCCACATTAAATTGCTAACGCGAATTATTTAAAAGGGATATTAATTCGGTTTGTGGGATTATAAATAAGACCTCATTTAATCTTGCTAAATTATTGAAAATGGCATCTTCAAACAACAATTTCACATTGCGATCGATCCTTGAAAAGGACAAATTGAATGGCACCAATTTCATAGACTGGTCTCGAAACTTAAGAATAGTTCTTAAGCAAGAGAAAAAGTCGTATGTTTTGGATGCACCCTTGCCTGAAGATCCTGCTAGGAACGCCTCTGCGGTTTAAAAGGAAACTTTTGAGACCAAGAAGAGCGACTCCAATGATGTGACCTGTCTGATGCTGGCCACTATGGTGCCTGACTTGCAAAAGCAATTTATGGACCAAGAGGCTTATGCGATCATGGTGCACCTCAAGGAGATGTTCCAAAAGCAAGCTCGTCACGAGAGGTTCATGACAACAAAGGCCTCGATTTCTTGTAAGATGGCTGCGGGTACTCCTGTTAGTACCCATGTACTCAAGATGAAAGGGTATCTTGATACTCTTGAGAAGCTTGAGGTACAAGTGCCAAAGGAATTGGCCACTGACTTGATCTTAGAATCATTGACTGATGATTATGATCCATTTGTGATGAATTATAACATACATGCAATGAACAAGTCAGTCATTGAGCTCCATAGGATGCTTAAGAATGCTGAAGAGAACATTCGAAAGGCCAATCCCGTATTGATGGTTCAAGGGGGTGATAATGGTCATTTATATGATGTTTTTAGTATGTTTTTAGGTGTTTAATTAGGTTAATTTTGTGTTAATTAGGTTTAATTTGAGTTTAATTTGTTAGTTTTTTGTTTTTGAAGTTAATTGTAAATTTTGGTATTTTTCAGGGTTATTTTGCAAGAAAAATGACTTAATTGTAAAAAGGGCAAAGATTTGGGCAAAAACTGCAATTATGGAAAAGTTATGCGAGAAAGTGATCGTGAGGTCCAGAAGATCGATGCATGGCCACTTGAAAATAAATGAAGAAGAAGACATGGCCACGTGAGAAGGAGATCAGAAGAGAAACCATGTAACACGTGACCATGTGTGAGGAAGAACAAATGAAGCCGTGGTCACATGTGGAATTACATTAGAAATCACGTGGCCACGTGTTTAAACTCCCACTTCGCGAAAGATTTTCTCGAACTTCCTGTTTTGGGCAGAGTTTGCTTCCTATTTGACTTTAAGAGTTTGAGAAGGAATCCACGACATCTTTGGCCTATAAATAGCAAGCTAAAACATCAAAGAAGGGAATCAATTAGTAAAATCAATTAGAGAAATCTTAGAATTAGGCTTAGTTATTTTACGTTATTTTTATGTTTTCATTATTTTTCTTCAACTTTGTTTTAGTTTTTAATTATGTTTAGGAAGTAGTTTTTCTCCTTTTGCTAATGGATTCTTGAAATCTTATATTTTCATTGTTATGACTTTATTTTGAGATTAATTTCGATATCGGTTGATTATTTCTTGGTTTGAAGCATATTCTTATCTTTGATTGTGTTGAGATTGATTGTTGGTTTATTGAATAAATAACTAAAAATTGGTTTTGACATAGTTAATGATTTGTATGTTCTTGGGTTAACTCTTTAATGTTTATACATGATTACTATCCGAAATATGAGATAATTATGTGTGAATTTTATTGGTTAATACTAAGAGAGGAGGAACTAAGAATAAATTGGAGTTGAATCACTTGAGAAAGGCTTCAATGAATATTTAGGAAGTTAAAACTAGACTTGCATGCTAAGTATTAGATTTGTCTATGAGTTAATACTAAGAATGATATACTTGAATAAGATATCTTGCTTTATTACTAGTTTTCCATAATCATTAGTGTTTCCTATTGAATTTAAGTCATTACAATGAAAGTTAAAGGTGGATAGTTTCTTTAGTAAGAGAATTTCAGTTATGTCTTTTGTTTTAATCATGTTTTAGCTTTGTTTGTTCCATTGTTTATTTGTTTAATTTTTGCTTTTAAATCAAAACATTTTGGGAAACAATCTCAGATTAATTAATTCATACATAGATATTACTCTTAGCAATCCATTTTTCCTTGGGTGCGATATTTGGGGTCTTAATCTATATTTCCCTGTATTACTAGCCGATCTAGTATACTTGATAGATACCGGTTAGGGGGCATTAAAAGGGACCCACTAAGGGAAAGGGAAAGGAAAAGCAAAACCCAAGAATGACCTGGCTTGGTTCAAGTCAAGTGGGAGTGCACCTCAGCCCAATTCAAGCCCAAGGCACAGAAGCTCAAAGAGAGTGAGAGCACTTGCTTCCATTGCAACAAGATAGGGCATTAGAGGAAGAATTGCGCTCTCTTCAAGGAAGAATAAAAGAAGAATGGAGCCAAGGCGTCCAGTTCTGGTATTTTTGTTGTTGAGATTAACCTTTATATTTCTACCACTTAGGTATTGGATACCGATTGTGGTTTCACATTTGTTCAAATGTGCAGGGCTAAGAAATAGGCGGTTACTTAGGAAGAATGAAGTGGACCTCCGTGTGGGGAATGGAGCACGAGTGCTGCCATGGAGATAGGTGAATATCAACTCACTTTACCTTCCAGACTTTGTTTAGTTTTGAAAATTGTTATTATGTGCCTGCTATGAGTAGAAACATTATTTCAGTTTCATGTTTGATTTGGATGAATTTGATTTTGTTATTAAAAATGGCAATGCCATATTCATCACCACAGGCATTTCTTATGCAATGCATGTTGCAAAATGGCCTTTATATCCTTGACTTTATAGAACATTGAGTCCATATACAACATTAATACAAATAGGGTTAATCAAACGAATTGAACCCTACTTACTTTTGGCATTGTTGTTTAGGACATGCAAATGAAAAACTCATTTCAAGACTCCACAAAACTGGGACTCCACAAAACTGGAGTGCTTGGGTCATTCGACTTAGAGTCTTATGATACATGCGAGCCATGATTGCATGAAAAAATGACAAAGAGTCCTTTTAACAAAAAAGGTGAAAGGACTAATGGCTTATTGGAACTAATACATACCGATGTATGTGGACCATTAAGTACACAAGCTAGAGGTGGTTTTAACTACTTCGTGACGTTCACATATGACTTCAGTAGATATGGCTATGTCTATCTAATGGAGTACAAATCTGAAACTTTTGAGAAATTCAAAGAGTTTAAGAACGAAGTAGACAAACAACTTGGCAAAAGTATAAAAGCCATTCGATCAGATCGAGGTGGCGAATACTTAAGCCAAGAGTTTGACAGTCATCTAAAGGAGTGTGGTATTATTTCATAGCTCACTCCTCCCGGAATGCCATAATGGAATGGTGTGTCCAAAAGGAGAAATCAAACTCTGTTGGACATGGTTCGATCTATGATGAGTCAAGCTAATCTTCCTATCTCTTTTTGGGGTTATGCATTAGAAACTGCTGTGTTTTTATTAAACCGTACTCCAACTAAAGCAGTTGAGAAGACACCATACGAGGTATGGACTGGGAAAGAACCCAATATGTCTTTTCTCAGGATTTGGGGTTGTGAAGCACATGTTAAGAAATTAACATCTGACAAACTAGAGTCCAAATCCACTGTCTTCTTGTTTGTGGGTTATCCCAAAGAAACAAAGGGATACTACATTTACTCACAAGCCGACAACAAAGTATTTGTTGCTCGCAAGACTGTTTTCTTGGAAAAGGAGTTCCTTCTCAAGAAAGACAGTGGGAATAAAGTAGAACTTGGAAAAATTCAAGTGCCACAAACTCCTATAGAGGATGAGTTGGAAATGGGATCAAGTTCACAACCAGTTGTGGAACAAGAACCCATTACACAAGTACCTAAAAGGTCTGGTAGGGTACGTCAGGAGATTGAGAGATATGGATTTCTAATCACTGACAGTGACACTATTGAGTTAGTTAGATTGTGAGGATCCTACTACCTACTGAGAAGCTATTGAGAGCCCAGACTCGAAAAATTGGCTTGAAGCCATGAAATTCGAGATGCAATCAATGTTACGATAACCAGGTTTGGACCTTTGTTGATCCACCGGATGGTGCTAAGGTAATTGAGTGCAAGTGGCTATTCTAACTCAAAGCTGATAAGACCTACAAAGGTAGACTAGTAGCAAATGGTTTTCGGCAAACTCATGGTGTAGACTATGATGAGACCTTTTCGCCTGTAGTCATGCTCAAGTCCATTAGGATCTTGCTTGCCATAGCTGCATATCATGACTATGAGATATGGCAAATGGATGTCAAAATTGCTTTCCTCAATGGAAATTTACTTGAGGATGTGTATATGACACAACCTGAGGGTTTTATCAATCCCAAGCATCCTAGAAGGTTTGCAAGCTTCAAAAATTCATTTATGGATTAAAGTAAGCATCCTGAAGTTGGAATCTTCGTTTTGATGAGGCAGTCAAAGAATTTGACTTCATCAACAATGAAGATGAGCCTTGTGTGTACAGAAGGTTAGTGGGAGGATAGTAGTATTTCTGGTCCTATATGTGGACGACATCCTTCTCATTGGGAATGACATTCCAACATTGCAAAAGGTTAAGCAATGGTTGGGAAAATATTTCTCAATGAAAGGCTTAGGTGAAGCCGAGATAATACTTGGTATTCGAATCTATAGAGATAGATCGAATCGGCTTTTGGGACTAAGTCAAGAAAAGTACATAGACAAAGTACTAAAGCATTTTAGTATGGGAGACTCAAAGAAAGGGTACATACCTTTGGCTTTGGGAGTTCTTTTGACTAAAGAACAGTGCCCTAAAACCAAAGAGGAAAGGGATAATATGAGTAGAATCCCATATGCATATGCTATTAGATATATCATGTATGCTATGTTATGTACTGGGTTGGATGTTGCTCATGCATTGAGTATAACCAGTAGGTTTCAGCAAGACCCTGGTGAGAAGCACTGGTCTGCTGTAAAAGGGATTCTGAAGTACCTGCAAAGGACTAAGGATCACTTCTTGGTGTATGGTGGTCAAGAAGAGCTCGTCATACAAGGTTATGCTGATGCTGCTTTTCAGACTAGCACTCAGGATTCTAGATCGCAATCTGGGTTTGTTTTTGTTTTGAACGATGGTGCTGTCAGCTGGAGAAGCTCGAAGCAAGAGACTGTTGTCGACTCAACTTTAGAATCTGAGTATATTGCAGTGAGTGAGGCTGCAAAAGAGGGTGTTTGGATTAAAAATTTGATTTTTGGATTAGGAGTGGTCTCAAGCATCCTAGATCCATTAGAAATTTTTTGTGACAACAACGGGGCCATCGTACTAGACAAGGAGCCCCGATCACACCAGAAATCCAAACACATACTCAGGAGGTACCACCTAATCATAGAAATCATTGATCGTGGGGACGTCAAGGTTAGCAAGATAGCAAATGAAGACAATGTAGCAGATCCTTTGACGAAACAGTTGCATCCAAATCTGCACGAAGCTCATTTGAGAGCATTCAGTCTTAGGGCTATGCTCAATTGGGACTAGTGCTAGTGGGAGATTGTTAGTGTAAGCCCTAGCCCCAATACATTGTAATTAAGCACTTTTGTTAATAAATGAGACATTTGTTTTATCTATTGTATTCCTGTACATATCAATTGATAGAACTATTCAGGAATGTTGTTTCAGTTTAAGTTATCATGTGTGAGGCACATGGTTGTAAGACCTTGAAATAATTGAGACTTCATTCTAAATATCCCTAGTCAGTCATTATTATGGGAATAACAAATGAATTAAGACTAGTATGCTCTCTCCGATAAGTTGAGTTCTGTCTTATGGATCATAAGGACAAGAATGTCAATTAGAGATCATAGATATATGTTTAGAACATGGTATCTAGATTCGATCTACTCATGAGAACACTACATGGTACAAGTCATAAGTGTTTCTCATATGCAAGTTTTGTATCGGAGTTCTTAGACCTAAAATCTCTATGAAACTCTTTATGAATTACTGTGTGCTTTGACATACACCTAACATGCTCGTAACAGAGTGACAAGTATGGGTATGCTTGGGTATGCATTGATTCATATTAGAAAGCATGAGAGAAGTGAAGGGATTACCCCTCTCTATAAGAGAGAAAATATCATCGGCCACTTGATCAGTGAACTGAGAAGTGTATGGCCATACCGAGATGAAATGATGAATAATCATTATTTATTTGAGAGTTCAGTGTAACTGGAATATCAAGAAAGGAATTAATATATATAAGGATGACTAGTTCCATGCCTTATATTAATTCTGATATTTATGGGTAAGGGACTATGCAAAATTGCATTAGGTCACTAAATGCCATATGCATTTTCATTTAATTTGGAATGCTATAATATCTTGCTAGAGAATATATATAGCCTTTGAATTAATTTATTAATTCATTGCCAACATTAAATGGACCTATAGGATCGCACACAAAGCATTGGGCTTAAAATATTTAAATAAAGTATTGGGCATTAATTTGGGCTTTTAATTAAAGTCAAATTAATGTGTGTAATGGGTTTTAAAGTTGCTATTGGACCTTGGTCCATGAGAGAGAAAAATTCAGCCCACAAGGTTTAATTTCAATTAATTAATTATCTTGTATTAATTAAGTTAATTGAGTATTAAAGCCTAAAAGAATTTAAATTAAATTAAATCATTTAAATAAATAATGAAGTGGCTGAAATTCCAAGATAAAAATCAAGGAATTTCGGCACATGCACATTAATTATGTTAAGTTATTTTATTTAATTAAATGTCTTGTGTTTTATTTCAAATTTGAATTTTAAATTGAAAGGAGTTTAAATCAATATATATTACTTATTTTTAGGAAGTGATTGAAGTTGAATTAATTATCTTGAGATAGTAAAATTCAGATCAAACACTTGCCAAAAGATAAGGATATATATTAGAAAAGAAATAAAACCCTAAAAAAGAAAGATTGAGTGCATTTTGGCGTGAAACCCTAATTTCTTTAGGTTTTGGCGTGAACTTCTCTCTCTCTCTCTCTCTCTCTCACTTAATTATTTTGGCCAATTTTCACAAGGAGAAAGGATTGTTCCTCATTCTCTTGTGTTCTTGGGTAGTAATAGCAACCTAAGAGAAGTACAAAATCAAATTTTGTAGCTTCAAACCATAGCTATTACACAATACTTATTTTGAGAGCTAGCAATCTCGATTTTAAGCCGTCGGTGCAATTGTGTGTGCGAACATAGAGAGGAGTGGCGTAAAAGGCTGTTACTTGGCATTGGTGGTGAAGGTCTAAGGCTAAGATATCCTCCTTGGTTACTGGTCATCATCAAAATCAAGTTTTAAAGGCATCTAAAGTTGTAAGTTTTAAAACCATAAAATTGTATGTTTCGATTCTTGTCATGGAATTGTATGGCATGTATGATCAAATTTTATTTTTTTTCATTGCGTGATCTTTATGTGCATACCATGGCATATTCCATTAATAATATATCCAAATATTATGTCTAACCTTTCTTCAAATTCAAGTTTATGACTTACAATTCAAAACTTTGCAGCTCCTGGCATACACATATAACAAATTGTATTCATAAAATAACATACATGAATAATGAATACAACTTTGTGAATTTGTTAACAATATAATTATTATTAATTTAGAATTAACCTTAATTTTCTCAACCCACCATTTAGAAGTAGCATTAATAGTTTGCTTCTTTTCATCCCATCCTAATCTCGTTTATTTGCCTTTCAAATCTTTCCAAATCTTCCAATCATTTTTCATAACATCTCATTTATTATTTAATTGAACTTTATCATATTAACAACCACTTTTTTTGCAAAAATTTGTTCTAACATATTTTCATCATTCCTTTGTAAAATGAGTTTCAATTCATATGCCTTTATGAATAGCTTGGATACATATGTCACAATATAATAATATCATATTATCATTCCATATAGCTTTTGTTGTCTTTTTCCTCTTTTTTTTTGAACAAATTTGATTTGTGACATCTACGATAATTATATTTTAATTAATATCTAATACATGAATAAACCTTTGAAATAAAAATAAAATTTGTGAAAATATTAATATATAATATATTAGATCAATATAAACTCCATATAGATAGATATATCAATGAAAAGTCTTCAATGAAAAGAAAAAACCCACTTTATGACTAGATACATAAAAAGAAAACTTGCAGGTATATGTGGCTAACACTAATAAGCATGAATATGTATGTATGTATGTATGTATGTATGTATGTATGTATGTATGTATGTATGCATGCATGTATGTATGTATGTATTTATGTAATACTAGGTAAATATCATACATGAAATCTAAAATCATAAAATTTAGTACCATAAAAAATATTAACTTGTTATCCAGCAACACGTTATTCAAATTATTAATAATAATAACTCTAATGAATTACCATGGTCTTTGCTCTCATGCATGATATTTATATTTTTTAACAAAGTTATTTTTTCTTTTAAAAAGAAAATTCTATTTACTTTTCATACTCTAAAATGAAAAATCTTGATTATAGTTTCAATAGCAGTAGGGTTGTTGTATATCTCTTACAAAGGAGTCAATGTACTCTCATGTAAAAACAATATGATACATCGTATCAATCCTTTCCTAAGCAAAATCAACGGTTTTTTTCCATTATAAGGGCTTATTCCAAAATTTTTCCTAACATAAAAACCCTTATATTATAGATATGTTCAAAGTTAATAAATCTTAAATACATTCTTAGCAAATAGGATGCTTAGACTCTTTCAGCTTGGACTTTGTTACACAAAAAGTAAGCTAGAGCTAAAGGGAGCTATAGTCATTAATGTATTATTAGAGGTTGGTAATAAGATTTGGCCATTCTCAAATACTAACAATACGAACGAACATAAAAAAAAATGAATTTAACCTAAGGACATGCAATATGAACACCAAAAAAATAAGAAATGAAAAAATAACAATCAACTTGAATCATAAAATTAATTTCGAATTGAGCAAAAAAAAAAACAATAGGTATCAAGCAACATAAGAAAATCCAACCAAAATTGAGAACAATTTTTCAAAAAAACTTGGTATAAGAAAGAAAAAAATAGTAATCACCTTTACTTTATCTAAAAGGCAATATGAATTGAAAGAGTGGTGCCCTTTTGACTTCTAATGATTTTGGATGATAAAGAACGAGAAGAAAGAAAAAGAAGAGTGGAGTTGTTTTTGACGTTATATTATTTTTGGTGGTTAGGTAAGAAAATAGAGAAAAATAGTCTTTTCTATATTAGGTATAATTGTCATTATAAAATAAAATAAGAGATACTTTGTCTAAAATAAATTCTAAATCAGCTATCCTGAAAAACTAAAATTCAGATTTTTTAAAAAGTTTCAATTTCTAACTTTTTCTAATAAAAGATTTTTTCACTTTCACAAAATTAATTTTTCTAAAATTAGTGTTTGCCAAGCATATATTTTTACCACATACTTAGTTTTTTTTATCCAATAATCAGCTTTTTACTCTTTCAAAAGAAATGGCAAATGCACTTTAAAGATGCAAGGCCATATCCATACTTAAAAAATTAAATCACTAAATAAATAAATAAAGATAATATTTTAACATGTACTCAACAACTATAACTAACCAGTGTCTAGCAAGTGTACTATATCGAATAGTAATATAAGAAAATATAGATTAAGATCCTAAATATCGTATCCAAGGGAACATGGATTGTTATGCCAAATATCCTTAAACGAGTTAAATTAATCTGAGATTATTCCATAAGTTTTTGATTTTAAAGACAAGAATTAAACTAAATTAACAATAAAACAAAACAAAAACAAAAATTAGACTAACATGAATTAAACATAGAGCAATAACTAAAATACTTATGCCAAAGGACTTTCCACCTCAATTTCTAATGCTTATAATCTAGTTAACGATAATGCAATTAATTATGGAAAACTGGTAATAAATTCAGATAACTTCTAATAGTATCTTTCTAAGCATCAAATTCTCTTAGAATAATTTAATACTCAGTATAAAAATCTAGTTCATGAACTCCTAAATATTTGTCAGACCCTTTCTCAAGAAATTTCACTTAAATTCATTCTTAATTCACCTCTTCATAGCCTTAATTCACCTAAAGTTAATATACACAGTAACCACATGATTGAAATAGTTCCCTCAGCAAAAGAAAGAGAATTAATTACCGAGCATGATTGAAATAAAAGAAAAATAAAAATAAAGAGATACAATACTCATGAAGCTTCAAACTTGCTCTTGATGACTTCTCAACATACCAATAAAAAGCTTGAATCTTTAAGAGAATTGAAAAATAAACTAAAAAAATTAAACCTAAACTACCTTTCAAAAATTAAGAAAAATAATAAAACCCAAAACTAACTAAAGAAAGTCCCTACTTAATTACTCTACTTAATTTCATTCTCTCCCAATTCTGGTGTTTAGGTGTGCTTTTATAGCTTGAAAAGAAGAAGTTAAATAGCCTTCAACTTCCTATTCTGCACAAAACTTTCAATTTCAGCAAACAACTTTCTTTTCAGCAAAGAAGAGTACTCTAATCGCAATCTGGATTGTTTGACTCGGTAGAGTGTGATTTTAATCCATTGATTAAGCTATTGTTGGTTTGAACTGCTCGGTAGAGTGATATTTCACTCTGTCATGTATTTTCCCTTATAACTCACTTTATGGAGTAACTTGGTTCTATAACCCACGAAATAACTTCTCTATCCTTTAAAAATATGCCAAAGCTGAAATTTTACTTTAGTCCTTCAATTTTTCTTCAATTAAAAACCTAAAAATACCAAATTACACAATTAAATAACTAAAACATCAATTTACACAATTAAATAATAAATCAATTGAATTAACATTGAAAGTAACATAAAAACACACTAAACACACATTAAACATACATTAATAATATAGTCAATTTCACACTTATCAAATACCCTACACTTAGCCTTTGCTTGCCCCTAAGCAAATATGAACAAATCAACTTCTCAAGATAATCAAACTTTAACTTAGAATTATGCAATTCAAAACTAAGTTCAGCAATTAACAAAAGCACTCGATAAAGTTTCAACCAAATTAGATTCAACTAAGAATATAAGCTAGTTTCCATATGTGTGTGCAAGACCAAAATAGTTTTAATATTTTCCAAAGTTAAGAATACCAATGCACTTCATAATCAAGCTTTAGAATTGATGTAGAAATAAGTATACCTGTGGTTTTGCACTTGAAACTTTAGAAATACTATAGGCCTCTCTTTTAGCATCGAAATTTGAAGGTCATCTCTGTTAAACAATTCAAAGCAAAGCATAAAATTACTTATATCTTAATTAGGTTGTAATGGGGTTAAGGGCTTGGCTATTAAAAAATGATAAAAAAAATAATCAAAGAGAAATAACCACTCTATACTTGAATAAATTCCATTACTACAAATTTCAAACTATCAAGCATAATTCCTTTTCATGCTTGCCTACTCACCCCTTTTCAAACAGTGAACATTCTTAGACAAAAAAATATAAGCTAAAATCCCTCTCATTTTGCTCAATTTCGTACTTTTGAGAAGTCACAATTTCTTTCCCTTGTAAATACCCCACACTTAAAATTTTGCTATAAATGCTAGCTTTATTTGCAATATTTTCTTTCTTTTTTTTTCTAGCTTTTTTTACTAGCAATTTACAATAACGCGGGTAAAACAAGGGCATTATTCAAGTACTTGACTTTATCACACCATTATTGCCCTCAATGATACAACTTTTCTCATTACACTTAATTGAAATGTCAAATAAATGTAAATCCATCCAAATCTAGAGTAGCCAATTCTAGAGGATAGATAAAAGTTTTTAGGCTATATGGTTAATAGATGAGTGTAATAAGAACAAAAACATGGTACGCTTTAAATACACCTCATTAAGGTTAAATTTGGCTAACAAAGGTTATTATATCAAAAAAGTAAGAAAACAATCTTTTTATTAGCTCAACAAGAAAAATTTGCCTAGATCAATTTTTAAGTTGCTTGGATTGCTTTTATGCTTCGAAGTGTGATAAGGAAGGTTCTAGTATCCTAAAATTTCTTGCTCAACTATTTTAATGCACTGATTTTTTTCTTTTATTTAAAACTGGTCTTTTATGCTTTATGAGTGAAAACTAACAAATATAGCTCAAATGAATGCTAAACTAGCTAAAATTTCATTAAACAACATGCTTGTCTTAATTCTAAATAAAGAATTTGAACATTGCACATTCTAAGTTAAAGTTCAACATTATTCAATTTTGAGAACAAACTAGGGCGAACGAAACTAAATGTAAGTTAAGTGACAAATTAAACTAACTATAACACTAGCATGCAAACTAACTTAACAACTAAAAGAAAAACATAACAACTAACACAAAACAATTAAAACAATTCATGAGTAAGATAAAAGAACTTCCTTGAATTTTTGAGTTCAAAGCCAAATTCAGCTAGGCTTTATCTCCCTCTTTAAGATTTTGCTGTCCTCAGCAAAATAGAGCCCGACTTTATGTGGTAGTAGAGGTGGTGGTGGTGAAATGTGTGTTTTGGATCAACATTGCTCCTTAAAAGTGCACGGATCAACCAAAAGTAGAATGCATACCCTGGAAGAACTAGGAACAATAACATTCCTTATTCCTGTAAGGGCCTTTATGCAAGTCACACTACTAAAAAATGTTTTAAAAGTTAAAGTTCAAAAATTCAGCCCAAAGAAAACAAGCCAAATGAAGCTCAAGGTCATCCATTTTGATTGTACCATATCAAGTGAACAAAAAGTAGATAACAAGTGCAAAATGACATATGAGATTAGTGCAAGATGGTTTAGACTAGGAAAAATGAAGCAAAAGAGTTAAATTTAGTCATTGAGGCTAATTATTGAAGCTATTGTGTGCACAAAATAACTAAGGCATTATGAAAGTAATCTCAACCAATAGTTATCGAATAATTGAAATCAATGGTCATTCTTACACAACAATGGAATGCAAGAGAAGCATGAATTGAACTTAAGACCACCACCTTATACCAATTCAATCTATACAATATAAATATGCAAAATAGAAGATAAAATAAGTTATGGGCATGCTTACTTGATGTAATGAAGAATGAATTTGGTGAAAAATCAAGCTAGATGTGAGTGCCTTAGGTAAGAAGGTGTGTGTCTTTGGGTGAGAGTGAGTGAGTAAACTAGAATTAAGGTGCTACGATTAGATAAACGACAGTTCACTAGCTAGTTAGTATGCGAAGTTAAAGGGTGGCACCTCTGGGCGGGGTTAAGGGGTAGCACCCTTTGAAGCTTTGAAGCAATAAGAAACTAATGAAAAAGTTCTACCCAAAGCCTTATTTTTAATCCCTAAAAATAACTAACTCTAAAAATACGTGCCTTAAGTGAAAGTAAAGTCAAGTGAAAGTGGCGTGTGCTTAGGTGAAAGTGTACAAATTTGGCTAAATATTAAGTGAGGCTTAGTGGAGGAATGAAAATGTGTACGATGAAGAATAACTAGGTACATAGGCAAACTTAGCCACTTAGATATTTTATCGAACATATTGTGTGCAGAACTTTACTAAGCTATAACTAATGTAATTTTAATCATCTTAAACCCAAATTGATACATTCATACTCTATTGCAACCACTCAATGCAACTATCACATAGAGAACACAAAAAGAAGCATATACAAGTTAAAAAAATGTAAGCCAAAGTACCCCAATTTAAGAATAATTTTCACAAGAAAAAGGCAATTACCATGTAAATTAAAGGGAAATTAAAGAGAAATCTTACTCACTTAATCAAATGGAAGATGTAAGATCAATTAATCAACAAGTAATTAAATGCTCGAGAAAGTGGATTGCACAAGTGAAAGAGTGAGAGCACAAAAATTAGGGAAATTGGAAAGCCACGGTGGAGTGTGTGAAAAAGTGTGTAAGGTGAAAAAGCAATTTTAGGCATTTATATAAAAGGCCATTCAATGGAGTGTGTGGACTACTAGGTGGAGTGATCCTTCACTTTACCGAGTGACCACTACCTGGAAGTGCAATGGTCACCACAAATTAATTCAAATTTTTTAAGGACTCACAGTGGAGTGAAAGCACACTCTATCGGTTGGAATTCCACTCGGTGGAGTGGATTTTCACTCCACGAAGTGACATGACATTGTATTCTAAACATTCCAAAATGCACTACTAAAAACTCTTATACTGCAAATTTAAACATGCAACTCAATATTTTGCCTAATTTGCACTAGATTGCCAATAATTTTCCCATCAATTAAAATTTAAATCTCTCTCAAATAGCTCTACCAATTTCACAAATTAAATCAAATTAAAGGCCACCTTTGCAAACTAAACTCCAATGTCTGGTAATAATTAAATTGCCTTGTCCACACCATTATTCCTACTGATATAACACAGTTAAGGCTTGTTATGAACTAAAAGCCTGAATTCCCCTTCATTAACTCATGAAACACTTAAACACTATATAACACTTACAAAGGAGGTTTAAGTAAATTATATTTTCGTTTTATTTGCATCCCAAAATTAATATGAGTTCTTTGATGATCCTAGAAACACATGCTAAATTTAAATTATGACAATTAAGCACAACCATCATTAGAAGTAGCTTCTTTTTCAACCTTCCACTTTTAAACTCATAAATTGACAAGCACAAACACAATAAACTTAAGAAAACATGAAAAACATGCATTAAACTATAAAAGCCTATTAAATTAAACTAAAGCCAGGATAGCAAAGTATTAAAAATAACATTCTAAACACAACTAAAAAAATATGAAAATTGAAAGAGAAGGATTAGAAGAGGTTTGGTTTATTGAGTCCCATTTATCTGCTTTTTGTGCTGAAGTTAAAACCCAATTTAATGCTTCTATGAATATATTACAAAGTGATAATGCTAAGAAATATATGCCATATTCTTTTCAGCGGTATATGTCCCAATAGGGTATCCTTCACCAGTCCTTTTGTGTTGATAGTCCTTTTCAAAATGGAGTTGCTGAAAGAAAGAACAAACATTTACTTAAGACAGCTAGAGCTTTATTATTTCAAATGAATGTTCCTAAGTTTTTTTGGGTCAATGTTATTTCTACACCTTATTTTCTGATCAATTGGATGCCCTCTACAATGTTAAATGGTGATGTCCCTTATAGTATTTTGTTTCCAAATAAAAGACTATTTCCAGTGGAACCATAAATTTTTGGCAGTACTTGTTATGTTCGAGATGTACATCCTCATGTTACCAAACTTGATCTTAAGGTATTGAAGTGTGTGTTCTTGGGATACTCACGTCTCCAAAAGGGATATAGATGTTACTCTCCTGATCTGCAATGACATTTGGTTTTCGCTGATGTGGTATTCTCAGAAGATAAACCTTTTTTTTCATCTCTATCCAATCTTTCCAGTTAGGGGGAGGATGATGAGTGGCTCATTTATACGGTGACATCTTCCCAAGAATCTGTTGATGTGTCTACTACATCTTCTGGTACTGAGCAGATAGCAAGTGATGATCTTTCAACAAGACCACAGATTGTTCGAGTCTACTATAGAAGAAGAGACACTAATGATACATGTCCCGCACTAGCTCCTTTATCATCTGATCTTGCTCTTGTTGATCTCGATCTTCCCATTGCTCTTCATAAAGGTACATGTAATTATAAATCCATTTATTCCATTGTTAATTTTGTTTCTTATGATCACATGTATCCCTTGACATGCTCTTTAATTGCATCTTTTTATTCTATATCTATCCCCAAGACCGTTAAGGATGCCTTAAGTCACCTCGAATGGTATGATGCTATGATTGAGGAGATGAGTGCCTTGGATTCAAATCATACTTGGGAGTTGGTGCATTTACCAAAAGAAAAGAAGGCTGTGGGTTGCAAATGGGTCTTTACCATCAAAGTTAATCCGGATGGTTTTGTGGCTCGACTGAAAGCTCGACTTGTTGCTAAAGGATATGCACAAACTTATGGGGTGGATTATTCTGATACTTTCTCTCCAATCACCAAATTGAGTTATGTTCATATTTTCATATCTTTGGAAGCTTCTCATCGTTGGCCCTTACATCAACTTGACATCAAAAATGCTTTCCTTCATGGTGATCTTCAAGAAGAAGTCTATATGGAGCAACCACTTGGTTTTGTTGCTCAGGGAGAGTATGGGAAAGTTTTTCATCTAAAGAAGTATTTGTATGGATTGAAGTAGAGTCCTCGTGCCTGGTTTGGTAAATTTAGTGACGTTGTCCAAGAGTTTGGGCTAAAGAAGAGTCAGCACGACCACTCTATTTTCTATAGACAATCCAAAGATGACATTATTCTTCTTGTGGTTTATGTTGATGATATTGTGATTACAGGGAGTGATTCTGCAAATATCTTTTCACTTAAGTCTTTCATACTAAAGTATTGAATGAAATTTATATAGAGGTGACATTATTTCATACTAAATACTTGGGTCGCCAATTATATTCTATACCTCTAATTTCGCTACTTGATACTAAAGGCAAAACTATTTACACAATTTCAACTAGAATATATATTATTCTCACAGTTTCTCATTTTTTAACATCATGTCACAAATAAACTTCATTTCATATAAATTATATTCTTAAATTATTACTTTTCATTACTTAACACATTCACATCAAATAACCATCACATACCATATGGCCATCATGTGTCTTTTCATACATAATATTTTATCACATTAATTCATCATTCGACCAATCATTGTTTAATTACTATCCATTTTATTTTCATCTTATTTAATTTTTGGTCTTGTCAAGTGTCTATATCATACATTTTTACCAAGGTTCCATCAAATTACCCTTATTTTTCTTTCTATTTTTAATTCGGTCATTACTTGTTCTCACTTAATTTACATTTTTATCATGTTATATTTTGTACACAATGGTTAATTTTACCAATGATCTATAATTTCACCTCTATATAAATTTCATTCAATACTTTACTATTATTCCATCAAAATCTTTTAAGCATACACTTAGAATACTATTCGACCATTATGTATACACAACCTTTAACATACTTTTTCATAATATAAATGGTTCTCATCATATTTTTAAGGCTTGAATCATACTTGTCTACTATTATTTTGTTATAATTAATATTTATTCCATCTTATTTCGAATTAGTACCATTCGACCATTATAGAGTTTTGTCTATGTTAAGTTGTTCAATTCACCTAAATCATTATAAACTTGTTTCACAAGCCTAATTAATATAAATTCAACATTTAATCAATTTAATTCCTTACATAACCTTCTCATACTTACATGATAGGTATTGATTCTAACTTACGATATTAGGTTATGTTTTCATGCATTTAACTTCATCAATTTCATTATTTATCATTCAATTTCACTTATTTAGCTTTAGCTTAAATTTAAACATACTTTACATGCAAGAACCCTAAGTTACATAATAGGTTCTAATACCACTTTCCTACATTGAGTCATGCTTTCATGCATTTACTTTTACCAATTACATTATTTAATAGCTAATTTCATTTATTTATCATCAATTTAATTTTAACTCATCTTACACGCAAAAATCCTAAGTTACATAACCTTAATCATATGAAATAAATTAGTTTAGGTATCCACATATATATTTTTCCAAGCTCTCTCCTTTTTCACCTTTTTCCTTTGATCTCACTTGACTCTCCTTTTACTTCTTCCTTGGTTAAGCCTTTGATGAGTTCTTTCTTCAACTTTTCTTCTTCAATAATTCAAAATATACTTAAAACATTAATCTCTACCTCAAAATCTACCTAAAATTCATTAAACTCATTAAAATTTCACTAAATTATCTTTCTTATTTTTGCTTCAAACCTTTTCTTCACAATTGCATCCATTTTCTCTACTTAAAATAGATTCTTGAGATGGCTAGAGATGAATTTAGGGCCTTAAAATTATTTTGGGTATGAAATTCGGTGGAATTAGGTAGAATAATTTGGAAAAATGGAGATAATGTGAGATTGTGACGGACAGCTAGAAGGGAGAAGAAAGTGGAAGAAATTACTGAAAATTTCTAGTTTCTTAGCCTTTTATACCCATTTCAATTGGGCCAAATTAGGTCCAACTAATTTAGGTCCAACCACTTAGGCCCAATTAACTAATTAATCAATATTTTAGCCTAATTATTTTTCTACACTTCTCTTGCACCATTTCTCATAAAAAATGTCCATAATTATATAAAAATATTTATTAGGCTAAATGAATATTTTTAGGTCAATCTGACATCATTTTTCATTCTAAAAACTCATTTTTGATGCCACCTTAAAATTAATTTTTCATCGCCAAATATTCCTCCATAATATTTAAAGTAAATTCATATGTTTAATAATTTTTTAAAGGTCTTTAGCATTATTTTTAAGCCCGATCAAAGTTTTGATCAAACCCTAATACGGGCCAAGTAAACTTTTTCTTCGAGCCTTTTGAGAGCTTATTTGATCTCAATTTTATCTCAAATTATACTACCAGACTTTTCATGAATTAAAATTTCTAATAGTGAAGAAAAATTTTTATGGCTCTCGGGTGGTGCTAAAAGTACTATTCATAAAACTAAAATTTAGGCCATTACATGATCTATATATTAATTTGCTAAGGCATATGATTATTGACATATGATATTATAACTTTTGCCTTATGATTTAATTTTCTTGAAAGCTTAAACATAAGGTTATAAATTTTGTGAAGAGAGCTAAGCCTAATTAATGCCTTATTTGAAATAAATTTCACTTGTATTTTATTAAAATTTTAATTATAGAATTAAGGAATACATTTTATAATTGAAGTTTTAGTTTCTATTTACATGCACTATCATTTTATAGTCTCTTGAATAATACTTTATATTTTTATCAAACTTCTTTTGTTTTCTTCTCATTTTGTTAAATCTAAAAAATGTTGACTAAATGGAATCTTCAAATTGTAGTTGGATGTATAATTAGCGGGACAAAGGAGAAAAGACTAATTTCTTATTCTTACATGGAATAGAGATCTTTTTTAAATTCATCATTCTCATCTTGAAGAAATAAATGGTCATCATATTAGTGTCCATGCAAAAATTGTGAGAACTGAATGCTTCATGATATCACATTTTGAGTATAGGAGTTGTTCGAGATTTATTTGGTTTAAAATTGCCTTAAAGAGATAAATATGATGGGTTATGAATCAAATCCATATGAAATAATTAATGAAATAGTACTAGGTTTGGAGGTAATAAATCTATACCAACAAATGGTATTTGATACAACTGGGCCTAAATTTTACCCTAACACCCAATGGTAACATTTTAATCTAGAAGACCAAACTACCTATAACCCTAACCAAACTAGCCCATCAAATCCTAACTAGTTCGGTCCATCAAATCCTAACCAACTTTATCCATCAAATGTTTATGTAAATTTAATGGACGAGGCTCCTAATCTATAATCTCAATAATTTTTTTTATCTTCTTAAATTTGGTAATGCGAAGTTATAAACTAGTTTTTATAACCATTCTCAGCTTTTTTATAGTTGTTCGGAAGTTGTATTCCAAATTTAAATTTAATTTACCAAAGAGATTTTATGATGTAAATGTCTAATTGTTTAAGGAAGATTTGCCTGAAGGAAATATATTGCCTTATAATTTTTACCAAACAAAAAAGCTTGGATAAAGCTTAGGATTACTTGTCCAAAAGATTGATTACTATAATGAGGGATGCATGTTGTATTAATGTGAAAGATGTAACTTTAACACATTATAAGTTTTGTAATCACCCAAAACACAAAATGTGTAATCTCATAAGCACAAATTAAAACCTTATAAAAAGATATATTTCCAATCAAAAGCTACAGAAACACATTTGAGATGACATCATAACTATATCGAAAATGAAGGGGTTATATAGCCTGCATCAAAATTTATAGCTTGGAATCATTTCAATTATATTTATTCTTTATTTACTTTTGAGGCTAGAAATGTTAGGTTAGGGTTATCCACTGATGATTTTTAGCCATTTAGACAATGTGGTGAGAAATATTCTTCATGGCATGTAATTATTATGCCTTACAACCCCCACCACCTTGGATGTGTATGAAAAAAGCTTATATGTTTCTAAATATCATTATTCCTAACTCTAAAAATTGAAAGTAAAAAATTGATGTGTATCTATAGCCATTGATTCATGAGTTGAACAAATTGTGCGATATAGGAGTGTCAACATATAATGTGTCAAGGAAGCAAAACTTTCATATACATGCTACATTGATATGAACAAGTAATCTCTTTCTAGCATATCCCGTGATGTTTGGTTGGAGTACATTTGAAAATATGAAAATCATAGGAAATTTCGTCCTTCTAATAATCCATTTAAGATAAATAGATGGAACTTTAAAATTAGGCATGCTGAAATAAGGCCATCTCCACCATTTAGAATATGGTAAGAAATTCTACAAGAGATTGATCAGTAGCGTCTAATCAAAGTGATTAAGCTTGATGCAAATAAGGTTTATGGGAAAATATGTTAGTCTTGTGGTTAGAGGAAATAAAGCATATTTTAGGATTTGCCTTACTAGAAAAAAACATGATTTGAGACAATCTTTATGCAATGCATATTGAGAAAAATGTTTTTGATAATGTGATTAACACAATTTAATGGCAAAACCAAAGATAATGCAAGAACACGATTAGATTTAGAAAAATATTATTACCTCTAGAGTTGGCAATGGATCCAGAAAGTGGCAAATATGTAAAAACTTGCTACACCTTGGATACGTAATCAAAAAAAGTATTTTTAAATGGTTAAAAGAACTTAAGTTTCAAAATGGATATATTTCATACTTAGTTCATTATGTTGACATGACAAAGTATAAATTATTTGGCATGAAAAGCTATGATTGCCATGTATTTATGGAATCATTGATTCCTATTGCCTTCGGTGAGTTACTTACTCCCAATGTATGGCAATTTCTTAAGGAGCTAAGCTTATTTTTTTTATGGATTTGACATCCAATGCTCTTCGTGCTGATGAATGGAGACATTAGAATAAAAAATCCTATATGTCATTTGCAAGATAGAAAATATCTTTCCTTCGAGTTTTTTTTACTCAATAGAGAATGTAGTGATACAATATCGATAGATTTATCCTTTTGGGAGGTAAGTGGTAATAAAACTAAAGTTATACTAGTAAACTTGTTGTATAAAGGCATGTTTCAATTACAATTATCTTTATTCACCAAATGCAGGTTCCTTCGAACTCTTAAGAGAAAATTGGAAATAAATCAACACTAGAGGCATCTATTTGCAATGCATACTTGCTCTCAGAGTCATTCAAAATTTTCTCACTTTACTTTAAATCTCACGTCAGTACTCAACAAAAATATGTTTTTTGTAGTGATGATGGTGATTGTAAGGAAAATAAGGGTAGAAATTTAACAATTTTCACCTACCCAAGCTGATCTAGCTCACAACGTATGGAACAATCAAGCCTTAACATCAAATGAGTATAAGGTAGCTTATACTTATATTCCACTAAATTGTGAGGAGGTTAATCCATTCTCAAGATTACAAATATTATTTTATTTAAATATGTTGCTCATTAACATGGATAACATCTTAATTTTTTTTTAAATGCAATGAAGCATATATTATGAAAACTTACATGTGAAAAACCCATATCTTACACCAAGTTAAATAGAAGCAAATATCAAACACTATTTTTCAGACTAGTTCGAGTTATATGTGTAATGCGCACTAGAGCTACTCTTATATCCGAATTTGCTCTCGAAGGCTCACTTTTAAGGTCTAAGATTGAAAGAGGCTCAGTATAACATATAAATTGGTTACTTTGTAATAAAAAAGGGGTTAAACCCAAATTATTGTTGTTAGTCAGCCCATTAATGCATCTACTAATGAGCTCAAAGATGTAGGATCATAAAGTCACCATCCAATAGAATGTTTTGAGATAAATCTCAACCTTTTTGATGCCCAAGAAGAGATTGGTGTTCGGGACATCACTCTTACTTGGCACCTTGTTTATATGTTTTATAATTGGGTTTTAAGAATTAATCTACTTTCCTTTCTCACATGATGCATTTGCGATAAAATTAAGTAAACATCCCAATCAAGTAAAGAAAATGATAAAATAAGATAAATCCTACTTAAATTATTACAAAGGCAAACATCCAAAGAGAATAAGGTAAAACATCATACATAAATCGAGGCATTCATTTTGATTCGGAATATTAGTTCCCTCATGCACGTTTTACAAAAAACTTTTTTTTTATTTTGTGTCCTTTTAGTTGAAAATTGGACATTAGTCCATTTTATTAGGAAAATCCTAAATTAATCGATAGAAATGATTTTAAGTGACTTTTCCATTTAAACATGCATAAAAAATAAATTTATTACTACCTATTACATACCTTAAAATGAATACATCTAAAATAATAAAGCTAACCTGGACAATAGGGAAGTGGCTATAAACGACTGTTATTCACATGATAGACGGTTGTCTATCATCACTAAATGCCAAAATCAAGGTTTTTTATTGCTTTTTTGTTAAAACCTCCAAAAATAACTTAAAAAATCACAAAATTCTCAAAAAAACTATGAAAAATCCAAATCAGAGCTTCAAGATCCATATTCTTTATCAGAAATATATTATTTCATCATCAATGGGTAACCTTAATTTATGCCACCTTAGGTTATGATGTCTACAATATGTAAGTCCATCATAATATTTTTGTATAAAACATCGATCTCATTTAAGATGTTAATGATGATAACTTGTGTATGTTCTATTTCAAAATAGGTCTATTATAAGGAATTCACAATGAATATCTCTGTAGTCTTTTACAACAACCATTAAAGATAGTGAAGTGCTACTATTTGTACTTTGTAAATGGATACAAATTTCACTTTAAAAGTCATGGTCCTAGGAGACGTTCAATGAAGATGGAGTTTATGTAAAAAGGTCTAACTCAGTGATAATATTGGTGACTACTATAGATGGATTAAAGAGATAATAAAGATAGAGTATTTTTCATTACCAATAAAGTAAATAATATTATTCAAATGTCAATGGTATGATCTAACTTTAGGGTTCATGATTGGATGAGGTTCATAAAGTTTATAAGATTGGCCATTTAATAATAGAAAAGGGATTTAACCTAATTCACCAAGTTTTGATTCTTAAAAATGCATGAAATAACATCTTAGGGTACCCCTAATCTTATTGTTTATAGTTAACCTATGATGGCATCTAAGTGGGCTTAAAAGGTAGATATCATGGAGTAGCCATCCAATAGAACATTGGGAAATGATTCTAACCTCATAATGCCCAATTCAGAGATGGTTCGAAACATCACTCTTACTTATACCCCAGCTAGTTATTTTTGCAATTGAGTTTTTAATATGAATACGCTATCTCTCTTCTCACAGGATGCATAAAAATAAGTAAATAAACAATTAATCAAATAAGAAAGAAGTAAAGTAAGTAAATAAAAGATATAAAAATTACATAAGTAAATTTTCCAAAAGATAAAGAGAATATAATACATAAATCGAGGTATTTATTCAAGTTGGGAATATTGGTTCCTTATACATATTTTACAAAAAAGGGTGAAGAATCCTTGTCAACTTTTAAAAAGCGTAGGATGAAAGATTGTAATTTTGATAAAATAAAGATTTTTTATGTGTAATTTTGGGATGAAAACTTAGACATTGGTCCATTTTATTAAATAAACTTAATTTATTAAGTAAGAAAATTTAAGTTAATTTTTATTATTAATCGTGCAAGAAGAATTGCTTTGTTACTAACTATTATAACCTTAACTAAATCAGTATAAAACAATGAAAATAAATAAAAAGGAAATAAATAAATAAGTAAATAAGAACAAAATTAAAACCATCCAGGAAAAAACCTCTAAGGTATTTTGGCCTCAAACTCCTAAATTCCTATGCGAATACTAAAATACTAGGGTTTTAGTATTTATATTAAGGAAATATTCCAAATCTTTTTAAAATAGAATTTACCTTAAAATTTACCTTGAAATTGCTTAAAAATCCATCAAAATCTACCAATTAAAAATAGATCTTGACCAGGTCTTTAGTTGCTGGAAAATAGAATTGCTGGGAAAATCCCTACAGATGGGCATTTGTGAGTGACTAGCAACCGGCACCCAAAATAGCCAACTAAAAATAAAATAATTAAAATAATTTTGAATGAAAGTAGGGTGGATAAAAATCAATATTAAAACAACTTTCGCTAAAGGACTATCAACCTTAACCTTATATTGCAATGACTTAAATTTAATAAGATTACCAGTGATTATGGAAAAAATAAATGAATAAAGCCTGATATCTTGAATCAAGAATATCTTTCTTAAATATTAAATTCCCTTTTCAAGGATTAACACTTTGCAAAGAAATCTAGGTTTAACTTCCTAAACATTCATTAAACTCTTTTTTCAAAAAAATTTAACTTCAATTTATTATTATTTCCTCCCTTCTTAGTATTAATCAATATTACCAATACAAAATTACTTTAAAACTAGAAAACAATCATGCATTGACACTAAAGAATTAATCCAAGAACATGCAAATCATCAACTATTCTTAAACCAATTTTTAGTTATTGAACCGATAAACTAATAATCAATTTTAACATAATTAAAGATAAGAATATGTTTAAGACTAAGAAATAACCAACTTGTGTTTGAATATAAATCTCAACTTAAGTCATCACAATAAAAAGTTAAGGATTCAAGTATCCTTTAGCAAAAGTAAAAAGAACTACTCAGTATTCATATTGAAAAATAAAGAAAAATTAAGAATGAGAATAAAAAACATAAAGTATAGAAGCTCCCTTGATCAACATTTACAGAAAACCAAAGAAAACTTCATGCTCCATGCCTTTGTTCTTTACAAGCTAAGAAAAATAACATAAAACTAAACCTAATCTTAAATTTTATGGTTAAGTTGATGTCTTTCTCTGTGTGTGTTGTTCTGGTGTTTTAGTCCTCTTTTTATAGGCATTAGAGAGAACTTCTACCCTTTATTGCTTCCAAATTAGAGTCAGAGAAGAGTTCTAATTAAATTAGAAGTTATATCATCTTTTGCCTTTTTAAACTCGAGAGAGTGATTCTTTCACTTAAGAGAGTGATGCTTTTGCCTTATGTGAGTGACTTTGTCACTCAGGAGAGTGAAGGATTATTGGACAAAAACAGCTTGCTCTTTTTGGTGAGTGAATTTTCTTCTTTGTGTGAGTAAATTAGCCACTCAGGAGAGTAAGTTCATCACTCAGTTGAGTGATCTCATCACTCAGCCGAGTGATGAGCCTTTATACTCGTCTCTTTTTCCAAAATTTATAGTTTTTCCCCCAAACTTCTCATTTCTTTAATTTAGTCCTTTTTCTCTTCAATTTGACCCTAAAAAGCACCAAAACTTTCAATTAAATCATAAAACACAAATTCAACTAATTAAACAATAATTCAACTAATTAAACAATAATTCAACTAAATTAAAACTAAATTAGCTAAATTAAACACCTAATATATACAAGAAATATACTATATTTCAAAATTATCAAATACCCCACACTTAGCTTTGCTCGCCCTCAAACAAATTTGAATAATCCAAAACTTCAAAATAATCAAACCCTAATCGAGAATTATCATTTCAAAATCACGATTAGCAATTAACAAGAGCACTTAATAAAATTCTAACTAGAATAAACTCAAACAAGATAATTTGAGTTAGTTTGTTTGTGTTTGTGCAAGACCAAAACATTTTAAGCATTTTTTCAAAAATGAAAACACCAATGCAAATTCATAGCTAAGCTTTAGAATGAATTTACACCTAAGAGTACAAATGATTTCAGACTTGAAACTCTAGAGACACCATAGGCCTCTTTTTTAGCACCAGAACCCAAAGGTCATCTCCGCTAAACAACTCAAAAATAAAACTTAGAATCACTTAGGTCTTTTAAAGGTTGCAATGGGATTAAGGTGTTAGTTATCAAAGAATGGATAAAAGATCAACAAAAAGAATAGCCACTCTAAGATAAAATAGACTAACATTTCTAAAATTTTATCCCATTAACTTAAAAATTAAAGTACTTAGCCAAAATTGCTCAACCCTTTAAAATTCAAAGTACTTAAAAAAAGAAAGAACTTTTGATACTCTCTCAAATTCATAATTCATCCATTTTTTAGAAGTCATAATTGCTTTTCCTTTGTAAATACCCTATACTTTAGATTTTTCCATATATATTAGCTTTATTTTAATATTTTTTCTTTCTTTTTTTTCATTAGCTTTGTTTTTGGTAATATAATAATAACATGGGTAATTACAAGGTAAAATTTCACTTTTTACTTAACTTCATCAATAGCCTTTGACAATAAAACCAAAAATGTCTTACTACACCCATTAAGATACCCAATTCCATATTAATCTATCCAATCCTATAGTGGCAACTTTATAAAAGGAAGGCAAAGGCTATTTAGGCTATAAAGTAATTGAATAGGTGTACCAAGAAAAAATTAAAATGACACTTTTAGCATGTCTCATTAAGCTCAAATTGGCTAACAAGGGTTAATGTAATATAAAAGGTAAAAAAATAGTATTTTTATAGCTTCAAAAGAAAACTTTGCCTAGATCACTTTCTAAGTTATTTTAAGTTGTTTGTATGCTTTGAAAGGTGATAAGGAAGGTTCTAGTGCTCTAAAATTGCTTACTTAACTAATCAATGCATTGGTTTTTTCTAAGTTTAAGAATTGGTCTATAGTGCTCAAAGAGTAGAAACCAACAAATATAAATCTAGTTGAATATTAAACTAGCTAAAAATTTATCAAATAACATACTTGTTCTACTATTTAAGCAAAGATTATGACTCATACATATTCTAAATTCAAGCTCAAAATGTTTAAATTTTGAGGTATAACTGGGGCAAACTAAGTGATAATTTTAAACTAATTTTATTTCTAACAAAACTTGAAAATTTAAATAACTATGATTACTATTAACTAAGATTCAAAGTCAATAAAGTTTTATCTTCAACAAGGAATACAAAAACAAACTAAAACTAAAATGAAAATAGTAAAAAAATTTATGAACAAAATATGAGTATGAATTTTCTACTTTCTAAAAAAAATTGAGCCTGTCTCGAGTAAGCTCTACCCCTCTCCAAAAAGTTTGCTATCCACAACAAATAAAAATGCATCTGACTAAGGTGACGAAAATGGAGGTGGTGGGTAACATTTCTAAAAGTCATGGATGAATTTCTCTAAAGTCTGCTTCACTTCATAGATAGTATCCTTTATGGTATCCATCCATCCTTGTAAATTGTCCAAGCATGCCTGCTACATATCCAACTGACTATTGACTTGATGCAAGTGTGTGGTTATCTGAGGTGGAGCTTCGGCTTCAACTGGTGTGCTTCTGCTAGATTAACTGCTTGGTGGCCATCTCCTGCATGGTCATCATCCGTTTCAATTGGCTCATCTTGATGCTCTTCAACTTGAATGCCATTCAATATCAAGTACTCAACTTTCGTTGTTCAGTGGCACTAAGGTTTAGTTTGCAATATCTTTATGTGCTTAAGCATGGAATTATCTATGCATTCAATATCTCTTGTAAGAGCTTCCCCTAAATCTGCATGGTCCACATCATCAACTAGAATAGTTGTGATCAAACCAATATAAATTTCCTTGATATTTGATTATCTCTTTTGCAACTCCTTAATTTTCTAAATTATAGTCGATTCACCATTTATAGGAACACCATTAACCATGCATCTTAATAGTATAACTTTCGATGCATTTGAAGCACTTAGGATGCCAAGACAATTAAAAATACTCTTGGATAAAAATCTATGAAGAACATATAAGGCATGATCTCATTGAGCATGAGCTTTAAGCCTCCCTCCATACAATGGTTCTAGATTATGTGGATCCCTAACATTTTCCTAATTCTTTTGAGAAGTAGCATCTAGCAATTCACCTAATGCATTCATCAAAAACCCAAATGTTCTAAAAATTGAGCAAAATTCATCGAGTACCCCATCTTGCCCAATTTAAATCTGAATGTGCCCATCTCTCAATCTCCTTTAAAGTAGCATTCATAAGAGTATAGAAAATCCCTTGTAAGAGCTTGGTAAACTTCGGGCCTACATGCTATAAAAGACTCCCATATGATATTTTAGATCAATGACAGGATCTCACCCCATAGGTTGCTAATAGGTATATGTAAGTAAATCTTACTCAGATATGCGGGCTTGACATAAGTGCAGGAACTAAAATACTCATATTTGGAATGCTTGGCCTTATCCACATAGGATGGGATGTAGAGTCCAGAAGAGCTTAAGGCTTCATCATGCCTAACTTTCTTAGGTGCCACTGCAAAACAAAAGGGACAAATGAGTGTTTAATATGGAAAATATAAGCTTGACAAGATAGTAAGACATACATGTTGATGGATTGCAATGTTCAATAAATTCAAGGCGCATTTACAACCTATTACATGCTAAAGATGTATCATGAATAGAGCATGCTAAAGATGTGTTAAAAAGCATAG
Organism: Excoecaria agallocha; assembly: GCA_037975025.1. Taxonomy (NCBI): domain Eukaryota; kingdom Viridiplantae; phylum Streptophyta; class Magnoliopsida; order Malpighiales; family Euphorbiaceae; genus Excoecaria; species Excoecaria agallocha. The sequence goes on along the minus strand of CM075811.1, from coordinate 67,044,582 downwards.
GTGACATTTGAGAAGTAGCTAAGTATAAATAAGAGGACATATGTATGTCAGAAGTGAAGAATGTTTAGGCAAAAATGTTGAATTTAGTCACTTAGGCATTTCATCGAACACTTTGTGTGCATATCTTACTAAAGCAAAATTAATACCAAATTGAAATGCAATGACCAACAAAAATGACATAGTGCACCATCTGCAGACATATTACATGGGCAATGGATAGAAAATTAAAAAAAAAAATTATAAAGCTCAAAAATAAGTTGAAAGATAACTGAAAATTATAAATCAACAACCAAATTTCAAAGCAAATTCAACAAATTAAAATTTAGAATGTAAAGAGTAAAAAAAATTTAACTTACTTGAATTGAAGTGGCAAAAGAGAAAGGCATAAAAATAATTAATTATGCTCGGGAGTGTGATTATGTGTAATGGGTGAGTAAGTGTGTATGAAATGATGGGAGTGGTGTAAGGTATAGGAAGAGGTGGGAGTGGGGAGTGGTGGAGGGAAGGATAAGAAGATGGGAATGGTGAAGAAGTAGGGTGGTGCGGCAAAAGGGGCGAGGTGGGTGGCAAGATGCAGGAGAGTGGGTAGGTGCTAGTGGGATAAAAAGAATAGAAAAAAAGAAAAAAATATATGAGGTGCAGAAGGGCTACTCGATCGAGCAAGAGAAAAGGCATAGCCTCACTCGACCGAGCAAAGGCAATGGCAGGGCTATCATGCGGGTGAGCAAGGGGGAGCCTGGTAGGGTGCTCGGCCAAGTAAGGGGCCTCTGGGCTCTGAAAAAAAAATTTCTTCTGGTTTTCTTCTACACTCTAAAAAAATTCTATTTTTCTTATAGTGAAGCACCAATTTAATTAATTTTTTTAATTGCCTAATCTCACCTTAATTGCCACTAAAACACTGCTTTCCATTCAAAAATTACTCCATTACTCCATTAATTTATCATGTTAACCAAATAATGCCAAAACAATATCAAAATCGATTTTTTAGTTCATTAAATCTAGTTTAAGCAAAAAATGAATAAAATTATGCCTGCTCCTTCTAAAATCTTTGCAAATGTAATTTCCCTAAGGTAAAATACACCTCTTAATTTAGTTATCTTCAATCCTTCTCCATTTAATTCATGAATCTAAAAGCTAACAAATTTAACTAAGATTGAATAAATTACAACAAAAATAAAAATTAACTCACTAAGGAATTTAAAGCAAAAAGGTGGAGAGTTTAGTTCTGAGTTTAAGAAGTCCTCAACTAGACTTTATAAACCATCTTAATAGTCTTGAAGCACCTATGGTTTCCTTAGCAATTTCCTATTGCCCAACTTGATACTGTTTAAGCTTGTGACCATTCACCTTATATTCACGTCCATCTCTTGGATTTTTTATAGTCACTACTCCAAAATCATTTCTAGACAATACTTGATACGACCCAAGCTATTTTGATTTTAGCTTCCCTAGAAATAATCATAGCCTACTATTATACAATAAAACCAACATACCTGGAGCAAAGTCTTTCACTTTTAATTACTTGTCATGCCAACACATTATTTCCTCCTTGTATATGGCTGCATTGTCATAGGACCATTGTCGAATTTTATCAAGTTCATTGAGCTGTAATTTTCTTTTTATTTTCATACACTTCTTAGATCAAAGTTAAGTAATTTTGTATCACAATATGCTTTATGTTCTAATTCAAGTGGTAGATGACATGCTTTTCCAAAAACTATTCTAAAGGGGTCTTAAATGCAGTTTTATAGGCTCAAAGAGCCTCATCTAGCCTTTGAGACCAATCCTTTTTAGTGTTATTAACAATTTTCTCTATGATTAATTTCAATTTCCTATTAGACACTTCTACTTGCCTATTTACTTGAGGGTGATATTTGTTGTTATCTTATACTTGACACCAAAATTTCTAAGTAAGGTTCGAAATTGATGGTTGACAAAATGTTTGCCTCCATCACTTATAATAGCCCTTAGTGCTCCAAACCTAGTGAAAATATTTCTCCTAACGAATTCAAGCACAACTTTGGCATAACTTGTTCTACTAGCTATTGTTTCTACTAATTTACTAACATAGTCTATAGCTACTAAGATGTATTCAAATCCAAATGAGTTTGAAATGGTCCCATAAAATCAATACCTCAAGCATCAAATATTTCTACTTCTAGCATGTTATTTATAGGCATTTCATCCCTCTTAGAGATATTCTATACACATTGACATCTATCACATAATTTAATAAAAGACTTAACATCTGTAAAAGGAGTAGGCCAAAAGAAACATGATTAGAGAATTTTCTATACTGTACGATTAGGTCTATGATGACCTCCAACTTCTTCTCCATGGCATTATCATATTATGTCTTCTTGCTCTATTTCTGGAATGCATCTTCAAAGTACTTGATTCGGACAAATTTTGATCAAATTCGAATCATCCCAAAGGTAATGCCGCTTGAAGCCTTTTCTTTTGTTGCCAAGTAAAATGTTTTGGAAGGTAACCTCCTATAAGAAAATTAGTTATATTAGCATATCAAGGAACCGGATTTTCATAAGCATAAAAATCACAAATATGTTTATTGGGAAATAAATTAGAAATTTCTCCCTTTTAAATATTAGCATGATCTAATCTAGATAGATGGTCAACTGTGGTCAATTTTGGTTAAAAATTGGACATTGGTCCATTTTATTTAAAAAAATCCCATTTAATTAGTAAAAATGATTTTAAGTCAATTTTTATCATTTATTGTGCAAGAAAAATCTCGTATTACTAACTATTATAGATCCTTAAATAAATCCAAATAAAGCAATAAGAAAATTAAAGGGAAATAAACTAATTAACATGTTTAAAATTAACCCTCTATGGCATATTCTCTAAGGATACCTGATCTTAAATTCTCCAAATAGACCATGTGAATAAAGTTAATTACTCATAAAAAACTTAAAGAAAAGAAATGCAATTAGTATGGAAAAAATGAAGTAAAATACCAAAATAAAATAAAATGACATTGTGGAATAAAATATTAAAAATGCATGAAATAGAATTAAAGATGACATTTAAAGTATAAATATATCATGCATATTAATTGGAAATAAGAAAAGAAACATAAAACATTAATAATACACTAAACAATGACCATATATGGCCAAATAAAGGGACAGATGGCCAGGCATGAAGCAAGAGATGGGATGAAAAGAAGGTTTTGTGATGTCCCATCAGTTGAAGTGATCGATGGGCATTGGTGGGGCTTTTTTCCTATTTGTCACATGCATATCAAAGTAGAATGCAAACAATAAGAAAGAAACCCTATAATTGATATAAACATGCATATTTATACTTCCTATTCATGCCAGAAATAATCCTAACCTAAAACTACATTTAAATCATATTAAGATAGTATATTAACATGCAAATAGAGTTTTAACCAAGAAACACAACATGATTTAATGATGCAGAAACCTAAACATGCCATTTTACATATTTTGATTAACATTCAAGATATCATGGTATCATAAAAATATAGATCATAGTATTGAAACAAATTAAGCAGTAGTAAATTATATGATCATGGTATCATCATGTTAATAAGATCAAATCGAATTAAGCATGCATGTTTTCATTATATAATTTAAAGAAGGAATTGGGCCTAGAATATTACCTTCAAGAGAACTCTGTAATACTAAAAGAATGCATTTTGAGATTTTATTTTTGATTTCCATGTTTTAAAAGCAATAAATGTATTATGCAATGATGAAAAGATGTAAAAGAAGCCTTATATCTCAAGAGATAAGAATTCATTTCTTATTCTCAAGAACAATGGCTACTCCTCTTAAGTTTAGAATTATGTGTGCTTCCTCCTAAAAAATGCTAGATTTCAGTTTAAGTTTAAGGAACAGAATTTGAAGACCTTTCCACTTATAATTCCTTGAAATCTGTTAGTAAATCCCTCTAAATTCCATTTTGAAAATCTCATCTTCCAAAACAAGTTTTATCCAAGATCGTCTCTACTAGAAGATGTGTGAATCCACTAAAAAACCCCTCACAGATGAGTGTCTATCAATGAAAATAGGGGCATCGGTGGAAAATAGGCTTCAAAATCTAAAAATTGCCTTTAAAATCTTCATCTAGTGACCTATGGGCATGGCTCATGATAGACAAGGGACAACTAAGATAGGTCATCTACCAGGAGACTACCAAGGAAAAAAATAGCCATAGATGGCCATCCGTCTATAATAAATGGTCGTTTGTCATAAGAAAAGGCCAAATTGCAAGATTTTAAAATTCATTAATTTCTAGGAAATGCAAAGTTAAAACCCACAAGAAACATTCTAGAAAATTATGGAAACTATGGATAAAACTTGATGTTCGTGCTTTCCGTCTAAAATACGAATAGTTCTTCCTCAACGGGTAAATCTAATTTAGGTTGCTTTAAGACCCGATGTCTACATATGCATAAAAATAAGAAATAAGTAGTAGCAATTGACCGGTATCTAGCAAGTGTACTAGATCGGCTAGTAATATAGGGAAATATAGATTAAGACCCCAAATATTGTACCCAAGGGAACATGGATTGCTAAGAGTAATATCTTTGTATGAATTAAATTAATCCGAGATTGTTTTCTAAATGTTTTTGATTTAAAAGAAAAAATTAAACAAAATAAACAATGGAACAAAACAAAAGCTAAAACATGAATTAAAAATAAAATAATAACTGAAATTCTCTTGCTAAAGGAACTATCCACCTTAACTTTCATTGTAATGACTTAAATTCAATATAAACACCAGTGATTATGGAAAAACTAGTAATAAAGCAAGATATCTTTATTCAAGTATATCATTCTTAGTATTAAACTCATAGACAAATCTAATACTTAGCATGCAAGTCTAGTTTTAACTTTCTAAATATATGAAGCCTTTCTCAAGTGATTCAACTCCAATTTATTCTTAGTTCCTCCTCTCTTAGTATTAATTAATAAAATTCACACATAATCATCTCATATTTCGGATAATAATCATGCATAAACATTAAAGAGTTAATCTAAGAACATGCAAATCATTAACTATGTCAAAACCAATTTTTAGTTATTTATTCAATAAACCAACAATCAATCTCCACACAATCAAAGATAAGAATATGCTTAAAACCAAGAAATAATCAACCGATATTGAAATTAACCTCAAAACAAAGTCATAACAATGAAAATTTAAGATTTCAAGAATCCATTAGCAAAAGAAGAAAAATTACTTCCTAAACATATTTAAAAACTAAAGACAAATTTGAAAAAAATAATGAAAGCAAAATAACGTAAAAACAAACTAAAAAAAGTAAAGCTAAATTCTAAGGTTGATCCCCTAATTAATCTAATTCCTCAACTCATTCCTTTTCTTCGGTGTTTTAGATTGCTATTTATAGGCAAAAGATGTCTTGGATTCCTTCTCAAACTCTTAAAATCATATAGGAAGTAATTTCTGCCCAAAATAGGAAGTTCGAGAATCCTTCGCGAAGTGGGAATTGCCATCACGTGGCCATGTGTTCCCTAGTGTTAATTCACACGTGGCCATGTGTTGCATTTGGCCTTTCTTACACGTGGCCACGTGATTTCCTCTTTTGTTTCACACGTGGTCACGTGTCCTTACTTCATTCTTCAAAAAACTCTTTCATGTGGCCATGCATCGATCTTCTGGACCTCACGATCACTTTCTCGCATAAATTTTCCATATTTGCAATTTTGGCCCAAATCTTGCCCTTTTTACAATTAAGTCCTTTTTCTTGCAAATTAACCCTGAAAAACACCAAAATTTATAATTAACTCTAAAAACATAAAACTAACAAATTAAACTCAAATTCAACCTAATTAACACAAAATTAACCTAATTAAACACCTAAAAACATACTAATAAAACTATATAAATGACCATTATCAGCAATAATAATAAATTAATTAAAAAAAGAGAAAAAAGTGTGATAATAAAATAAGTGAATATGCAAAAAATAGGTTAAATAATTTTGAGATAAAGATGATGACCCATGCATATAATAAATAAATAAAGGCAAGGTAGAAAAAACTAAAATCTATTAGAAGAAAAGCTTGTTCGGAGGCTTGACGCACTTGAAAATTGAGTTCTAAAAAGGAATAGATGAGTCACACAATTGAAACAAACATGAGCCACCTAATCGGTGATTTATCAATTTTTGCATGTTGCATGCATGACACGTGTATAATTTTCCATATGTACATTTTGGTTATACGTCTTTTTTGTAGGGATAAAATACAAGTTAATGTGAAAAATCTTCGAGAAAAGATCGAGGTAGTATGTCACATGCAATCCGTGCATGAAAAAATTTGGCATGTATACTTTTGTAGAAGAATGCAGATAAAATGACACCAGATTGTTTGTTCAAAAAAATATTCGAGGCATATAAATTTTGATTTTAAAATTTTAATTTTAATTTTAGAGAAAAAAAGGAAAAATAAAAAAAGCATAAAAATTGAAACTGCCTAAGTGAGCATTAAAATACTTGAGAAATAGAGCAAAAAGGTCTAAAAATCAAATATTTCAAACAAGTCATTAGTGAGACTCGGACTGAGTTTCCTTTATGACTCGATTAACTCAAGCATTTAATGCTTTTTTCCCTTAATTTTTTCCTACACCTTTTTTTCCTTCTTCTTCCAAAATTTCTCTCTTCCTTTTACATTTTTTACTAATTTTATGGCCATTTCACCCAGTTTTTTCAAGTTTTAACCCTACAAAATTGTTTCTCAATGTTTTGGAATCACATAGATATTTTTTTTTTAAAGTTTTTGTGAGTTTTTTACAAGTTCATGCATCTTGGGCCATGGTATGTTTTCTTGAATTTTCTTACACCAAATGGACTGCAATTGGTGCTTAAAATATGGTAAAATTTGTTGTGATATAAAATATGTTATTTTTATTAATTTTTTGGTCTTTTTTTGATGTAGTTTGCATGCTAACTAGTGACTTTATTCATTATATAATCATGTATATATAATTATTTTTGTATATAAACAATAATTTTGAATTTAATTTTTAGTGCACATGAATAAAAGTAGGAAAATAACAACAACAACAACAACAACAACAACAACAACAACAACAACAACAACAACAACAACAACAACAACAATAATAATAATAATAATAATAATAATAATAATAATAATAATAATAATAATAATAATAATGCATATATGTGCAAAATAAATAATGCAAGTATTAGGGTGATAGTTTAATGTTACCAAATATTTAGTAGTAGCTCAATAAATAAATGATCATTGTATTAAGCTATTTAAGTGCATTAAATTGACTAAAAATGTTAGGTTAGCTTAAATTAGTAAATGTTGAGTTAAATAAGTTTAAAAAATAAAAGAAAAAAAGAGGGAAAAGCATAAAATAATATAATAATACAATAAATAGTAAATAAGTGATAATAATTAAGTTTATGATCAATGCTCAAATGCCAGTACTTATTATAAATACTATAACCCTAGGAAGCCTAGATTAGGGTTAATGATGAAAAATAAGTTATATTTTCTACAAAAAGAATGAATATCAAAGTTTCAGCCTTAATTTCCACATTTCTATAAATATTTTATGAGTTTAATGTTCGATTTTCTAAGGGTTTTGTAAAGAGGGTAAAACCTTGAATTTGGTGTCTACCTATGATAGATGACCATCTTTCACTGGAGGGACAACCAACTTTGGCCATTTTCTTTAGGGTGTCTCCTAGTTTACACCCCTATCTAGGGCACCTTTGGTGGCTCGTGGTTCGCTGACTTATAGTCATCAATCACTGAGTCATAGCCTCGGATGATAGGTTAAATTCAAGGATATTTTTCTAATTTTCCAAAGCTCATGTAAGTGGCATCCATCTATTAATGACAAACATCCATCTATGGGGTTATTTCCAGTTTTCCCATGATTTTAAGTTTTGAAAATTTTAGAAAAATATCAAATTTAGAGGATCTAATCTAAAATGGATTTTAAGGGATTAACGCTTCCATTTTTGGGGGGATTTGAGTTAGGATTGATCTCTGACTCTTTTCTAAGTATTTAGAAAATCTAGGGTTTTCGAAAGGGGATTCTCACTTGTTAAAGACGGAGCTAGACATATGACAAAAAGAAAACTTGATTCTCTGTTCTTGGAATTCCTTTACTTTAAAAAACTTTATCTTACATTAAAAATCAAACATCTATTTATCTTGAATGTGGGAATCAAAGACTCCGAGCACGCTTTCCAAAGTTATAGAATTATGGTTCTTAAGGGTAATATTACAAGCCTTAACCACTTTCTCTCTTTAAATTCATATTTTGTTCATGTAGATAATTAGATTTATTCATTATGTATAATGTTATGTTTTATTATTTCGGTATGGGTGAATTTGATTGTTAGTGATCTTTGCTATGCCATGATGTTTTAAAATGTTTTATCATGTGTTAGAATGGCATAATAAGAACTTTCTTTTTATTATGCTCTTTTATTGATGTGTTGGGATAATTTGATTTATTTCTTGTAATAAGTATGTTTTTCACTGTGTTAGTATGATTTAATTCTTATTTTATCAATTTTTATAGATTTGGCAGGTTTTAAGACCTCAAAATTATATGTTTAAGACTTAAAGCTAATTTTCCTTGTTTTGGCTAGTATATCCTCCATTCTATCTCCCTCAAGTGATAGATGGTAAGAAGACCTAACAAATTGCCATCTGTCACTATGACACATGGCCATCTATCAATACAATAGATGGGAATGTAGACACCATGCCCAAGGCATCCTAGATCAGGATTATCCAATGATGAGAAAATAGTATATTATTGATAGTAAATGCATATCTCAAAGCTCTATTTGTGAATTTCTCACATTTTTCTCAAGGATTTTCATATTTTTTCAAGTGTTTTTAGGTGTTTTAGCAAAAGAGCATGAAAACCCTTAATTTTAACCTCTAGAGGTGATAGACGGTTATCTATCATATGAGTGACAACCGTCCCTAGCCTCTTCTTTCATGTCAATGTCAAATTAGGGGTATTTTTTGTAATTCTAGTTTTTTCACTTGAAGGATGCCCATCTCTCAATGGGGGATGCTCGACTGTGGTTTTTTTCCTAGATTTCCCACTTTTATGGAAATTAAAATTTGGAAGATATGTTTTGGGGAATTTTCATCCGAATTTTCTAGGAAATATCTCCAGATTGGGTAAGTTAGAGTTGGAATCCAAATCTAACTCTAACCTAGGTATAAAAAAATGTTTAGGATTTCCAGGAGATGAAAATAACTTTTTATAGAGCCAAAAATTAAAGAAGAAGAAAGATAATTTCTCTCTCTGTCGGAGGAATCTTTACTCTAACACTTCTTTAATAAACACACACACACACTACAGATGATCATTTTTATTTTGGAAAATTAAGAACACTAATCATAGTAGAGAATCTAGACTACAAGGATTTTAAAGTTAGAATATCTCTTGAGGGTAATATTCTATACTTTTTTCTTTATTTTATTTTATTTTCTCTCTCTATAATTGCCATCTATGAAGACATAAATATTCATTTAAATAATTTCATTTACATGTTATGTTTCTTTGATTTGTATTTTTAAAATTAAGTAACATATCAAATTGGGTTTATATGTATGATAATAATTTAATTTGATGTGGTCGTCCTCCATTGTTTTACAATTTCAAGCTTTATTTATATTCTATAAATCTGAAATTTAATGCATTTTATTGTGTTTAATGCATGATTTAAGGTTATAGTCTTGTTTATGTTTGTTTTAAGATCTAATGTTTGTGTATTTAAGGTTATAGTCTTGTTTATGTTTGTTTTAAGATCTAATGTTTGTGTATTTAAGGTTATAAAACATTTTTGCTTGTTTTTGGTGTTGGCGACTTGCATTCTATCTACCCAGAGAGTGATGAAGGAGAAGAAGCCTCGATGAACACTCACCAATCAAAGCAACAGCTGGGACATCATGAGGACTTCCTCTCATCCTATCCTTCATGAAGCTGTCGGCATCCATAACCCTTCTAGGGGCATCTATGGTTAATTTTAAAGCATTTTTGCTATGTATTTTGTGTATTTTATGGTGCTTGCTTGATTTCTATGATGTTTTGTACATTATTACATGTGATTGTTCAATTCTATACATAATTCCTCTTCATACTATGTTTTAATAAATGTTTTCCTTATAGTATTTTTATCATTTATTTATAATATGCTAATTTATGTGTCTTTTTCCTTTTTTATGAGTATATAATTTTTTATCTTCGAAAGATTTTATGAGGTTTCTTTTACATAAAAAAATCATGCTCCTGATTGGATGACCAGCCTTAACCTATCTAGTTACTTTATTTAATCATTCTATATGTTATTTTACTTATTATCTTATTTTTATTCATTTATTTAGTTATTTTTATTTATTTATTTGATATTCATTTATGGATGTATCTTTATTTTTGGGATGTATTAGCTAGTTAAAAAGGGTTTTTGTGCACATCGAAAAGAAAAAGGCATTTAAAGTGATTTTTATTAAATGACTTGGGTCCATTTTTTCATCCAAAGCCAAATAAAAGAATAAAATGAGCATTTTGTAAATATTCATGGGAGAACCAATATTTCCAACCCAAATGAATGCCTCGATTTATGTATGTAATTTATTTTCTTCTTTGCTAGATAATTTGCTTATGTAATAACTTAATAGAACTTTATTCCTTTTTTATTCCTTTTTTTGTTTGATTAGGATGTTTATTTAATTTTATTTCTTTGAATTATGTGAAATAGGAGAGTGAATTAAATTTCAAACTCATTTATAAAAATAAAACCTAACCAAGATGCCTAATAAAAGTGATGCCCCAAACACCAATCTATATTTGGGCATCAAAAGGTCAAGATTCATTTTCTGATATTCCGTTGGGTGGCAACTCCATATACCTACCCCTTTTGGGCACATTAGTTGATGCCTTTATAGGTTGACTACCAACAATAATTTGGGCTTAATCCCTTTTTATTGTGAAGTAGCCAATTTATGAGTTAAGTGAGCTTTTTTTGATCTCAAAACCTAAAAGCGGGCCTTTAAAAGTGAACCCAAAAATGAATGGCAGCTCCAATACATGTCATAGTGCATGGCTACTTTGCTGGGGACTAAAGAGAACTTGCTCCTAAAAACATCTTAGTTAGGTTCTTTATAATTGAGTTTTTTATTAATCCTATCTCCTTTTTAAATTGTATTTCTTGCATATATCTTAGAGCTTCAAAATTAAGTTAGGCATCCCTTTTTAGCCCCAGTGCTATCTTGATGCATGCTCTACGTTCACTCAATGTATGGAGGTATCAAGGAGACCCACTGGACCAAGCCTAATACCAAATGGTATATAAAATTATGACCCATTGATCATTATGTTTATGATAAGCTAGACCTATTAGCAGGAACCATGCTTGGGTAGCCTTAAAATTCCATCACCTTTGACTCAAGCCTATGTAATGACAATAGCAACTTCCTCTAGGTTGTATAACTATAATAATGTTTGCTTGCTTTCTGGACCTTCAAGTATTGCCCAAACTGAAACAAGTAAGAAGGGACCAATTAAAGGCTGTCATGCCTCAGTGGGACCAACCCAATTTGTATGAGTTAGTCAAAATACATAATGGTCAAAACCCATATGCCTACACTTTGAATTAGAGAGATTATGCTATTGATTTTGCACCGTGCAGTATACATATCCATTAGGTTCTTTATTGACCCATAGGCTAAGCCCATCTAGTAAAGAGACTGCATGACCTTTCGTGTAGGAGTAATAAGGTTGGAAGGCTATTTTCTATACTTATATGTGATTGTGATTGATATATAATAAAAAGCATACATTGCATTCATGCATCATGTACATACCATGCTCATACATCAATCATCATGTATCACTCCTAACATTTGATTCTTATAGCCATCATAGACTATCTAGGTGGTCTAGAGGGTCAGATGGTCATGTTTAAAGATTTATTTCTTGGCTATTGAGATCAAGTTTGGGTTCAAAGTTTGGTTCAAAGGTCAGTTCTAAGTTGGTTTCAAGTCAGTTGTTAGAAAGCAGTCAAAAAATAAAATTAGAATAGCAAATGAGATTGGGAGAGTAACTAATGACACGATAGTGAGATTTTCATTCCGAGGGCAAGGCCAAATATTACTCCTACAGGGCCTTTAATAGTGCAGGATAATTTAGATCGAAGGTTAGATATGAGGTTTTATGATTTTGAAAAGAGGCTTATGGCCATGATTGGTGGGATGGTGGCTTCCATATCACCAAATGTTAGAAATTGACCTATAGCCCCTGCTTATGAAGCAGTAGAGCTAACACATCACTACAAAAAACTGTAAATTAGCGATGACATTATTTATGTGACAAATTTGCAACGATTTCACGGCTGTTTTACAATTTCATCGTGGGAAGGTTATTTTTCATTTTTTTATGATGAAATAGCGATAGAATTAACAAACAATCGCTAATTATTGGCAAAAAATATACGCACCATATTTTACGACGAAATTAGCAACAAAAGTACCGTCACTAATTTTTTTATTCGTAAAATTAGTACTAGAAAATTTAGCAATGAAAGTTTTAGTTGATAATTTTGGAGGGAAAATACTGCGCCTCTTTTTCCGACGATTTAGCGATGGAAATTTTTTGTCACTAATAATATTAGATTTTAGTAAAACTATTAGCAACAAAATTGTGTAATCGCTAATCCGTCGCAAATAAAATAAAAAATAGTTTTTTTCTATTTCATGTATTTTTGACACAGATTATATGAAATTGATATTTTATTTTGAAATAGAAATTTGTAAATTATATTATAATTTAATAATATTTTTTTTTATCAATTATCTCAAAATTTAAAGTAATTTATTTAGAAAATTTACATTTTTGATAATAATAATAATAATACCCTACTTGTTGTAATTATTATATAATCACATTATGAAAATTATTAAAAGTAAATATTTATAAAATTGTAATATAAAATTTATTATCTCATTTAAAATAATTATAAAAAAATTTATAATTTATTTTTATTTTATAAAATTTCGATCAAATATTAAATTATTAGAAATTTTAATTATATATATTTATCAAACAATTTTAAATATAAAGATAAAATAATGAAAATTGGCAGGGACATTATAATTTTTTACTTTTATTTATTTTAAAAATCCAAAATCCTCTGCTCCATCCTTTTCAAGACTTCCCCTTGAGATTCCCACTACTCTCCCGTTTCAAAATTCAAATCAACAAAACATTTTTTTATTATCTTTTAAAATATATCTTTGGAAAAGAAATTGATGATGCTTTGACAACTTTTTAAATATTGCTTTGTTGAAAAATCATGACTGTCAAGCAAGATATTATAAACTATAAGCTTATGTAACTTGCCATGTAGTACTATTTGTTATTGAAATGCAAGTTCAAATGTAATTAACCTATAATAGTTAATACAATTGAATATTGAACAATGTTATATGTTTGGTTTGCTTGCAAGAGAAAAAGCAATTATTACTTCATAAGTTAAAACTATATAACTTATTTAGGAAATTGAAATTTTGCATGGCAACAAATTATTGGTTTAGTCGTAAATAAAATATATATAATTTTCCAAAGACTTGTTTGATGGCTTTTTCATTCAGTTATGATAAAATGATCTCTCCTAATAGCTTATATAACGAGTGATCCTCAAATTTTTAATTTGTTAAGGATATGGAGTTGATGATTTTGTGTTTTAGTTAATTCTTGTATTTTATAGTAGCATTGACGATAATTGGAGAAATGACAATATCATTGATTCCAAAATTCGTAACTCATTTAAAGCAATCCTCATCCATATGATATTTAAAATGATATAGTTTTGATGGTAGATTGGCCTAAACAATTTAATTTTTTTAAATAACTCTATTATTTTTATCAATTTTTGAAAATTAAATTAAATAAAGAAATATAAATTAAAATTCATAAACTTAAAAGTAGATCTTACCAAATAGAAAATAAAATTACTATTAAAAATAGAATGATTATTATGTTCTTAAAAAGAATTCAGTTTTCTCCTCCCAAATTCCCAATTCCAATGTTAAAATTCAAATTTTCTTCAATTCCAAATCATTCAATCATTTCGCTTTTGATTCCATTTTCCTTCAACCAAATTCTTAAAAATTTGAATATATTACATGGATATTTCCAAAGGTTTCTTTATTTTAACATCAATTTCATATTTGTCCTTATTCAACAAAACAAATTCGAATAAGTTCTTGGAAAGTAAAGCGTATTGGTGCTGGTGGTGTGCTTGAACGAGTGTTTATGTCTTGTGATATAATAAATTCAAACATTATATACAAGTATATAATTTTATAACTATAATAATGAATACATATTATATCTATTGGTGTAAATAAAAATTCTATATAAATTTATGAAATTATCGTCCGTTTAATAAAATATTGTACATATGAAAGTAGAGGTATTTTTGACTTTTAAAAAACTAAATATAATTATTAACAAATTAGATAATTTAGATTGAGTTTAACCAATTAATATAATATTATAATTTCCATGAATCAGTTGCATATAAAAATTTGTATTTTTTATATATACTTAGTTGTATGAAAAAATAAATATAATAACAAATAAGAGAAAGAATAAAATAATATATATATATATATATATAGGAAGGAAAGGACTTTTTAAGGGGGGCACCGGCTTCTAAAAAAATATTTTAGGACCACAAGAAAAAAAAGAAAGGAAAAGAGGAAGGAGATCCGGAACAGAGGGGCACTGGTAATCGACGGCAGCATCAGGGTGTCATGATTGGCACCGATGATTTCGTGAGGTAGAGGTGGCTTCTCTAATGCTTACCGCTCCTCTCTACTCGCCCTATAGCAAAGAGATCGGCCATGGTGGAGCGGGACATTTTAGCTCCGATCCCGATGAACGATGGTAGTATTGGAGCAAATAAATATCATATGGAAGCTACCGGTGGCTCTAGCTACCAGCAGGCAGCTTCGGTACATCTCCGGCGAAGCTTCAAAGATCGATCCAACGAGCCCATAAATAGGTAGATTGAAGCAAATTCGACCCTTAAGGTATGAAATACCGAAATTATCTCTTCAAGATTTTTGTAAGCATATATATTTGGAATCTTTTAACGGTCTTGGCCCAAAATAAATTGATACCTTCATATATTAGCCAATAACTTATAGAAAATGATCTTCAGCCTTCTGTTGTCTCCTAGAAATTGGCTTCATCTATACTTTGTTGTCCTAATGTCCATCATAGTAACATTATCACTATAATAATAGTTCAAAAATAGATTAATTATGACTCACTGCTTTTGGAGCATTTTTACAATTCAGTTTTGAAATTTATTATTTTAACAAGATGATTCAAGGCTAATAGAACCTACAGGGAATAAATAAGCTAAATCTGTCTATCAATAGCCTCTAAGCAAAGCCAATTAAATCTTATATTGCACAATTTCAAAGAAAAGTTTAGAAGGATTGTTAAATTTATAGGTAACTGATTATTAATATATATATATATATATATATATATATATTTGTTTTTCATAATATTACACATAACAAGAAGTTCAAAAATTAAAAATATTAGTGTCGGAAAAAAAATAACTATTGACTAAAAATGATCAAAATGATTCTATAAATGAATGATGCCTTAAACTTGCTTTCGACAAAAACATAAATATCAATATTATGTTGTAGTAAATTGGTTTTTTTAATCGTAACAAAATAATAATAAAAAAATAGTTATTTTTATAATATATTGATTTTTGATTGAGTCACTCTTTCTTGATCGAGTTGCTATTTCTTAAGTTACATTAATTAGTATGTTTTTTGTCATGATTTTTCAATTTTTATGTTCATTCTAAAAATCAAGTAAAAATACCATTTTTGTTGTCTTTTCAAATTATAATTGTTGTTAAACTTAAGTGATAATTTCAATTAGTAACAATAAGGAAATTCTCATCTTACTTTTCCTTTTTCTTTTCTTGACTAGATTCTTTTTTCATTAAATTCTTATGGTACAGCTGGACCATCCTTATTTTTCTGATGCAGACTTTTCATGGGACAAACATTTAAGTATAAACAACTTCAATTTTACTAAAAACAATAAATTTAATATTATTGGTGAAAACAGATCAATGATATCATCTAACCTTAATATTGTAAAATTTAATTTATTATTGAGTACTGATATATATGTGAGTTTGATTCCCTTTTTTTTACTTAATATATAATTTTAAAGTTTCAATTTCTTTTATTGATCATTTAAGGTCTTTTTGATTTTTTAATTCTCGGTTTTCTATAAATAGGATAATTTAGATTTCTAAAGATCCAACTAGGTTTAATTATAAGTTCTGTTGGGAATATTGTTAGAAAGAGCTTTTATCAATTTAGGCTAAATCTTGGCAAAACAGAACTTGTTAATTTGTTTAAGATTAATATTTGGTCTCTATTGTTTGATACCATTATGAAGATGAGGAACAAAAAAAAAGAAAAATTCCCACAAGATTTTTTAAGAAGTGCTAATTACTTATTAAAATTGCTTCCATTTTGGAAACCTTCTCAGTCAAAATTGTACAAGAGGATTTTGCTAATATTTTATGAATGCAATTCATGTGATTTTGGTGCAATTCATTTAACTTTATTTGGATTTATTGTATATCATGTTTTATTATATTTTATTTATTATGATATTTTTCTCAAGCATACATATGAGATTGCTTTTAGCTGTGGTACATGCTATCCAAGACTGGTAGAAGAATCTGCTTGGATGTTTACAAAAGATAATGGAATAGATACGGTTTCCATGGTTTTTTTCATATTTCATATGTATGTTGCATCAAACCATATTATGTTTGTGAAAATTGATAATAGTGGTTTGTGTTCTTGGTTCCCAGAACCTGCACTCGATATAAACTTTGCCAAAGATGGAATGCAAGAAAAAGATTGGCTTTCTCTAGTGGCTATTCACAGTGATGCGGTGGCCTTTTACTTTGGTGCTAGATTTGATTTTGATAAAACTGATAGGTAACCAGCTATTTTTCCTTTCTCTTCCTTTTTTTGTATGCCAATGTAACATATTTTCCTATTGCAAATTATTTTGGTGCTGAGCAATCAAAATGGAATCAGATGGTTATGTGCTTAGATCATTGATAAATCCACTGAACTATGTCCTATATTTAATGCTTGCTTGTCCTCTTTTACTTTTCATCTTTGGTTGCATCTTAATTGCAACCAAAGATGATTTAGTTAATAATTTAAACTTTCTATTATTTATGCAAATGTATGTGACAATTGAAGGAGAAGTATTTATAGAGCTATATCTGCAACTTGTGCTTTGCTTCGGCATTGAATGCTTGTTTCCTTTATGTTCTTTTAATATATTGTAGTCACATGATTTGTTCAATTTATTAGGAGATTATGGTACTAATCACTACCACAATGTATGTTTGAAATTCAAAATTAATTGTATATAGTTTATTATGGTTAGCTTTTTTCCCACAGTCTTGTAAGAATCACAACTTCTAATGCATTATATATGTAACCTAATAAACAAAGATATGTCCTTAGGAATTCTTTTAATTGAAAGATCAAGTTTGAATTCTTCAGATTTTGGCTTGATTTTAGTTGTGGAATCTGAATTATAATTTTTGAATTTTTGGCATACAAGTACCTTATTTACTAAAAGTATAAATCATAAATCGGTGCCCTAGCATTTGCTTTTGTAATAAATGTTGCATGTCAAGGCCTATATTTTAACTAGAATTTGTATGTTAATGCCAGCCTTTAAGGCTTTTCTTCTATGTCATTATTGTGTAAACAGTGTATGAGCTACTATATACGATGCAGTGTTGTGTCTCTTAGTATTCATTGATTGTAGATATACTTGATTTGGCATGTGTGAAGTTGCCTACTCAAAGCATATTTATTGATGTTTGAATAAAATGAAATCTTAAAACTGGTTAGGGTAGAAACTTGTGGTATTACAATAGGAGAAATATCTTTTATTTGTTTCCCTTTATAATCCATGGTGATTGGTAACTTAATATGGAATAATTGTGCTTCGTTAGTTTTATTTCTTATGGCATAAATTGCAATTTTGTTGCAGGAAACATCTCTTCACAATGATAAACGATCTCCCAAAAATATTTAAGGTTGTGACTGGAACTGCAAAGAAACAGGCAAAGGAGAGGACATCAGTCTTGAATCATAGCAGTAACAAGTCATAGTCAAGCTCAAAAAGGGTATGTTAATTTCTTTCATTTATTATCCAGTTCAATGAACATGAAATATCAGCTACGCATTATCATTGTTTGAAGGACCTAAACCTTTGTTAAGTTGATTATTTAAAGATTTAGGATGTGAGGTTTTCTTATATGGCATCCATGAATTCTTTATTGATAAATAATACAATTTCGGCAATTTTCTAATCTTTCAATTGCCACTGTCATTGGCGTATCCCTACGAAAGTGTGTTGTTTTTAATATTGATTTTCAGCATATCCACTGCATTGCTCTAAATTACTACTTAGCCTTAGAGACTGTAAATTGAAGAATTAATGTAGTGCACTCCTTGGGATGGAACTAAAAGTTAATGCATTGAATGGGGTGGGTTTTGGAGGCAGTATTTGATTGAAGGATGAAATAAATAAGAAGGTTACGATACATTTTTTGTCATAGTTACTCCAAAATGCAGGTTTAAAAGTATATGAGCTTCTTCAAGTAGTCATCCTTGTCGAGGATTTGTGTCATGGACCCAAAAATGCACAAATCCTCTTCACTTTTTTTCTTTCATTTTCTTAAGATAAATACTAATGATGCAATATCTAGGGCATTAAGATTTTAGGAGCTTTATAATTTTTGAAAAGCTCTAGTGATATAGGTGAAAAAGTAATATTAGAACTATATGATAGTAATATTTGGAACTTTGGAGGCCATGAAATATTATCCTAATTTGTACAATCAACAATATTTCTAACAAATTTCTATCTCCGAAATAAAACAATTTTGTTATGCAAGTCATGAACTTTAGATATGATCTTACAGTTATTCTTTCCACCTATTGAATGTTCATGTGGTTATGTTATATCAACTAAAATATTATTCATGATTTTTTATAGATTTAGTTGTTTTGTCAATTGCTACTTATACTCCAATAATTATTAGGTCGAAATCATTACCTTCCTTTTAGATAGTAGTTGAGAACTAATTTTCTAGCTAGTTTGAGGATTTTTCTGCATATGTTGCATCAAACGACGTTATGTTGGTGAAAATTGATAATAGTGGTGTGAGTTCTTGGCTCTTTGTGCTTTCTATTATTTTGCTGTCTATTTTTTCTCTCTATATACTTTTTCTCTATCCATGATCGAGAGTCCCAAAGGATACTTATCTGAGAATTCCAACCCCTTTTGCTGACCTCATTTCCATCCTATACTGTCTTTTCTTAATGTTTTATATTTATGTTGTGCTCTGGTATCTCTGGATTTTGATAATTATGCTGCTATGCTATGGTATTCTATTGTAATTTTTTTGATTATTCTGGTCTGTAGATTCTACTGTGGACTATGAATTTGAGGGAAAAAAGCTCGTTTATGCAACAAAGGAAAGTCTGAAAATTGATTAAAAGTGAAGATGAGAAATAGGAGAGGGAACAATTGCTGATGTTATTTAGGATGATATTATTAGTATTTTGTTGTATTGTTTTAAGAGAGATTATTTAATGACATAATGTATGATTTCAATTACTTTTATATATGGGTTTTGGAAAATATTTTGTTTTAGAATAAATATATAAATATAGATGTGTATGTTTGTGTGTGATAATTGTGTATAGGATGAAATTAATAAATACAGCAAAAAAATTAAATTATGCTATAATTTAGTGATGGATTCACGATAACAAATCTGTCGCTAATATGTAAAAATAAGAATTTCACAAATAATTAGTGATAAATTTAGCGACTAATCTTTTATCCTAACATTTAGTGATTGGAGTTATTAACAGCAACCTATCATTTTTGATACAATAATAATTAGTGATGAAAAATATAGTCGCTAAAAATTATTATTATAATGGTCGCGAGTAATTTTGAAAATAAATTAGCGATGGAACTCGTTTATTAGCGACGAAAATTTTTGTCTCTAAATTAGTGACTAATTTAACATTTCGTCACTAATATATTAGTGAATGGGTTATTAACAACTGTTCGTTGTGCAGTTGCTAAAATATATTAGCGACGAAAATGCCGTCGCTAATTGCCAGTTTTTTTGTAGTGCATGTTGGGGACATTGCTGCGGCAGAGGTTGCTTGCTTTGAGACCTAACAAGGAGAGAAAGGAGGTAAGAACCTGAAGATGATTTCATAGAAGAGAAAAATGAATAATATATCCCTCTAGTGATGAACATAAGGATTAGGGGTTCTAGTACTGAGGATCCAGCTTTCAAAAAGATGGAAGAGAAAACTAAATCTATGTCTAGGTTGTTATCAGCTAGTAGGGGAATAAACCTTAAAGATAGATATTTGGATAGAGAAAATCCATTGCCCTAAAGGCTTAAGATGCTTGATTTGCCAAGGTTCAATGGTACTTCGGACCCTTTAGCCCATATGAAGCAATATATGCTAATAATAAAAGGGACAACCTTGACTAAGAAGCAGAAAGTAGAGAATTTTTATTTGAGTTTGATAGGGCATACAATTGACTAGTACCATGGGTTGGATAGGCATACTAAAGAGAATTAGGATTTAATGATTAAAGAGTTCCTCAAGCAGTATGACTATAGTACCAAAATGGAGGTCACCTTGAAAAACCTTGAACTACTTCACTAGAAATAGGTTGAATCCTTCTATGAGTATCCCACTAGGTTGAGGAATAGGGTAATAGAGATAAAGAAAAGGCCTAACACTGTTGATCAGATTAGGTTGTTCATAAAAAATACAAGCCCAAACATGAGGGATGGTTTAAAAATGAAGGATATAAAGGACTAAGAGTCATTGAAGGATAGAGCCATAAAGGTTGAGGGAGAGTATCCAGCTAGAAGGGTGAGAAATGAAAATACCAATAGGAACTTTAGTAACAACAAGGTAGTTGGGAACTGTAGTGCATCGAATGGAACTGAAAAGATTGCAGAAGTGTTCACTGTGAAGGCCATTCAGAGGCATTATTTTAACTTAGGTAAGTCATTATCCTGGGTCCTAGACCATTTGAGCAAAGAAGGTAAGGTTCAACAACTACCCTTGATGCTTGCAAAGAGTCAGGGGCTACCCCACCATGGGAAAGATCAGTACAATGCAAACCATCAGCACACTGGACATCTGATTGACTATTTGAATAAAATTTAAAATTTGATAGATAGTAAGTAGATTTTGGATCCTAAAAAGAGAGATAAGAAGAAAAAGGGAGGTTATAATGTTGTTCCACCTCCAATGTTTATGATCGAGTCTAGTCTACCTAAATGGTACACCATAAGAGACCTAAATGAGAACAAGTAAATGGCCATTATTAATTTTTCCCCTAAAGTAATAGAGTCGGGCAAAGGAAATAGGCCAATTTTGATGATTGATTATTAGGACATTATTCGCGACCTTAGTAAGTGTAATGAATCAATAAGTAATACAATGGAGTATTTTTAAGACCCTAAAGAATAATAAACCTAAAAGAAATGACCTTATGCAAATTTGCTTAATTGATTGCAATTATCTGTTAAAGAATATCCCATGTGTATATCAGTGCGAGCTATGTCCAAAAAATTTTTAACAATTAAAATAAAAGTTAAATTGACACTAAATTAATTTGAACTAATGTAATAAAATAGAGTTTAAACAACTTGGAATTAAAAATAACAAAAGCGCTGCTTGGAAATCTAATCCTCCCCATACCCAATGTAGATTTATTTTAACATAAAATTATACATTTCAAATATAGACAACCCTTCTAAACCTTTAGTTTTCCTATTTTGGAGCCAACTACTCTAACTACTCGATTTCCCATTCCGGAGCCAATTGAATATTTAGCATGAGCATGGATCCTAAGAAGTAGATATAAATTAGTTTCCCATTTTAGAACTAACCAATCCAATACATTTTCCTTTTCCTCTCTATTTCTGGATCTACAACACATAAACCCTAGATCTAACAGCCCCCATTTCGGAATTGCCATTAAAAATACAAAACATATGTGTAAAAATGGAGCATACATGTTATATATTTTAAACAAGCATAAATCCATCAACTTGAATAAGATTAATAGCATAAATACTTAAATAACATCCATCTCAAGATAAGCACAAAGGAACAGAAACATCTATAAATACATTTAAGTAAATAAGTTTAATGTTTTACATGGGTATAGGGATTTAAAGATCCCAAGCAACAAAAAGACTACTTACTAAACATAACATAAAAAGCAAGGAGAAAGAAAGAAGAAAGTCTTAAACCCAATTGAACGATAGATCTGAAGTTGATGTTGTTTTTCCTCTTCCTTGTCTAGCGAAATTTGATTGAAACTACACCTTTACTTTGTAAACTAAGTTATTTCTATCTATTTCTGTATTTTAAGTATGAACTATAGTAAAAACATGATTTTTACAACTAATTATGCTAAGTATAAAACCAAAAAATTTGCAACGACAATTAAGAACTACATATTAAAACCTAAAGAAACTTAAAAACTTAAAAACCTATTTAAAACCTCTTTTTTACACCAATAGAATTCAGCTTATATAGCACTTATAGAGCCACATGGTTGAGAGAATTTGGTCTCAGCTATGCATACCATTCTGGACTAAATAATCTTCGAACTCTGCATTGGACATAGTGGAGAGAAATGGTCTTAGCTGTGCTCTTTTGTGAAGTGGTATGGATTGGAGATTCTACAAAGCACATGGTTGAGACACTTTGGTCTCTACTGTGTGTATGTCAAATTTCTACATAAAAGTCAAAATTGCTCCATTAAACACACCAAGACATCATAAATATTAATATTATCCTATTTGGCACAAAAGAGAAAATTAACACCTAAAACATGAAAAATATGCAAAATGACATATAAATGCGGATAAAAATACACTATAAATAAATAATAAATTGAAGGTATCATACACCCCCATAGAAAATGAGGATGATAGGGCTTTGGTGCCCATTGATATTTGGAGTTCAACTAGTGAAAATGAAAAAAGAGCTGAGGGAAGAGAAAAAGGTAAAGGCAATCAAGAGAAGTGGAAAGGTGGCCCTAGAGGTTAAGAAGTAACCAGCTTTTGTTAAAGTGCCTATAGAAAAGAAAGTTGATGAAGATCATATAATTAAGTAGTTAAAGAAAATAAATGCATAGATTTCAATTTAGGATTTACTGAGATAGTTTTCCAAACACAGATAGAAGTTAGTAGAAGCCCTGATCAAATCTACTATTGCCACTACTATCTCACCCTCTAAACTACTAGATTTAGTTAAAGGAGGAATTAAAGAGAATGTTGTATACTCTAAATCATAATTTCCTTTCAAAGGAAGAAACCATAACCACCCTTTAAACATCAAGGCGCAAGTGAATGGCAAGCATACGATCTGTATGATGGTAGATGATGGTTCTTCTATCAATGTTTATCCTGTAGTGGTAATTTTAGCTTTCAGGTTGAATAAAAATATGTTGAATAAGTCTGATTTGACCATATCTGCTTATGACAATTCTAAAAGGCAAGCTACTAGGACCTTTAAAGCTTTAGTAAAGATAGGGCCCGTTGAAATAAAGTTGAGTTTATAGTATTGCCTATACCGACCAATTTCTCTGTGCTGTTAGGAAGACCATAGTTTTATAAGTTGGATAGGACACCTTCAACATTACATCAGATGATCAAGATCCTTCATAATGGTAACTATTAAAGCTGTTCGAGAAAATCATGTGTTTGCACTTAAGATAGCCAAATAGCCATTCAGTGGGTTTCATGTATCAATTATTAGTGATGAAGAAAGCAAAGGTAGCTTTGCTTATAGTCCTCAGGCGATCAATATGCTAAAGAAGATGAATTTACTGCTATATGTTGGTTTAGGTAAGAATTCCCAAGGGCCTCAAATGGCTATAGCTACTAAGGTTTAGAAGGATAAGAAGGGGTAAGCCTTTACTGGTTCTAGTCAGAAGGGTAAAGAAAAAAAGCAACAAAAGGATTCATTAAATCTTCCAGAGCTTTGTGCCAGCCTTAAGCATTTTCCTTTAATGTGGATAAAATGGCCCTTAGCTAATTGGGGATGAAATGGTGCAAATATTTAAGCTATTTAATGATGTCATCGATTGAGAATAAGAGAATATCAAGCCAATTAAGGGTTTTTGGGATAAAAAGATTTTTCTACACCATTTAACTTGGGATAAGGAAATGCCTAAAGAGGTTATGAGAGAGAATGTAACACCCTACGTTCATTCAAGATCTCCATATCCTATATGCTATTACTAATAACATCATATGGTCAGTATTTACTTAGTATGAATTTTGGCAGCATGACAACTTATAAATCATGCTACCCAAGCCTGCAAATAATCAAAACTACACTCCTAAATAGCAATATCCACCTCCAAAACTCCATTTGCATACATAACACTTCTAAAATCATCCATCTCATGTAACACCCTTACCTGATAAACTATTCTTTAATTTAAGTATATGAAAAAAAAATTAAACATCAAACATAATGTGTTTCGATTACATTCTATAATATTTGCCACAAAGGTAACGTATGTACAAAACTATATGAACTCAAATTACACTGATGGTCTATACTTATAAAATCTATCAGATACAAAATCTCAATATAAACTATAATGATCATACTTCTCATCTCTTTCATATCTTGTGTTAGCCAACCTACTGTAGATATTGTCCTCTAATATAATTCCAAGCCTACAAACCTATACAGATAAACACACATGCTAAGCTAAAAAGCTTAGTGGGGAACCAATATTTTATGCATAATTTCATAAGAGAATCATCGAATTCAATACAAACACTGAAAGTATAACAATAAATGTGTAGATTTTGCAAAATTAATGAAGGATACTATGCTTACGATTTTTTCAAAACTTTAAATAAACTTATCTAGTCTCTATAAGCCTTACAAAATACTTGGTTAAAAGCTATTTCTTGGTTTATTTGCATAGTAGTTGAGAATATACATTTAAGTTCACTTTCTCGATGCCTATAACTCGATCTTGGTTAACAAAAGTAAATTAAATAATTTTCATGTTTTGTAAGTCATATGATTAGATATATTAGGTATTAGTTGCATAAAAACAATTTTACACATCCGATCAAATTATGTTTATAAGCTATGTGCTTAATGTTCAATCACGAAAATAAGAGGAAGTTCACATGTCATTTATCAAAATTAAACAGGAAATAAATAACCATAAAAACTATTTATAAGTTATAACAATCCCTAAAGACATTGTTCTGTATAATTCTTTAGGGTATAACTTACAATTCCAAGTATAAGAAACATTCTAAAATCATAACAATGTTTATATACATATAATATTAAAATACTATATCTGCATAGGAAATTATATATCATACAATATCATGTTACCTTATATACCAAACATTGACTCTTACAAGGTAATAGGAAGATCAAATTTAAGTAAACAACATATGATTATAAAGAGCATATGTTCAATAACATATTTACTTGTTAAGGCAACCAAATTGCGCAATATCATATGCATACTTTTACAGATTTCAAATGTACATGAGATCTAGTATATATATTGATAAATTTAGTGCACTTATACCATTAATACAATATTGAAATTAGCCTATCTAAGTTTTAATTCCAAAAGTGGATAACAGAAGCAATAGATACCAATTGGTATCAACTATAAATACCCGAATGTATCAACTATAGATATTCAAAGGTATTGAATGATAGACCCAAATGGGGCCGAGCTATAGTTCCATCAAGGAACGAATGATAGATCCAAATGGGGCTGAGCTATAGTTCCATCAAGTAATTAAAAAAAAATTACTTTAAAACAATTCATTAGTTTATCAAGAAATTACTCCCCATCCCGATCTCCTATTTTCTTTCTCTTCTCTCTTCTTTTCTTCTTTTTTTTTTCCATTTTCTTAATTGTTCTCTCTCGTAGTTAACTTATGTACAAAATAAATTATCTTAAACAAATACCACTTTAGCCCTTATAAACTCTTTCTATAACAATAATTAATACCTAACTCTTATCCCTTTACAATTACATCTTTTAGACCCTAATTATCACATAGCAAATTAATTAATAATTAATTAGCAATAATATCATCAAATTACATGCATTTCTATTAGGGTCAAGATTAGGGCATTATAGAGAAACTACTTGATGTTCAGCTGAAGAGCTAAGGGAAGATCGAGGCTGAAGATCCATCCAAGGCTATGATTGGGGAGACATCTAATTCTGCCAAGATGAAAAAGATGCTTTTATTGATATTATTTATGATCCTTAACTTTTTGATGGGAACATTGATTGCTCTTTTGATTATATTAATAAGATGAACAATTTTGCTTACATATCTAGTGAAGCCTAATATGATGCTTGTATCTTTAGGTTTGAAGCCTTGTTGGCTGTAAGAGCAAAAATCTGTAAAAGTGTTTGGAGACTTATCTCTGGTAGTTTATCAAATAAAGAGTGAATGGTCAATCAAAAAAAAATAATTATTGCCTTATCTTAAGTACCCACAAGCTCTAAGTGACCAATTCAAAGTCTACACTTTTAGATATATGCCTATAGAAAAAAAAATCAACTAGCAGATGCTTTGGCCACCTTGGTATCAATTTGGGATAGCACGTAAAGGGTAAGTATAAAGCATGTATTGATTTTGATTTCTCATAAGCAGTGCTTCGAATATGAGTAAATTGTAGATATCGAGATGGATAATGGAAAGCTTTGACATTATGACATCCAGAACTATTTGAAAAAGTTGGTAATTCTTAAGGAAGCTATTAAAAAGGACTAGAGAATGATTCGTAAGCTATCAACCAAATTCATTACTGTAGGAGGAATGCTCTATAAGAGGTAGCCTAATGGAATCCAAATAAGGTGTTTCGATGAAAAGAAGGCGAGAAAGGTCTTGGGAAAAGTGCATGCAGGAGTGTGTGGTGCTCATAAGAATTTTTTAGCCTTAGCCAAAAAGATTATGCATCATGGATTATTTTGGCTCACAATGGACAATGATTGTTCCAGGTATCACTACAAGAAATTTTATTTTTTGTCACAAATTTTTTAGTGATGCATAAAATTTTGCCATCAATTATTACTTACATTGATGAATTTTTTAAAACATCACCTTACTATTTATTACTATGATAAAATTATCATGCATCAATTTATGTTTTAAGTTTCATCACAAATGGATTAATTTTGTGACGAAAACTATATTTCATCATGGTTTGTGTAGGAGGGAAAATTTTCACCTTTATTTTTAGAGGAAAAAAATTTATTGACAAACTAATAGTTTATTGCAACATATAAATTTGTCATAAAATATTTATTTTTTGCAACAAATTGGTTTTATCATAATTAATTAAATTAGTGATGATAAAATCATTTTGTCACAAATAATATATCGAGATTTAAAAAATTTATAATTTATTTTTTCCAAAATATTTTATTTTCAAAAATAATTTTTTATGATAAATTTGTCACAAAAATTATTATATTATGATGAGGTACAATTTAATCACCTTTGATATGGCAAAAAATTTTTAAACCTTTTTCTTTTGAAGGGAAAAAAATTTAATGACAAAAAATAACTATTTATTACATATAAATTCATCATGAAATACTTATTTTTATGAAATGAATTAATTTTGTCTCAATTTAATGAATTGGTGATGACAAAATTATTTCATCATAATATTTTTGTTTATGATTGATAAATATGTCACAATAAATGAATATATTATGATGAAATACAATTTCATCACTAATATAATCAATTTGTGACAATAATAATATTCCATCATAATTGTTTGTAATATTAATTTACAACAAATAAATTATATCATAAAAAATAATTTTATTCATTACAAGAAATATGTCATAAAAAATATATTGTAACGATATATAATTTTGTCACCTAGTATAATCATTTTGTGATAATAATAATAATAATAATATTTTGTCACCGTCGACATATTCAAGACATCGAAAATGAAATTGTTCAAAAATGCCTTAGCTATGTTGAATAATTTTGTTTTACAATGAAATTATATGAAAATTCAATTTGTTTTTACTAATTTCAATAAAATTCACATTTAATCTCAAAATTATATAATTAAAAAATCACTACCAGAAAATGGACTTTTAGGACAACCTTTTAGAGACTAGGGCAAAATCTAGTCCTTAAAAATTCATTTCAGGGACCAAGTTTTTAACTGGTCCTAATTTTCATCCTATCTGAGTTGAGTTTGTGCCCTCTCAGATAATGGAAGTAGTTAAATAATGAAAGCAACCACGAAGAAGGTTGACCTTATTTATCCTCTGCTCAGGAGTGCTGGCACCACCTTTATTGACATTGAAGATGACAAGAACTCTAATGATGAAAGGCAGGATATCAAAAAATAATTGAGTAATTAGATGACAAAGTTCTAGACATTAATAAGAAAATGAAAGAGGTAGGCTTTTTAACCATTCTGATTTCAAGATTTTGATTCAAGTTGTAGAACCAATAATGATTTTCAATTAAAAATGTGGTTTTTGTAAATTATTAGTTTATTATTGTGAAGTGGCATCACCAAAAATTTTTCTGGTTTTGCTTCAAGAGAAGTTCTTTGAACCTAATTTCTTTAAGCATCTTTTCAACTTGAAATTGTAGGTATTAGCCTTATGGGATTAGAGAAGAAAATTGATTAAATTGTTAGTTTATTCTCACTTTTGAAGTTTGACAAATCAAATTGGTTCTATTGTTGTTGATTTATGTTAAAATAGCATAGTGTATTTATCGAAATAATGGCATAGGCCTCGTTGATAACAATAGTTAAATTGAAGCTGGAACGTTATTGCGATAGATGTAGCTTGAAGATTGTCAAGATAATCTTGGACAAAAAAGGTAATGTTTTTGTCTCTCACTATCTCACCAAGTTTAATCTGCCGATAAAAGTTCAAATATTAAAAGAATTCATCAAAGGTGTGCTAAAAATGGCATTTGGCAAAGACAAGGAAGTGGTTACTTTCAAAGGAACCATGGATGTGATTGCAATTCTATCATCATTTTTAGGGATAAAGAAGCTTCAGTAGATTATCGCATTTTGCTTTCTTTAAAACATTTTTAACACTTCTTAGGTGGTCATATGATGGGAGTTATATATGCCTTAGTATATTAACCATTGAGATGTAGAGCATTTGTGCAGTTAATACTGGTCCAAAAAGCTTTAAAAGTTCTAGAAGGGATAGTTGATGAGATGGAAGTAGCATGATTTATTTACAAACTATCTGAGCCCCCACAGCTTAGCTTAATTGGATAAATATCCAAGAGATGAGTTTATCAAAAAATTAGAGTTTAATGGACATGATTTATTTACTCAAGTTTTTGGTAGTGGAGAATTGGATATGGTTGAAAAGTGCTTTAGAGAGGATGTTTAAGTTGCTCTAGATAAAGTGACAAATTTAGTTTTAGAATGTTTCAGTATTTGCATAATAAGCTTCTAGTCTTCTCTGGTTCTATTATTTTGGTTGATCCGTGCTTTAGATATTTTGGCTAATATATTACAGAAGTCTAAGGTCAAGGATATTCGGATTAATAATAAGAGAAATGTAATTTTGATGGAAATTCAAGATGTAATTGGGTGTTTATGTTTATTGTTTTCTTGCTATGCTTAATTTCTCTCAGCAATTATTTTAATTGGGCTACATTATTGCATATTCGTTTTCTTTAGTTGCAATTGATAAAGATGTATTCTTTAGTCTTAGGTGTAAGTATAATAAAAATATCAAATTTTTTGTCTTGCTGTTGTTTTCGATCTTTAAGCACTTTTTTTCACCATTTTTTAGGTGATGTTGTTCTCAAAGATTTGAGATTGACGGTATAGGGGAATATAGGGACTATTCATTTATTTGATGTGAATGATTTTAGTTTTTTCTATATTTTGGTATTTAATAATTTGGATTTTTTTCTGACTTGTAGGTGCTGAAATTGGATGGAATGTTGTTAGAAATAACATGAACATGAAGGCAAGTGTTGCTTTTTGTGAGAAACGATGAGTTTATAAAGTTATTTATTATGAAATTCTAAATTTTTTTTAGGATATTGTGAACAACTTGTTAGTGATTCTAAGTGACACTGTTTTATTTGAATTAATGCATTTTCTTATGAAGTATATACAATTTAATGTACTTTTATGATATATAATATTTTTAAAATTAGTATTGCAGAATTGGCCTTTACATATTAAAATTTGGAAGTAATAATAATAATAATAATAATAATAATAATAATAATAATAATAATAATAAATGAGAAAAAAATCTATAAGATTTGTAGCAACGGAAGTGGTAATAAGTCATTTGTCGCTAATGTCAAAAAAATTATACAAAGATGAAGGTTTATAATCATCACTAAATTTGATTAGCGACATAAATATTCTTTTAGTGACAAAAGTGTCATTTCAAATTCTTTCTTTTTTTTTTTATAGTGGTGACAATTTAATTTATTTTATGACAAAAATTACAATAATTACTTAGTAGATGTTGAATTTTGTTGTATTACAAGCAAAATTTCTTCACTAAAAAATACTTATTTCCGTGATAAATTTTAAATTCGTTATAAAAATGTCAATCTTTTGTGAAGATAAACTATATTATGTGACGAAATAAAATTTTATTTATGATATTATTTTTGTCATGAAAAGTAAAAAATAAGGTGACAATAATAATTTTCATCACAAAAAAAAATGATACTTATGATAACAAATAAACAAATTATCACATATACTTTTTGATGTATTATATTATTTGCTAATAAATTGTTTTATTATTGATTTGTTAATTATTTAATATGATAGTTTAATTTATTAGTTTATTTAATTTGTTAATTGTTTATCATATTCATCAATTTGGTGTTTTTTATTCAATTTCTCATGTATTTTAAATAATATTATGTTGTTCATATTTTTTTATGAATTTCGGTTGGTTTTTTAAGTGTTTATATGTATTTTTAGGAGTAAAATTAGTATTTTATTTATTTTTTATGTCGGGTCCTTTAGTGGTGCCCTAATTTTCCCGTCGTTAAAAAGCTTCCCTTTAAGTTCTCTTTTTTGCTGATGTGGACCTTTAGCAACAAGCTTTTATGGCGATAGTAAAAAAACTCTCATCACTAAAAGTCTCAGTCCAGGCCCCCTTCTGTCGCCCACTACACTCGTGCCTCACTCCTTCTTCCCTTTTTTGTCATTTTGTGTTTATTTTTTTTATTTTCTTTTTTGTTATATAAATTAATTATTTTGTAATTATTAATTTTATAATTTATTCTTTTAATTTCATTATTTATTTGTTTATTGTTCTTCCTATTATTATTATTATTATTATTATTATTATTATTATTATTATTATTATTATTATGCTTGGACCCTTTGGTAGGAACTATGTTTAGATAGCCCAAAAGCTGTATCACCAAGCTCAAACCCATGTAATGGTATAGATACTTCCACTAGGGGGCATACGCCATAATATCTTGCTTGTGATGTGGGCTTTTATGTATTTAACAAATCCCAATAAACTTAGATGTCTGCTCACCAAAGGCTTTCATGCTCCAATGGCTGCATTTTAGTTTATTTGGATTGTTTAAATACACAGTTGCCAAAATGTATTCGCATATGCTTTAAATAAAAAAAGGTTATGCTGCCGATTTTTCATCGTGCATCATACATGTTCATCAGGTTCCCTGTTAACCTATGAGTTAATCCCACCTAGGAAAACGATAGTACAACCTCCTGTGTGAAAGTAATAAGGTTTGAATCATTTATTTCTTTTCTTTCACATGTGGTTGTTTATGTTATGTATATTCATACATGTATTTTTAGTAAATTGTGAATTAACAATAAAAATTGACAAAATGTGCATGCTATGCATGTATAGTTTTTCTTTATATATGTGTATCTCATCATTTGTATAATTTTTGTTTGCATAAATTGTGACTTAATATGTAAATAAAAACTAAAGCATGTAAATCCTCTGTGTATGATTGTTCGTGAGCATGCATTACATTTTATGTGTGCAAATGAATGAAGATAATTAATGTTATAATGTAAAAACGTGCATCTTAATCCTTTTTTTACCATGAAAATGTGTATATCTTGTTTGTGTGCCACATCATAATGTGTCCATGTTCATGCATCACATGTGTTCCATGTATCACATGTATGCCTAGCATGACCACGTATCATACATTACTCTAACCTTTTGATTTTATAGCCATCCTAGACTAAATACCTAGGTGGTTTAGGGGTTGTACAACTGCCTTTAAAAGTGGATATAAGTGACACCGCGAGTAGGTATTCTATAATACATCAAAAGACACCTAAAAATAGCAGAGATGTTTGATCCAATAAAGCCAGTTGGTACTTCAATGTTCGAAGACCTGGATAAAAAATTTGAAGACCTTGAAAGGAGGGAAATGGCCATGATCATTGAAAAGGTAGCCACCATGGTTTATACTTCTGGAGCGCAGCCTATAGAATATGTTGTTGGTATAGTTGAACTGGCTTAGCTGAGGAGACCCCTATGGTAAGGCACTACTTATTCCTCCAGTTGAGTAAGAAGAGCATAAAGGGTATGTCCTAAAAAATGACAGTATGTAAGCTCCAAAAAGTAAAATACCAAAAATAGAGAATCTAAACTTAAGACGGGTAGAAGAAAAGATGAAGGTTGTGGCTTGATTAATACCAACAGGGAAAGGTATTGACCAGAAGATAGGGATTTGGATAGCAGGAAAGTTATATCACAAAAGTTTAGAATGCTAGACTTGCCTAAGTTTGATGGATCTTCTAATCCAGCAGTCCATATAAACCAGTATGCACTAATGATTAAAGGTACCAACCTTACTAAATGACAAAAGGTTGAATACTTTGGCCTCAGTCTTATGGGCCCTTCTACTAACTGGTACCATGGGCTGGATCAAAAAATAAGAGAAGATTAGGATAAGTTGATAGAAGAATTCTTAGAGCAATATGACTATAACACTAGATTAAAGGTGACTCTGAAAGATTTAGAGCTGCTACACTAGAAACTAAAAGAGTCTTTCTATGAATAACTTACCCGATGAAGGAATAGGGTAATATAAATGAAGAAAAAGCCAGAAACTGCAGATTAGATTAGGTTATTCATCCAAAATTCCAATCCATACCTAAAAGATAGGCTCAAAATGAAAGGTCTAAAGGATTGGGAGTCTCTAAAGGACATAGCTATTGAATTTGAGGCTGAATATCTGGATAAGAAACCTAACACAACCAACTTGAGTTTTGGAAAGAATGATGGAAGCAGTAGTAATAGTGAGAATAAAAGTGGTAGAACTGCAAGAGTCTCAACCACAGGAATGTGGAAGCCATTATCCTGGCACTTCGATCATCTTGTTAAGGGAGGGAAACTGCAACGTTTGTCACCTAAATCAATTGAAAGCAAAGGAAAGCCTACACATAGAATATACTGCTATTGTGCTTACCATCAACATACAGGCCATAAGATGGATTACTGTTGTGCTATAAGGAAACATATTCGAAACTAGGCTAACATTGAGCAAGTGCCGAATCTCAAAAAAAAAAAAAAGGAATTGATAAAGTTATCATAGTATCATGTCATCACTAGCTTTTGGGTTTGACATAAGCTCACTAGTATAGTATATGTTTAGAGATGCATATGGCATCTAGATATCCAACCATTGCCCTGTTGGTTCCAGTGATGAGAGTTATAGGTTGTAAATATCATTACCAATCTTGGGGGCATCATCCAGAGAATGGAAGCTTGAGATGTTTTATAAACCATCTTGTTGATAATGAAAATATGTCTCTAAAATATGTATATGTTTTTCTAACCATGCTACTGGTATAGGCTTTTCTTATGAATGTAATGTTTTATTTTATTGCATCATATGTGGCAGTAATTATAACTCATTTCTAAGACATTGGTTCAACAAACACAATTATTTATTCAATCTTGAACATGGAGACATTTTAAGTGTATGTGTCATAAATCATGAAGTAAGTCTTAAAAGAAGGAAACAAAAATGATTAAATCTTTACTTATACCTATAATGATACTTCACAAGGGTAACCCAAATACTACAACATGTTATTCTTATCCCACTTGGTAGTAAACTTAAACAAAAGGGTCTGACTCGCCTAAATAGATGATCAAACTCACTTGAGTGAATAAGCCTAAACATCAAGCCCAACCTATCTAAGCTAACTCCTCTATAATTCTAAGAAAACCAATAAGGGCTGACTTACAACATGAGTCGCATGCACACAAGGTGTCACCTCCTGAGATTAAATTGAAATCAGTGTTCTTGTATCACATGTCTAGTCATCAATTGCTTTTATCACCACATGATGCATGTAA
Organism: Excoecaria agallocha; assembly: GCA_037975025.1. Taxonomy (NCBI): domain Eukaryota; kingdom Viridiplantae; phylum Streptophyta; class Magnoliopsida; order Malpighiales; family Euphorbiaceae; genus Excoecaria; species Excoecaria agallocha. The sequence goes on along the minus strand of CM075811.1, from coordinate 67,009,950 downwards.
ATACAAATGCATACATAAGTTAGGCACTAGCATATGGTTAATGTATCAAGAGAAACCCATCGTATGAATAAAGACACATCCTGATGTGGGCTTAAATTCTAGGTAGTAACAGCAGTACTTCATGTGATAAGGAACTTCTCTACGATTTTAAAACCAGATGGTGTGAAAAATCATAGAGCCTAATGCAATACAGATGATAGAAGACTATTTCTAAAGGGCAAGAGTTTCTTACTATAATCTATGATTCCCTGAGCTATTTTGTGCAGTGGTTCATGATTCGGAATGTGGCCTTGCACAGGAATAGGCATCTAAATTACCTATCTAGGGTGGAAAATAAAGGATCTTAAGCCATAGACAGATGAAGTGAAGATAAGATCAACATATTGTAAATACTTTTAAACGTGCCAAGTAGATAGTCAAAAACTTCCATTGCTAAAAGTCCCAGTTAAGGCTCCCTTCCATCACCCACTGCACTTATGCCTCGCTCCTTTTTTCCTTTTTTTGTCCTTTTGTGTTTATCTTTTTTATTTTCTATATTTGTTATATAAATTAATTATTTTATAATTATTAATTTTATAATTTATTATTTTAATTTCATTATTTATTTGTTTATTGTTCTTCCTATGTCTTTTTATCATCATCATCATCATCATCATCATCATCATTATTATTATTATTATTATTATTATTATTATTATTATTATTATTATTATTATTATTATTATTATTATTATTATTATTATTATTATTATTATTATTATTAATGTTGTTGTTATTACTATTTATTAATATAATTTTTATTATTGTGTTATATTTATTAATTTTTCATTAATGTGATTAAGGCTATAATTGATGTTTTATTTAACATTAGTTGTTATTATTATTTTTAATTGCTGTTAATTTTGACTATTGTTATTATTAATATTTTAATTGTTTTAATGATAATATTCATAATTATTATTATTACAAATATTATCATTAATAGTATTCGTCACTTTTATTATCATTTTTTATTATATACTAACTATATTTTCTTGACATATTTTTTATGTATAATTTATGTCTCGGATTGAGCTGGAGGTTAAGTAGAAATGGGTTAGCTTGGGATTTTTTCTATTTCTTTATTCTTTATTTTTATTATTTGGGTCTGTATTATTTAATGCCTCCTACTGAGTTGTAATAGTTTAGTGAAAATGCATTTTTATACACTCTAATTAAAATAACACCAAAATACTTTCTATTTAATTAAATTGAATTTATCTCATAAAATGGACCAATATCATATTTTATTCCAAAAATCACGTAAAATAATTTTATAAATATACATGAGAGAAACAATGCTCCCAATTCAATAAATAGCCTATTTTATTCATTCTTTATTCGTATTATTATTTTTCTAATATCGTTGTTTAGCGTAAATAAATGTTTTCATTTGAATGATGAGTTAAAAATACATCAAACGATTTATATAAATTCGAGTAGTCTTTTTCTATAATAAGGGACCAATGTGCCAATTTTCATCCACAAAATAACATGTAAATTAAGTATTTTTATTCATAAATACAAAAGATTTTATATTTAAAATTGACTAGCATGATTCCTTTTTTTGAAAGCTGCGAGGGATCAATTTCCCATTTTCTATCTAAAGTACACCTAAAATTATACCTTTTATAAATATGCATGCGAGGATCAACGCCCTCATCAAAATTAACATCATGAACCAATTCCCCAATTTATTTATGATTTATCTTTGCATTTATTCTTTTATTCTTTAATGCTTTTTATACCATGTTTTTACAGCTTTCATATATGTGCTTTATTGTTTCCCAACGTGTTTGAATGCGATTTTATTTCTATGCATAATAACTTGTGTGAGAAAAGAGATAAAATAAATTAATCATTAAAACTTGTTTATATAATATTAACCAAAGGTATAAATAGGAGTGAGATCCTGAACTATCTTTAGTTTAGATGTCATAAGGTACAAAAATCACATTCCTAATATTCTATTAGGTGGTAACTTCTAGAATAAATTACCTTGTGATGCTCAATAGACATCTCATAGATTAGTCATTAGCAAATAAGTGATGATACCTTGAACACTGTTTCATCCTTTTGGCGATTCAAGGCATTGCATATCAAGTTGAATCCTTGCTCATCATGGAGCGATTGATTTTCATGAGTTAAATAAACCTTGATTCAATCTTAAGCCTTAGAGAAGGCTTTTGGGAAAAAGTCGGATACCTACGGGGTTTGTCTTGCATCACTAATAGGAGTTTTTAAGTAATATAAATGCAAAAATAATAGAGCAAAATAAATAATTAAAAGGTAAATAACCAGGAAAAGAAAAGAAAAGAAAAGATAGGAAAAATAAAATATCTGGCAGAAGCTTTCTTGGGAAAGGAAGAGGTCAAAGGCACAAAGATAAATGAAATTTAGGCACTATTTATAGAAAGTGATGATAGACACCCGTCCCTTAAGGAGCAAGCTACGAACAACCCATCTATCACCCCTGGAAGACCAAAATGCATTCTCTTCTGCATGTCCATACATTGCATGTATATGTTGTTGCATTCTTTATTTTTTTCATTTTTATAGGAATCTCAAAGGCTCCATGGCCAGGATAATAAATTTTGGAAGATTTTGGATGCAAAAGTCAGAAAATTCTAGGGGCACGATATATTTTAAGGAGTATTTTAGGTTTTCAGTAAATATGTAAAAATAAATTAAAAAAATAATAATAAGGAAATAAGGAAACTAGTATTAAAAAGAAAAGAAAAAGGGAAAAATGGTAAAAAAACTGTGAGGGACAAGACATTCCCTAAGCGTATCTATCACTAGCAAAGGATAGGGTTCCCATCCCTCGCTTAAAAATTTGAAATATAAGGCATTTCTTCTTTATTTTTTGGTAACTGCCATTTTTCTCATTCAAAAACTCTCCCTCTTAGTTTTCTCTCTTGTTTTTGGTCTGTTTCGTAAGATATTTTTGCCTAAAATCTCTTGAGAGCGATGCACACTTCAAAGACCAATCCATTTCTACCTTTTTTCGCTTTCTCTTTTATTTTTGTTCACATCATAAGTATTATTTAAGTTTTTTTTTTTTACATTTTTACTCATTTATTTTGTTAGTTTAAATACATTTTAGGCTTTTATTATTATTATTATTATTATAAACCTTTAGTGTTAGGCATGATTGATTCGAGCACATTACCTTTTAGTTTAGAATAAACAATGCCTTTATAATTGCAATGTAAGTTACACAAACTTTTGCATGACTTTATAGCTAGGAAAAAAGCCTTGTATGTGAGCACGTAATTTGCATGTTTTTTTATCAACTAATATAGATACTCTTCATTTCATACCCTTAAAAGCATGTTGTACTGAGGGTTGTAATTGCGCCAGAATAAACCTATACAAACTTAGTTTCTTTTGTTAAATAACATAGACTATGTTGCTTGGTGGCTAATGATGGCATGTATTAGGTTTCAACATAGGAAAAATAAATAAAACGCAGCAAAAAAATAAAACCCACCAGGATCCATACGATCCAATTGAATCAATTACGAGAGAGAGTAATGATTACTAACCTCTTTAAAAAAAACATCTTGTAGGTGTTGCCTCACAAGAAACGAACAGCATCTACTAGTATCCTCACTTGAACGCATCGAACGGATTTGCCAGGGTTGCTAGCTCCCTTCTATGGTGGCTAGGGTTATAGAAAACATTTTTTCTCTTCTTTTTTTTTCTCTTAAAGTGATGCCTCACTTTCTAGTATGTCTCTTAGGGTTACAAACCCTACATATCATATGTATATATAAGTAGTTTAACTCTAATTAAAAAAGAGAGATAATTTTGGACCCACATCTTTTATTAAAATAAGAAATACCTTATTTCTTATTTAAAATATGAATTATAATATTAATCTTAATTAATATTTATTTATTTCATTATTTATTTCAAATTTAATTTGTCATAAAATAAAATTTGAAATGCTCGAATTAACCCTTAGTCCATTCATCACATTCTATGTATGCGATCCAATATGTTCATATTATATTGGTCGTGGGCCCCAATCTCATCATGGGCCCACAAGTCATAAATGGCCTCTAATAAGACATTACGACTACCCAAATAATATGAATATCGATAATTCAATTTTAACCTAATAAAACATGTTATAATCCCTTTGTCACATGATATCTTATTTGAACATAAGTCATGGCCCACGTCAAACTTATATAGCTTAAACCTAAAATTTTCTGATCACTAAGTAGACCGATAATATCAAATGACATTGATCTCATCATCAATTCATTTGAGCATGGCCATGCATTTCTCAGTCCCACTTATCGAGGGGCCTAATAGATATCTCTCTCATAAGAGAGGGACAAATTCCATCTTGATTATTCATTATCCTCTCCATGATTTTCATCATGTCCAATTATAACCTTTATTATTATCCAATTAAAGATAATGCTTGATTATGCTAAAATATAATGTTCCTCATGTAGGATACTATGATAATCTCAGGTTTAAGGATTAATAACATAACTATTATGAGATCAACAATGACATTAACCCATGTAGTATCTCATAGCGGGTCAATCCAGTACTCTATTCTCTAACGAGTACCTACAAGTTTGATTTATATCACCATATCTAATCATTCCACGATTATCAGTCAAATTCATACTAGTTTTATTTATCATTATTCCTTTAATGATAAATAACTAGGGATAGTCAAAATAACATTAGATTGTTATTTACAAATATTATTATATTCTAACATGCCAAAATATAATAACATGAAGAAAACCTAATTTTATAAAATGAAATGTGACATTACATTAAGAAACAAATGTATGGCCTAGGGCATAACCACTAACAATCTCCCACTTGCACTAGGCCTAATCACATAAGTGTTTAATGCCCATAGACCTAGTATGACTATTTTGTTTGGCTTGTGGGAGAGCCTTTGTAAGTGGATTAGCAATGTTGTCATCTGTTGGTACTCTACATATTTTGACATCTCCTCTTTCAATAATTTCTCAAATGAGATGAAAGTGCCTGAGTATATGTTTGGATCTTTGATGGGATCTAGGCTTTCTAGCCTATGCTATAGCACCATTATTATCACAATAAAGGTCTATAAAATTTGTAATACTAGGAACTACTCCTAGTTCAACAATAAATTTCTTAATCCATACTGCTTCCTTAGCTGTATCTGATGCTGCTATATACTCAGCTTCTATTGTAGAATCAGCGACAGTGCTTTGTTTAGAAATTTTCCAGCTAATAAAACTCTTATTTAACAAAAACACATATCCAAACTACGATCTATAATCATCTTTGTTAGATTGGAAGCTTACATCTGTGTAACCATTTATTACTAGCTCATCTTCCAATCCTCCATACACTAAGAATGCATGCTTAGTTCTCCTCAAGTACTTAAGGATATTCTTAACTGCTGTCTAATGACTTTCACCAGGATCTGATTAGTATTTGCTTGTCATGCTCAATGCATATGACACGTCTGATCTAGTACATAACATGGTGTTAGTGTAAGCCCTAGCCCCAATACATTGTAATAAAACACTTTGAATTAATAAAATGAGGCATTTGTTTTATCCATTGTATTCCTGTGCATATCAATTGATAGAACTATCCAAGATTGTTGTTTCGGTTTAAGTTATCATATGTGAGGCACATGGTTGTAAGACCTTAAAACAAATGAGACTTCATTCTAAATATCCCTAGTCAGTCATTGTTATGGGAATAACAATGAATTAAGACTAGTACGCTCTCTCTGATATTATGAGTTCTGTCTTACGGATCATTAGGACAAGAGTGTCAATCAGATATCATAGATACATGTTAAAGAACATGGTATCTGGATACGATCCGCTCATGAGAGCACTACATGGTGTAAGTCATAAGTGTTTCTCATATGCAAGTTTTGTATCGGAGTTCTTAGACCTGAAATCTCTATGAAACTCTTTATGAATTACTGTGTACTTTGACATACACCTAACGTGCTCATAACAGAGTGACAAGTACGGGTATGATTGGGTATGCATTGATTCATGTTAGAGAGCATGAGAGAAGTGAAGGGATTACCCCTCTCGATAAGAGAGAAAATATCATCGACCACTTGATCAGTGAACTGAGAAGTGTATGGCCATACCGAGATGAGATAATGAGTAATCATTATTTATCTGAGAGTTCAGTGTCACTGGAATATCAAGAAAGGAATTAATATATATAAGGATGACTAGTTCCATGCCTTATATTAATTCTGATATTTTTGGGTAAGGGACTATGCAAAATTGCATTAGGTCACTAAATTTCATATGCATTTTCATTTAATTTGAAATGCTATAATATTTTGCTAGAGAATATATATAGCCTTTGAATTAATTTATTAATTCATTGCCAACATTAAATGGACCTATAGGATCGCACACAAAGCATTAGGCTTAAAATATTTAAATAAAGTATTGAGCATTAATTTGGGCTTTTAATTAAAGTCAAATTAATGTGTGTGATGGGTTTTAGATTGCTATTGGACCTTGGCCCATGAGAGAGAGAAATTCAGCCCATAAGGTTTAATTTTAATTAATTAAATGTCTTGCATTAATTTAATTAATTGAGTATTAAAGCCTAAAAGACTTATGATCAAATTAAATCACTTTATTAGGAATATTAGTGGCCTAAATTCGTAGAGAAAAATTAAAGGAATTTCGGCACATGCTTTATATTTATTAAGTGATTTATTTGATTAATATGTCTTATGTTTTAATCTTGGATTAATTCAAAAGAATTTAAATCAATATATATCTCTTATTTTAAAGAAGTGATAAAGGCTAAAATTAATTATCTTTAAGTATTTGATTTTAAATTTATCACTTAAAAAATTAAAGGATATATATTGAATGAGAGAGAAAACTAAAAACCCTAGTTATTCTATGGTTTTTGCGTGAACTCTCTCTCTCTCTCAAAAATTTCTTTTAGCCAATTTTTCACAAGGAGAAAGGATAGTTCCTCATTCTCTTGTGATCTTGGGTAGTAATAGCAACCTAAGAGAAGTACAAAATCAAATTTTGTAGCTTCAAACCATAACCATTACACAATACCTTAAAAGAGAGCTAGCAACCTCTATTTTAAGCTGTTGGTGCAATTGTGTGTGTGAGAATAGAGGGAGTGGCATAAAAGGCTGTTCCTTGGCATTGGTGATCAAGATCTAAGGTAGATAAAATCATCTTAGTTGCTGGCCATCACCAAATTCAATATTTAAAAGGCATCAAAAGTTGTAAGTTTCAAAAACCCTAAAATTGCATGTTTCGATTCTTGTCATGGAATTATTTGGCATGTATGATCGTTTTTGTTGTTTTTCCACTACGTGATTGCCATGTTCATACCATGTCATATTCCATCACATGGCATACATGATAGATCCTATAGCCGAGTCATAAGGAATCATACTCATACAATCTCGCTCATCAGATGTCATAGGACACTGAGTCTTGCTAAAAGTGATTCCATGAGACATTGGCAAAAATCCTCTTTTAGAATTTTGCATACTGAACCTATTCAACACCTTATCTATATAAGTACTTTAACTCAAAGCAATTATCCTTTTAGATCTATCCTTATAGATCTTAATCCCAAGGATATAAGTAGCTTTACCTAGATCTTTCATTGAAAAAGATTTCCCTAACCAATCTTTGGTCTTTTGCAATGTAGGGACATCATTCCCAATAAGTAATATGTCATCAACATACAAGATGAGAAACATTACTACACTCCCATTAACCTTCTTGTACACATAAGGTTCATCTTTATTTTTGATGAATCCAAACTCTTTGACAGTTTCATCAAAATGAAGATTCCATCTCCAATAAGCTTGCTTTAATCCATAAATGGATCTTTGCATCTTGCATACCTTCTTGGAATTCTCATGATGAACAAAACCTTCAGGTTGTGTCATATACACATCCTCAAGTAAGTTTCTATTAAGAAATGTTATTTTGACATCCATTTTCCATATCTCATAGTCATAATATGCAGCAATGGCAATTAAAATTCATATTGATTTAAGCATTGCGACTGGAGAAAAAGTTTCATCATAGTCAATACCATGAGTTTGCTTGAAACCTTTTGCAATAAGTCTTGCCTTAAAGGTATGTACTTTCCCATCCATGTCAGTTTTCTTCTTGAAAATCCATTTGCACCCAATGGTTTTAATTCCTTCAGGCAGATCAATCAAGTTCCAAACTTGATTATCATACATGGATTGCATTTCAGATTTCGTAGCCACTAGCCATTTCTCAGAGTCTGGACTTGACACAACATCTTGATAGGTAGTAGGCTCATCTTGATCCATAAGCATTACTTCTCGACTATTTGTTATGAGAAATCCATATCTCTCGGGTTAATTTCGTGCCCTATTAGATCTACGCAATTCTTGTGTAACTTGCATAGGTTCCATAACTATTTGTGAAACTTGTTGAGTTTCCATCGATGGTTTTATGCCATTTTATGGTTCTCGAATTTCTTTGAGTTCTACTTTACTCCCACTGGTTCTTTTAAAAATAAATTCTTTTTCTAAAAAGACACCATTTTGAACAACAAACACTTTATTCTCATAGGGATTATAAAAGTAATATCCTTTAGTTTCTTTAGGATATCCCATAAAAGGGCATTTATCAAATTTTGGTGCTAATTTATCCGAGACTTGTCATTTGACATAAACCTCATAGCCCCAAATCTTTAAAATAGATAGACTAGGAGTTTTTTTGGTCCATATCTCATATGATGTCTTTTCAACTACTTTGGATGGAACTCAGTTTAGAGTGAATGCAACTGTTTCTAATGCATAGTCCCAAAAGGATAAAGGAAGATCTACTTGACTCATCATTGATCGAACCACATCTAATAAAGTTCAATTCCTCCTTTCAGAAACACCATTCCATTGTGGAGTTAATTTTAAAATGATTCCACAATTTCTTAGATGATCATTAAACTCTTTGCTCAAGTATTATCCACCCCGATCAGATCGAAGTGCTTTAATAGTTTTACCAAGTTGATTTTGAACTTCATTTTGAAAAGTTCTGAACATTTCAAAATATTCATGTTTATGTTTCATTAGATAGACATAGCCATATCTGCTGAAATCATCGGTGAAAGTAATGAAGTATTGAAATCCTCCCCTGGCATTTGTGCTTAATGGACCACATACATCAGTATGTATGAGGCCTAATAAGTTAGTAGCCCTTTCACTATGTCCAGTGAAGGGATCTTTTGTCATTTTGCCTAATAAACAAGATTGATAATTGTCAAATGATTCAAAATCAAATGATTCCAAAAGTCCAACTTGATGGAGTTTTGATACGCGTTTCTCATTAATGTGACCAAGGCAACAATGCCATAAATATGTTTTATTCAAATTATTGGGTTTAGATTTCTTTGTAGTTATGTTATAGATATCCTGATTGTTGGATATTTCTAGATTTAAGAGATAAAGGCCACTATATGAATCTGCAATACAATAAAGCATATCATCATAATAAATAGAATATTTCTTATTCTTAATAAGAAAAGAAAAACCTTCATCATCCAAACAAGAAACTGAAATAATATTCCTACTCAAAGTAGGAACATAAAAGCAATTGTTCAAAACTAACAAAAGCCCATTAGGTAAAGTCAATTCATAAGTCCCTATGGCTAAAGCAACAACTCTTGCTCTATTTTCAACTCGTAGGTCAACTTCGCCCTTTTTCAATTGTCTACTCTTTTTGAGTCCCTGCACATTTGTACAAATGTGACATCCACATCCAGTATCTAATACCGAGGAAGTAGAAGTAGATAAATTTATTTCTATAACATAAATACCTGAAGATGTAGTCTCACTACTCTTCTTCTTCTTCTTCAATTCTTCCAAGTAAAGCTTGCAATTCCTCTTCCAATGAACAGGTTATTTGCAATGGAAGCAAACTCCATCCTTTGGAGCTTTTGCCTTGGGTTTGGGTCCAGCTTGTGCCTTAGGTCTGCCAGAAACTTTTGCCCTAGCCTTACCCTTACCCTTGCCTTTATTTTTCATCCCCTTTCCCTTATTAACTATGAGAATATGGTTTGACCTTTTTTGATGCTTTGCCCAACTATTTTAAGCATTGCATACAGCTCAGCAATGGATTTCTCCATATTGTTTATATTATAGTTCATAACAAACTGGCTATAACTATCTGGCAATGAGTTAAGGATCAAATTTGTGGCCAGTTTTGGAGTGATGGGAAATCCAATCCTTTCAAGATGATCGATGTAGCCTTTCATTTTCAGAACATGAACGCTCACCGATGCACCTTCATCTATCATACAATAATGCAAAACTTTGGTAGTATCATACCTATCTTGCCTTGCTTGTTGTTGGAATGTCTGTTTAAGATGATTTCTTAACTCATAAGCCTCCATATGCTCCAGATCCTTCTGAAGTTCTGGGCATATTATGGCCAATATAAGACAACCCACACCAATCGAATCATCAACATATTTCTTTTGTTTTTCTTTGACTGCCCTTTGGGAGTCAGTAGGTGGAAAGGAGGAACAGGCTCATCAAGCACATATTGTTGGGATTTATCGATTACGTGCATCTCATACATAAGCAGAATTTAAAATTTTTAACCAATATTACTGATCTTGCCATGAATTTACAATAATCATGTTAGTGAGAATAAGAAAAATCACCTTTGATTTTTGTTGTAAAGTTGTTTTTCCTTCGCACCGGGTTGTCGCAAACCACAATGTCCAAAATCGAACACCTCCAATGAGTAATCCAGACTAGAGAGTGATATAATGAATCAAAAATTGGTAAGGGACAAGGGGTTGGCCAAAAATCCCTTGAGCTAGCAAGGGAGGTGGCAGCTAGGGTAGAGAGAAAAAGAAGAAACCCTTTCTTAAGTATTTTCTCACTTAACCCTAATTCCACATTATTTGGATTTTTATAGTTAGGTTAAAAATCCAACTTCATAATGAGATTGGGCTCTTTAAAATTGCTGGAGAATTATTAATTAGGCTACTGCAATTATTTATAATTATTTGGGCTCAATTAAATCCAATTTAAGCCTTTTCATAAAATACTATGCACAAAGTTGGATTTAATTATCCAAATGAATTCCATATCCAACCGAATTAAATATGTAGGCTCCAAAACACTTATGTAACAAATTTAATTTAACTTGGTCCAAGAAATAGGCCTCTAAGGCCTTCTACCAGGGAGTTGGTGTGTGGCCCTCTTTTGGAGGGTTTCTACGCCAACTTCATTCCTCTGGCCCCTTTATAATTCCTCCAATGGACCCATTATTTATTATATCAGCCCTATAAAACTTATAGTCCAATAATAATTAATTATGAAATACATTATTTCAATTAGGTCCAATTTTACAGAACATTTCTCAAAAGTTCTGCGAATAATTTTACTTGATCATAATTAATTAAATTCTTTAATTAATTATTATCTTATTCACTTCTCTATCCCTATAATGATATCAAATATTATTATCCTTGTCATTTTACCATTTTATCTTTTTTCTCTATATGTGTGTGACCTATTGGGTTCCTGTCCATGTTGGCAGTATAATGTGTAATTGTGAGTTCTATTCAAGACTCACATGATTTAAACTCCTTTAAATCATTTTATCAATCCCTATTGATATTCGTGATACATCATTATACAAGTCATGATTGACCTTTAGCTAGGCATCATGACTACCCAAATATTAGGAAAGTCAAGTGGTTTGACTATACCCTTCCATAGAAGTAGTTACCGTGCAATTACTCCTTTCACCACTCTTATCTCAATTAGATTCTGAGTATGGATTTCTGTCAACTCATATAAATCTAATCATGTATGTTCTATTAATTTAACCATTGTTCCCAAAATGCCCTTCATGGATCTCTATCCATCTTGGCATATTACTTTGGCCAGAGATTCTCTGAACAAGGCAATTATAGAATCATGCGAGATAACTTCCTTTATTAAATCTGGGATGGTGAATCCTTTGTCAATCACTCAACTATCTTCAAGTAGGTCATGATATAGCCAATCTCCTAACTATGTTCACTCCCAATTGGAAGTAATCAGTTATGGAGTCAAAACATACCACTTGCTACTTAAGATAACTTTGGTGATCTAAAGTCTAAGGATACTTGCACAACTGCTATGAAGAGATTCCTCACTGACATAGATTTAATATCCATGTGAGGACTCTTTATACAGGTCTCCAATGAACATGTTCTTCTAACAAGCATCCACATGTTAGCTTTGATTATCTTCCATAATCACAGTTATAAGAACCACTGCTTTAACCATTCAAGAAGCATAGCATGTGCTAGTCTGTCCGAATTAACAAGATAAATATCCTTATCTTGTTAATTCTATGACTAGGGATATTTAGATATTAACACATTTGAATGCAATAGAAATCTCATATCATGAACACTTTCATGATTGCCTTTGCACTGTGTTTATAATATCTAGTACTTCATTTATTAATTTAAGATTTACAAACTCATGTATTTAAACATAGCATTAATAAATGAATGATGCCTTTTATTAAGAATATAAATTTATACATGTGAAAAACATCCCTATTTCATGGGCTCTAGAGCATACTCTCTAACAATCTCCCACTTGCACTAGAGCCAATCACTCATATGTCTCAAACCCATGCTATTCATATGGTGATCGTGCTTCATCTGGGAAAGTGCTTTAGTGAGGGGATCTGCCACATTATCATCTGTAGGAAGCCTTTTTATTTTCACATCATTTCTAGCTACTATTTCCCTTATGAGATGGTAACGTCTGAGAACATGCTTAGATCGTTGATGAGATCGTGGTTCCTTTGCTTGCGTAATGGCTTCATTGTTGTCACAATATAAAGGAATTGGATCAACAATGCTAGGCACCACTCCTAGTTCAGTTATGAACTTTTTAATCCAGACTGCTTCTTTGGCTGCTTTTGAAGCAACAATGTACTCAGCTTTCGTCATGGAATCAATAGTTGTTTTTTGTTTGGAACTTTTCCAACTAACTGCTCCTCCTGCCATTATAAACACATAACCAGACTGTGATTTACCATCATCTTTGTCAAATTGGAAACTGGCATCTGTATACCCATTTACTTCCAAACTGCCCTCTCCATATACCAAGAATATATCCTTAGTCTTTCTCAAGTACTTAAGAATATTCTTTACAGCTACCCAGTGTTCCTCTCTAAAATTGGATTGGAATCTTCTTGTGACACTCAAAGCAAATGTTATATCTGGACGTGTACATAACATAACATACATGATAGAACCAATTGCATATGCATATGGTATTCTATTCATGCTCTCTATATCCTCTAGTGTCTGCGAACACATAGACTTAGAAAGGTGTTTCCCATGCACCATAGGTATAAACCCTTTCTTAGAGAGATCCATATTGAACCTCTTCAATACTTTATCTATATATGTACTCTGAGAAAGACCTAGTAACCTATTGGATCTATCTCTATAGATCCTTATTCCCAAAATATAAGATGCTTCTCCAAGATCAGTATGTCATCCACATATAGAACTAGGAAGACAATTGCACTCCCACTGACCCTTTTATACACACAAGGTTCATCTTCATTCTGTGAGAAACCAAACTCTTTGATTGTCTCATTGAATCGTATGTTCTAGCTCCTAAAGGCTTGCTTCAATCCATAAATGGATCTTTGAAGCTTGCATACCTTTTCGCCATTACCTGATGTGAACCCTTCTAGTTGTGTCATATACATATCCTCAGTAAGATTTCCATTAAGGAAAGTTGTCTTCACATCCATTTGCCAAATCTCATAATCATAATGAGCTGCAATGGCTAAAAGTATTCTTATAGACTTAAGCATCGCTACAGGAGAAAAAGTTTCGTCATAGTCAATACCTTCTTTTTGACGATAACCCTTTGCTACTAAGCAAGCTTTATAGGTAACTATATTACCTTCCATATTGGTCTTCTTTTTAAAAACCCATTTGCACCCTATGGGTTTTATCCCTTCAGGTGGTTGAGTTAAAGTCCATACTTTATTCTCATACATGGAATCCATTTTAGACTGCATAGCCTTAAGCCATAAATCACGTTCTGAACTATTCAAAACTTCTTGATAGCTTGTAAGCTCATTGTCCTCTACTATAGTTATGTCTTTATTCGAATCAATGCGAAATCCATATCTCACAGGGATAGAACGCATCCTAGTAGATCTTCTAGGATTTTGTGTATAATAAGGTTCAACTGCAATCTCATCATTATGAAATTCAGTTTCGGGTTCAATCGGTTGATCATCTTCTATTTGTGGGTCTTGAACTTCACCAAGTTCAATATTACTCCCACTGTCCTCTCGTAGGAGAAATTCTCTTTCTAAGAAGACAGCATGCCTTGAAATAAACACCTTTTGTTCTAAGGGATGATAGAAATAATATCTAAACGTTTCTTTTGGATATCCCGCAAATAAACATTTGTCATACTTAACATCCAGTTTGTCTGACATTGTCCTCTTCACATAAGCAGGACAACCCTATACTTTCATATGAAAAAGCGTGGGTTTCTTGTTATTCCACATATCATATGGAGTAACATTAATCGAATTTACTAGGAACTCTATTTAACACATAAATAGCAGTTTCTAGCGCATATCCCCAAAAGGACTTAGGCAAGTCCGCTTGGCTCATCATTGATCGAACCATATCTAATAGTGTTCGATTTCTCCTTTCAGATACACCATTATGTTGTGGTGTATATGGTGGAGTCCATTGAGATAAAATCCCATTATCTCTAAGATAATCCTAAAACTCCTGGCTTAAGTATTTTTCACCTCGATCTGATCTAAGTGTTTTAATACTCTTGCCAAGTTGTTTCTCTACTTCATTTTTAAATTCTTTGAAATTTTCAAATGCTTCTTATTTGTATTTCATTAGATAAATGTATCCATATCTGGAATAATCATCTATGAAAGTAATGAAGTAGGAGTAAGCTCCTCTGGCATGAGTAGTCATTGGACCACATACATTTGAATGTATTAAGTCCAAAACCATTTTAGCTCGTTCTCCTTTACCAATAAAGGGAGCTTTTGTCATTTTTTCCAATAAACAAGATTCACATGTATCAAATGATTCATAATCAAATGATCCCAAATCACCTGACTTGTGTAATTTGGTCATGCATTTCTCATTTATATGGCCTAAACGACAATGCCATAAGTATGAGGTATTTAGATTATCATATTTCATTCTCTTGGTATCCATATTATGTACTTCTTTAATTAAATCAAGAACAAATATACCATTCTTAATGATAGCTTTTTCATAAAACATATTGTTCTTAAAAATGTAAGAACACTTGTCCTTTAAAGAAATATCATAATCGTTCAACAAACAACTAAAAGAAATAATACTTTTGGATAAAGCTGGAACATAATAACAATTATTTAATTCCAGTACTAATCCACTAGGAAGAGGCAAATGGTAAGTCCCCATAACCGTTGTAGAGATGTTCTGTCCAGTAGCTTACTGCAAATATATCTCTGCCTTTCCAACTCTTCTAAAGCTTCTAAGCCCCTGTAGATTATTACATAAGTGAGATCCACATCCGGTATCTAATACCCGAGATTGTTTTAAAGCAATAGAATAAGTATTAATTTCAATCATATGAATACCTGAAGTAGAAGCATTAGCTTTCTTCTTCTCCTTGAGAGAATCTAGATAGGCTTTGCAGTTAAGCTTCCAATGACCATCCTTTCCATAATGGAATCAAGTTCCTTTGGGATTCTCTTTCTTGGGAACCTTCTTCTTGGAGATCCCACCATTCTTTGGCTACGCCTTGGTTATCTTCTTCTTCTTCTACTTCTTGCCTTTAGCAGAAGTGACAACCATGACACTTTTTTGATCCTTCTTAAAGGATCCATCAGCTGTCTTGAGTATGTTGATTAACTCAGGAATGGTTACTTGGATCTTGTTCATGTTAAAGTTAAGCACGAAAGGTACATAACTTGGAGCCAATAAGTATAAGATTAAATCTATGTATAGATCATTATCCATAACATAGCCAAGTCTACTCAAATGCTCAATATACCCATACATCTTCAATGCATGAGTAGCAGCTGAAGTGCCTTCCATCATTTTGCAGCTAAATAGAGCTCGAGCAATCTCATATTGCTCAGTTCTAGCCTGAGAAGAATAAATCTCCTCAAGATGCAAAATGATGGTTCTAGCATCCATCATCTCATGTTGCTTCTGAAGCTCCGAGGACATAGCACCCAACATTAGACATGCTGCCGCTTTACTATCCTACATGTATTTTTGATAAATGCCTTTGATCTCATCAATGGCATCATCCGATGCAAGTGGTGGTGGATCTTTATCCAAGACATAATGGATCTTTTCAGCTCTGAGAACAATTCTCACTTGCCTGATCCAGTCAGAATAGTTGCTGCCAACCAGCTTATTATCCAAGATTGATCGTATATTAATGTTTGATGTGCTCATGATGATGACCTAGATGTGAAAAAGAAAAGATATGAGAGTATGTTCATATATATATGTATGTATTAATAAGGTCTTTAATTAATCCATTTACTCCCACTATTTTATTGCGAATTAATAGCCCTCACTATACAATCCAAGAAAACCCGATGGTTTTCTTAGTGGGCCAATATCCAATCCTTGATATGTAATTTGACCTTGACTTTGGTCAACAAGCCAAACTCCATATCCTTGAAAGGTAGGTATCTCTATACCAATTGTGTGTCTACACAACTATTGGATCATTAGGTTATCAACTCTTGATGCATGCATATTGTATAGCATTCCCTAATCTTGCCTCTAAAACCATTAGCTAATAGGCTAGCTAAGATGACCCATTTAATTAGATTTGAACATATTCGATATAATGTAAGCTTGACTTTGGTCAATAACTTACACTATAAAGAACTCTGGTTCTCCTTTAATTAATGGAAGGCTTATATACCTTAGTATTTGTTTGAGGGTTTTAGTTAATTAAGTCTCATCATACATGGTTGGCATACATTGGTATGCATCCTATATCTATCACATATATATAAGCATACAAACATGGTATAGTTATGGACTTTACTACATTGATTTCCCCTAGCCAAAAGGGAAATCAAAAGGTCACACCTAGGTAGTATGCATGATTCAAACAAGAAAAATAATTACATTATCTTCAAGCTTGTTGGATCTCCATCCGGCCCATATTGCTCCTTGACAGTGGTCTCCATCTCTATTTATAATTTTAATCTAAGTAATCTAATTACATATTACAATTTGAAAAGAAATACAAACCAAAAACAATTGGCCGGGATATGAAAGTCCTCATTGGGCCAAAACATGCATAATGCTCAATCACATTGGGTCTTGTCCATAACTATCCATCATGCCAATCATACACCCTTATATGCATTTCTAATGCATAAAGACATGGATTACTAACTTGGTTTCAACTCTTGAAACAAGCTTTTGATTTATTTTAATAATGTGATCAAATTAGGAAACTTTTTCCATTTTGGAAACTTTCATTTTAGGAAACCTTTTTGCATGCATGTGTTCTTGTCTTAATAATCAATCCAATTGATTATTAATTAATTATTAATTGATTATTTAATTAATTAATCATATTAAATAATTAAAAGAATCAATTTTGGGCTTAGGATTAAGGGTAGGCCGAAACCCACCGAATGAAACCCTAATTGTGTTCACACACAAACTAGTTTTGTGTCTATTGGACCAATTGAGCCTTTTGGAATGAGGCAAGCCCACTCCAGCCCTTAAAACCTATTAATAAACTTAATTATTGTTTATAATATTTAATTTAAATCAGTTCCTTGGGCCCACTAAGTCATTTACTAATTTAAACCAAGTACGTAAACATAATTAAACCCAATAAGTGGTTTTAATAAATTAAAATTAATCAAATTAATTTAAGGCCCATTTTAATTAATCCAATTAATTAAAAACACTTTAATATATCAGATATATCAGATTTAGAAGATTAAAAATCGTTCTAAACAAGAAAACACCAAGAACATATCAAGAACACACAAAGAACACCAATTTATCGAACTTTTCAACTAAACTAGTTTTCATTCAAAACATGTTCGATTTTAATTTTGTTTGATCCTATGGCTTAATATCACATATTAAACACATAAAATATCATCTAAATGATCTTATAATGAATCTATAAAAAAAATTAATTTAGAACAGCCCCTAAATCTAAAAGCTTCTCATGCAAAAACACAAAATTCTTTTCTCAAAAAAATTGTTTTTGTTTCCGATATATATATTTGATCACACTTATATCCAAAAATCAATATTTCTCATTCATGAAAAATTAAATCTGATATTTTAAAGTTCATGAAGTAAATAACTCAAAAATAAAACTTATTTTGTAGAAAAAATATAGAATTGTATATTCATGGCAAAACCGAGGCTCTAGTACCATGTTGGGATTTATCGGTTACATGCATCTCACACATAAGCGGAATTTAAAATTTTTAACCAATATTACTGATCTTGCCATGAATTTACAATATTTATGTTAGTGAGAATAAGAAAAATCACCTTTGATTTTTGTTGTACAGTTGTTTTTCCTTCGCACCGGGTTGTCGCAAACCACAGTGTCCAAAATCGAACACCTCCAATGAGTAATCCACACTAGAGAATGATAGAATGAACCAACAATTGGTAAAGGACAAGGGGCTGGTCAAAAATCCCTTGAGCTAGCAAGGGAGGTGGCGGCTAGGGTAGAGAGAAAAAGAAGAAACCCTTTCTTAAGTGTTTTCTCACTTAACCTTAATTCCTCATTATTTGGATTTTTATAGTTAGGTTAAAAATCCAACTTCATAATGAGATTTGGCTCTTTAAAATTGTTGGATAATTATTAATTGGGCTTCTGGAATTATTAATAATTATTTGGGCTCAATTAAATCCAATTTAAGCCTTTTCATAAAAGACTATGCACAAAACCTACAAACTAGACCCTTTGTACAAACAGTTGGATTTAATTACCCAAATGAATTCCAAATCCAACCAAATTAAATATGTAGGCTCCACAAAACTTATGTAACATATTTAATTTAACTTGGTCCAAGAAATAGGCCTCTAAGGCCTTCTACCAGGGAGTTGGCGTGTGGCCCTCTTTTGGAGGGCTTTTGCGCCAACTTCATTCCTCTGGCCCCTTTATAATTCCTCCAACGGACCCATTAATTATTATATTAGCCCTATAACACTTATAGTCCAATAATAATTAATTATGAAATATATTATTTCAATTAGGTCCAATTTTATAGAACATAAACAATTTTACTTGATCATAATTAATTAAACTCTTTAATTAATTATTATCTTATTAACTTCTCTATCCCCATAATGATATCAAATATTATTATCCTTGTCATTTTACCATTTTATCCTTTTTCTCTATATGTGTGTGACCTATTGGGTTCCTGTCCATGTTGGCAGTATAATGTGTAATTGTGAGTTCTATTCAAAACTCACATGATTTAAACTCCTTTAAATCATTTTATCAATCCCTATTGATATTCTTGATACATCATTATACAAGTCATGATTGGCCTCTAGCTAGGCATCATGACTACCCTAATGTTAGGAAAGTCAAGTGATTTGACTATACCCTTCCATAGAAACAGTTACTGTGCAATTACTCCTTTCACCACTCTTATCTCAATTAGATTCTGAGTATGGATTTTTATCAACTCATATAAATCTAATCATGTATGTTCTATTAATTTAACCATTGTAACCAAAATGCCCTCCACGGATCTCTATCCATCTTGGCATATTACTCTGGCCAGAGATTCTCTGAACAAGGCAATTATAGAATAATGCAAGATAACTTCCCTTATTAAATATGGGATGGTGAATCCTTTTTCAATCACTCAACTATCTTCAAGTAGGTCATGATATATTCAATCTCCTAACTATGTTCACTCCTAGTTGGAAGTAATCAGTTATAGAGTCAAAACATACCACTTGCTACTTAAGATAACTTTGGTGATCTCAAGTCTAAGGATACTTACACAACCGCTATGAAGAGATTCCTCACTGATATAGATTTAATATCCATGTGAGGACTCTCTATGCAGGTCTCCAATGAACTTGTTCTTTGAACAAGCATCCACATGTTAGCTTTGATTATCTTCCATAATCATAATTATGAGAACCACTGCTTGAACCATTCAAGAAGCATAACATGTGCTAGTCTATCCGAATTAACAATATCCTTATCTTGTTAATTCTATGACTAGGGATATTTAGAGATTAACACATTTGCATGCAATAGACATCTCATATCATGAACACTTTCATGATTGCCTTTGCACTGTGTTTATAATATCTAGGACTTCATTTATTAATTTAAGATTTACAAACTCATGTATTTAAACATAGCATTAATAAATGAATGATTCCTTTTATTAAGAATATAAATTTATACATATGAAAAACAACCCTATTTCATGGGCTCTAGGGCATACTCTCTAACACATATAGCTTCCTTTCTTGCTTGAGAACAATTCTCAAGTTCCTAAACCATTCAAGAAAGTTAGTGCCATCTTTTTTTAGTTTTTCCTTCTCAAAGATCGATCGCAGTGATAGTGTGGAAGTGTTATTTGAACCCATTGATCTACAAATATACAAAATAAATATTAGTACCAATTTCATTTAATGGTATTTCTTAAAACTCCCACTAAAATATTCACTCTCAATATTAATTACAATAATTGTAATGATTTTAGTAGGCTAAGACCCATATTTCAATTAATTCTAAGTCAGCTTTGGCATGAAACTTAAAATCAAGTTATTTAGGTAGATAACTCCTTACCAATTACATCTCATGTAACTCTTAGATTCTTTATGGGATTTTGACATCATATGTCCCGGCATGTTATAATCCCATCTAATGCCTTAGGCCCAAAACCATTTTGATAGCTTAATTAAGTCTAACCATATTTTTAACATATAGGTAGGACCATTACCCATCTTGCCTTACTATGATAATGTTAGAGAGTATGCCCTAGAGCCCATGTATTAGGGATATATTTCATATGTATGAACTCATATTCTTAATAAAAGGCATCATTCATTTATTAATGCTATGTTTAAATACATGAGTTTGTAAATCTTAAATTAGTAAATGAAGTCCTAGATATTATAAACATAGTGCAAAGGCAATCATGATAGTGTTCATGATATGAGATGTCTATTGCATGCAAATGTGTTAATATCTAAATATCCCTAGTCATAGAATTAACAAGATAGGACATTGTTAATTCAGATAGACTAGCACATGTTATGCTTTTTGAATGGTTCAAGCAATGGTTCTCAAAACTGTGATTATGGAAGATAATCAAAGCTAACATATGGATGCTTGTTAGAAGAACAAGTTCATTGGAGACCTGCAAAGAGAATCCTTACATGGATATTAAATCTATGTCAGTGAGGAATCTCTTCATAGCGGTTGTGCAAGTATCCTTAGACTTGAGATCACCAAAGTTATCTTAAGTAACAAGTGGTATACTTTGACTCCATAACTGATTACTTCCAACTGGGGGTGAACATAGTTAGGAGGTTGGGTATATCATAACCTACTTGAAGATAGTTGAGTGATTAACAAAGGATTCACCATCCCAGATTTATTAAGGGAAGTTATCTCGCATGATTCTATAATTGCCTTGTTCAGAGAATCTTTGGCCAGAGTAATATGCCAAGAATGATAGGGATCCCTGAAGGGCATTTTGGGAACAATGGTTAAATTAATAGAACATACATAATTAGATTTATATGAGTTGACAGAAATCCATAATCGGAATTTAATTGAGATAAGCGTGGTGAAAAGAGTAAGTGCACAGTAACTGTTTGAATGGAATGGTATAGTCAAACCACTTGACTTTCTTGACATTTGGGTAGTCATGATGCCTAGCTAGAGGGCAATCATGACTTGTATAATAGTGTATCATAAATATCAATAGGGATTGATAAAATGATATAAAGAAGTTTAAATCATATGAGTTTTGAATAGAACTCACAATTACATATTATACTGCCAATATGGACAGGAACCCAATATGTCACACACATATAAAGAAAATGATAAAATAGTAAAATGACAAGGATAATAATATTTGATATTATTATAGGAATATATAAGTAAATAAGAGAATAATTAATTAAAAATTTTAATTAATTATAATCAAGTAAAATTTTTCGCAAAACTTTTTAGAAATGTTCTATAAAATGGAGCTAATTAAAATAATGTATTTCATAATTAATTATTATTGGACTATAAGTGTTATAGGGCTGATATAATAGTTAATATATCCATTGGAGAAATTAAATGGGGCCCAAAGAATTGAGGTTAGAACAAAAACCCTTCAGAGGAAGGGTTTCACGCCACCTTCTGATAGAAGACCTTAGAGGACTAATTCTTGGACCAAAATAAATTAAATGTATTTCATAAGTATTATGGAGCCAACATATTTAATTTGGATGGATTTGGAATTTATTTGAGTGATTAAATCCAAGTATATGCACAAAGGGCTTAGTTTATGGGTTTTGTGCATAGTCTTTTGTGAAAAGACTTAAATTGGATTTAATTGAGCCCAAATAAATTATTAATAATTCCAGAAGCCCAATTAATATTTCTCCAGAAATTTTAAAGAGCCCAATCCTATTATGAAGTTGGATTTTTAACCTAACTATAAATATCCAAGTGATGGGATTTTAGGGTTAAGTGAACAATTAAGAGAAAAAGATTTTCTCTCATTTTCAAAACCTAGCTGCCACGTCCCCCTTGCTAGCATCAAGGGATTTTGGCTAGTCTTGTATTCCTCCATTGTTAGTTCATTCAATCCTTCTCTAGTGTGGTTTACTAATTGAAGGTGTTTAATTTTGGACACTGTGGTATGTGATAACCCGGTGAAAAGGAAAATCAACTGTTTAACAAAAATAAAAGGTAATTTTTCTTATTCTCATTAATATGTGTATTGTAAATTCATGGTAAGATCAAATTTATTGGTTAAAAAATTTCAAATTTCGCTTATGTATGAGATGCATGTAACCCTTAATTCCCAACAGATAACCTAATGTACTTCGCTTTGGCAAAACCTACATTTTGGTGATCTTAGTCTTGACAAGTGTCATAATTATGGATGGCATAAAACTTAAAATTATGGTGAGGGAATTTTAATTTTAACTTATGATGTCTATTTATATACATATCATGCATTATTCCATACATGGCATCTCATATACATATATAATCATTCATCGAATCACATACCGATATAATATGCACAATATATAAAACGTGTCCTAGCATGGCCAAAAACTATATGATTTTCATAAGCCAATATGAAGATCAAAGGTCAATTCTAGCTGAAAAACATAAGCTGGTCTTGATCAACAGCTTCCACTTTGCACCTCCATCATCATGGAATTGAATTGATCTCCTTCATGGTCTTCGTGAAATTCCTTCATCTTCATTACAATAATGAAATAAACTATTCTACTAAAACTATTAGTAAAATAAAATTACAACAAAAGAACGACACGCAGGTCATATTTAAATAAATAAACCCATAAATAAATAAATAATATAAATAAAGAAAATACCATTACAAGGGTCTCAATTGTCCATGCTATGCACCATGCAAAGACATCATACATACATCACAACAAAAAAAATGCAATTTACCAATGAATTTTACTGACAAAATTTAGTATTTTACAGACGAAAAATGACCTTACTGATGGTTTTTTATTATTTTACCGACGGAATAAATTCGTCCCTAAAACGTGCGTAGGTACCAAAATGCCGATGAAAAATTCCGTCAATATTGTTACCGATGGATATTACCGACGGAATTGTAAAAAATAGTTTATCGATAATGTTACAAAAAAACCATCAGCTGTTTTGTCATGCTGATCCTTTACCGATGAAATATTATGTTGGTAAACCATCGGTAAAATTAATTAATAAATTATTGATTAATTTGTAATATAAACATCGACGGTTTTTTTCATTGGTAAAATTGTCGAGAAATATATTTAGTATAAATATTTAATTCAATTAAAATGACAGTGATGGATTTTTTCGTCAGTAACATTAATTTTTTTCATTATTTTTTATAAAAAATAATATATTTCCTATTTAAAATTCTCAAATTAAACGCAATAGACTAAATATAAAAAGTCTAAAATTTAAATTAAAGATATGTATTAATTGATAATTCTAATATATAACAAAAATAATATACATCATATATAACTGTTGTGCAAATATATTTTTATAGTGCATAATGTTTTACAGTTGTAAAAAAAGTTACATATTTGTAACTGCAATGCAAGCAATACCAATATCGGTATTGTACATGAAATTTTGCAGTGCTATACAAAAAGCATCTAAAATAGTCTAACAACTATGCAAATATTACCAATATCGGTATTATGCATAAAGTTTTGTTGTGATATACAAAAAATTATCTAAAATAGCCTATGTAAATTCAGAAGCACTAGCTAGGATGTACTGTGGCTGTCCATAATAGTAGAAGGATCTGTGGTAGGTTGCTGATCCCCATTTGATAATTCTTCCCGTATCTTATTTGTTAAAATCGATAGCAATTTGTCAGTCAATTTCTCTATCAATTTGTCTATGAGAACATCCATCAAGCTAGGCATATATGCATTAACTGCCTCTTGCATGATATTTTCTATGTTTTTTACTGTTGTACGCTATGCATGCAATGGTAAACCTAACTGTGCACTTGACCCGTGTGAATCACGAAAATTAGGACCAAAGTAATGCATTCCTGCAGATCCGAGACCATAAATCCTACTCTTCTTCGATCCTTCAACATCCTCATAATAAATTTGAGCCTCAACAACTGAATTTCCTTGAGACAAATATTGTTCTCTCAATTCAACAACCTTATCCTACGATCAAATCAATATTGAATAACAACTAATGAGACAATCATCATCATCCACTGAGAAGTAAGTTTTACAAAGCAAAATGATCACAATTAAAGTTTTCTACCATTCTAAAATGAAATGTGTTCAATAATTTCTCTTTACTTGCATGTAATGATTGTTAGATCAACAAAAAAGTAGAAATTATTGTCTTCAATATATATCCATTTAATAGCCAAAGGAATGACATCCCATGTTTGCTTATGCCATGTTCTAGTATTCTACAATGAAAACCTAAATATGAAATTCAACTTTGGTATATCCTTGCACGATCCCATGATAGACTAGTTTTTGTGTCTACTCATCCCACACACAATTATATATGTACAATTTGCACTATTTTTGTGGATGTGTTTATGCTTATCTAGGCATTGTTTAATAACATTGCTTGGTTCCATCATTTTCATAGGATAATATAGAGAGGCATTATAGCATAAGCTCTCTTCAAGAATCAAATTGAATATAAGACATAATTAAAATAGGGTTAAAATAGTTCAACAATGACTTACTTGCACTACTTTGGCTTTAGTGCCCAAAAAGGAAATTCCATCATTCTCGTGTGTATGCATATGCAAATGCATCTCTGTTGGTGTAGGTTCTCGGCCTAATTTTTTAGTCTAAACATTATTTGAAATAAAGAAAAATTGTTAAAGGATATCAATACACAATATTTAAATCAAATCTATTAAAAATTGATGAACTAGATAGTATGAATGGATTTTACCAACTTCAAGTGATGCTCATTGACCGATATGGAACCCCTAGTATGTGTACCAAGTAACCCACTTTTGGCCATACATTTATGATTTGCAGCATTTTGATCACATCTCTTCTGTGTGTTAGGATCTTGCCACAGCAATTGCCAACTCTCCCAAATAGGATCTAGAATAAATTTCTTTTGCCTCTTACCTATCTTTATATCAGATATGAAGTCACTAAACCTCCTTTTTTCCTTCAATTCCCAAACTTTCTTAATGTCATATTCAATGGCAGGATTCCATGTAAATGTTTTCTGTAGCCACAATTTAATTACATATGTAAAGTTACACATTGTTTAAGATATAAATAATGTTTTTGCTTTTATTTTTGGCATTGGAATTAGATTTGAGTTACCTTGAACTCTCCCCAATAAAAATCCTTTAATTGTTGTCTCACAGACTTCTAATTAATCCCAATGGGATCAAGTTCAAGCCTGAAAATTTTAGTTAACTTCTCGGAACATTTCCTCGAAGGTTCCAACCTACAAGTAATCACATGTAACAATCCAATGTTAATCACAAGCATCAATTTAAAATCATAGTAATTTTTTTTTTTTTGAGAGCTCACATTTTTCCATGAACATAAACAGTATTTTGCCCAATAACAGCTTCATGTTGTTCCCCATCAGGCCTTGTGTTGTTAGGTTGATCATTTTGGACATTTAAACCTAAATATTCAGTTCAAAGATAAAAATAAATCGTGAAGTAATGCAATATATTAGCTTGAGTAACAATTAAACAATTCAATTAGTTTCTTAAACAAAGGGAAATAGTAGCAATTAAATAATGTGTGACAAAAATATTACCAAGAAAGACGACATCAAGAGAATAATTGGTGCTTAATTATTGTTTGCTTGATTAATCTCTTTAATTGTTTCCTTATTATGAATCTACAATTTATGAGCTTATTCATTTCAATGTGTTAAATATTATGATTCACAATTTATACAGCAATAACAAAACATAAAAACAAAGGATAGAGGGAAAACAAAATGTTGTGCTCACGATTGGCCATAAAAATAACATCAAAGCAATAATTTTCTATATGCCACTTGCATTGAACTAAAATGACACTTGTCAATTTTGTATGAGCCAATTTTGGACATCAGTTTTATTATTAAATTTGTATGCTATTATACTCACCAATTGAAATCCTACAAGTGCAAACCAGCATCCAGCCAAATTGAAACCACTGCTGCTCTCTAATTGGCAACAAAAAAACAAAGTAATTACTACAAGTCATTGGAATTCTGCAATTTTAATCTTAGTTGAATAGAATATAGATAACTAATTAATAAAGTTGATACAAATTAATATAAAGTGAATTGATGAAAATGATAAGTAGTTAAATGTAGGGTAGGAAACGTAGCAAAACCACCACCATGAGAAGTAAAATTATACTGCTAATGAATTTCTATCTTCACTTTGCTCTAACCCTAAAAAACCGACTCATAACCCACAAAACTCTATCAACAAATATAATGAAAAAAATTTGGAAATTAGGTAAGATACTTTGTCATTATGCCAATGATTATTGATAGAAAACCAAGACTCGCATGTGCATATTTCTCCACTTTAACTATGTAAACAATTTTAATAATTTTAATTTAGCTTGATAAACTTTTATATTTTACTATGATTAGACATAAGTAATTAATTAAACTAAAAGCATTATATAAGATGATCCAAAAGAAACTATTTAAATAATATTTATCATGATCCAAAAGGAACTATTTAAATAATATTTATCATGGTATAACTCCATCAGCAGCCAAACCAATAGTTGCTATTTGAAATGGCCTACCTGAATCCAATAAAGAATTAAGAATAAATCTTCACTTAGAAGTTCCAATTGCATCTTTGGATGCACAAATTCAAACAGGTATAAGTAAAAAATCCCTATATCTAGATAGACTAAACGAAATAACATCTCATATAGAGGCAGCTAGCTGACTCCAATTAAGTAAAAAAAAATATCAGCATAAAAGGCCCAACTGCTAATCTAAATGTATAAAACCAACAATTAATAATAGTTAAAATCTCTATCTAGATAAACTATAATCGATAGCAACAAACTCCAAACCAGATACTACAGTCTACAATATAGGCTAATATTAAAAATTGCTAAATAAAATAGGCAGAGACACCAGAAACTAAGCTCAATCAAACTCATTAAGTGAGTCTAAAGCGTACATAGAATAATAGTCTAATAAAATAATTATTCCGATTCGGTAGTAAATGATAAGAGCTTTGACATTTATCATAGGACAATAATTTAAAAAGAATCACATCAAATACATCGATTAAGTATAAATATAAATTAAGAAAATTTAGAAAAGAAATAGCAAAAAATGTTAGAAAGAAATAAGCAATCTAATAATTTCAGAATGCAAAACAAGCAAGTCATCGAAAGGCACTCGCATTTGGTTTGGGTTTGCTTTGCATGCATGCCACATATCAAATGCCACATATTTTGTAGCAAAAATTTAAATATTCCCATTGATTGCCATTTGTCTATAAACAAAATAAAAATATTATAGTTCAATAGCAAGTTGCAAGCTTTTGCTTTGACATTTAGATCCGTGTAAGCAGTCAAAAATCGTAGAGTAAAAGTTCACAATATAACAATATTGACGAGTACAAATAAAAGCATGATAATTATGAAAAACTAACAATGTATGGAGTGAATCGAAAGCAAGAAAAGTTGAAATGGATTGATCCAAAAGCAACATTTAGTTACACAATTGTGATTCCATAAAAATAATTGCAAACTCCATGACTTATGAGATGCATTTTAAATTCTCATTCCATAAAAAGAACAATATGCAATTCAGTAAACATGCATTTTAAATCTTGTGTTCTTGCAGTTTGTGATCATCTTTCAACTCAAATTAACAATTTTTGAACTGTCTCCACCCGATTCTAGATCTACTTGAGTTATTCTGCACAACTTTAACTTTAGTCATCTCAACAAAAATAGTATAAGACAACTTGTTGTCCTAGTAAATCTTGTTGTTAACTCATTCAAGCATATAACAATTTGTGACTTATCTCACAGGGTGCACTCGGTTCTCATAATAAAATCCTCATATGAAAGTAAATGAGAAAAAGAAAAATGATAGCAAGCAAGCAAAATTCTCAATGAATCTGATACAAGCAAAAGAATAAAGTATCAGAGGCATTGCTAAGAAAACTATGCTATCATTTCAGTGAAAGGCTACAACAAAAAGCAACAGCCAAAATTAAACAATAATAGTAGCAACTTGTGTAGCGTACCAAAATAGGGTTCACAATTGTTTTCAGTGCAAGTTCCAATAGCCCTGAAAAAAACTTTGTTGTTAAAGAGAGTTTTTATATTTGTTTGCTAGGCATTGTACAGCCTAATTATTTCTGAATTGAGATATTTTAGCTGATTAGACATTAAATCCCATCCTATATGGATATTGGAATAACTATGATGAGCTGTAAGCTCTATAGACTTGGAATAACTATAAGAGAGTTTCATTATACCATACCGTGTCCTAACTTGGAACAACTATGATGAGCTGTAAGCTCTATAGATTTGGAATTTTAGGTCGAAATAGATAAATGGGTAAGAAAAATGTAATAGCTGGGATTGCCTATTACGACTACAACACTACTGGAAGCAGGAAGCTAAATCAATTAAAGGAAAAATAAACTAGCAAAATGACAGTTTCCTAAACAACTTAAACAAACAAAACTAGCAGATACAAAGCTACTAATTTGCACTGAAAACAAATTAAGAAAAAATAAAATAGACCCATTTACCAAGCAAAACAAGAGAAAGAAAAACAAATCCAATTGAAATTAATAACTCAATCGAATAAGAACCCAGATGGGAATCCGATAAGATCAAGCAAATAACGATTTTCAAACAAGGATTCACAGAAAGGAGAAGGAGAATAAGAAAGCTTACGATGTTCGATTGAATGAGGAAGGGACAGAAGGCTAGATTTGCACTTGCAGTAAGGGGATCTGAGAAATACAGTGTGGTATAATGAAAAGGGGGCGGCGGCTTTTTGGGTAAATGGAAGAAAGAACTGAAGTAGGGTTTTGGTTTTCTTTATATATATATATATATATATATATATATATATTAAAAAATATATTTTAAGTGTGATGAAGTAATATAAATATTTATTACTTTATCACGCTTGAATATATTTTTTAAAATTTAAAAAATAATTATATATATATATATATATATCACTTTTTAATTTTAATTAGAATTTAAAAAATTAAAATATAAAAATATTTTTATCAATAATTATAATTATTTTTATAAAATTCATGTTTTATAATTATTTCTTTGATTATCGTAAAAAAATAAAAAATTATCATTTAAGGTGGAATAATATTTAATAATAGTGGACTTAGCATTTACGCTCTGCCAGTAATAGTAACGTATCACTATTGATCTCTCTGCATGTCCTAATCCTACAAATTAATTACTACAACAATGAGCATGATATGCTACAATATATTCAAACTGTGGACTACCAATTTTTTCAAACCGTTGATCAAAATCGAGAATTTCAAATTTTATAAACCTCAACCATTTATTTCGATCCAATTAATCTAAAAAATATGTTCGATTTCGAACTGATTTTTCGGATTTTTTTGCTCAACCCTAAAAACGATACCGTTGAGCCAAACTATTTTTCCTAATAAAAAGAACATCTAATATTATATATGTATGTAACTAAGTCTACCAAGTCAATTCATCATAATTATAAATTTATAAATAAGTATGAGTAATAAGTTGAACTGCAAATTTTATTGTCAAGCTTTAGTTAGTACAAAAATTAATCTTTACACCATTAATTAACTCATAGAGCCAACCTATGCTATATCTTGAGGGCATTTTGGTCCCTATCCTCTTCCCCCTTTCTTTCGACATATATATATATATATATATATATATATATATATATATATATATATATTAAGTAATTTTTCCATTTGGCGCTTTAAAATTTTTGTTTGGCTACATGGCTTGCCTTCAAATTTTTTTACTTCGCCCATTTGTCGTTAAACTTGACAATAAACCTACCTAAGATTTATGTTGACAATGACCCCATGTTGTAAACTATTTTATTAAAAAATTAAATTTTAATAATAAAAGGAATACCAACGGATTTACCGATAGAAAATCCTCTCACAAATAATATAGATAAATCTACTATAAAAATGTATTTATATATAAAAACAATATTTTATTAAAAAATAAAAATAAATAAATTTTAATCATTTATTTTGTATTATTAAAACAAATAGCGATGGATTACTGATTATAATATCCATTGCTAAATGCCACCAAAAATATGATGCGTTTTTACTGATAGATTATGACTTCCGTTGCTAATCTATTGGTAAAACATTTAAAATAAAAGCATACACTATATTACAGACGGAATTTCTGTCGATGCATAGAAAAAATGTTTGTTATAGTTACCGACGAAATTTATCGTCGCTAAATAATGGTGCCAAAATTTCTCCATTTTGCAAGATTTTTATTTTTACCGACGGATTTGCGATTTCGTAGCTATTCCGTCGGTAATATCCCATTATTAGCGACAGAATTTTAATCCGTCAGTAAATTTAATTTTTTTGTAGTGCATCCATTAAATCAATTAATCTCATATCATGCTCAATGATCACATAAAATTAATGTATTATTATCGGCGGATAATAACTATAACAATATTTTGTGAGCTATGATTAGATAACATGGCAGTCCCGCTAGCCGGTTAGCGGGCGGGGTTAAGGGACAGCACCCCTTACGGGGTTCATATTAAAACAAAATTGACATACACATGTTAATCAAATTCTCAGTTAAGGATAATTTAACACTTAGCATGAAAATCTAGCTGATATTCCTAAATATTCATCAAAGTTTCTTATAGAAACTTCAATTTCAATTTATTCTTAACTCTTCCTCTCTTAGTTTTA
This sequence comes from Excoecaria agallocha, assembly GCA_037975025.1. Taxonomy (NCBI): domain Eukaryota; kingdom Viridiplantae; phylum Streptophyta; class Magnoliopsida; order Malpighiales; family Euphorbiaceae; genus Excoecaria; species Excoecaria agallocha. The sequence continues at coordinate 66,978,142 of CM075811.1, read as the reverse complement.
ACCAACATTATCAATACATAACTATCTCAAAGATAGAAAATAATCAAGCATAGATAATAATAATTAACATAAGAACATACAAATCAATGATAGTGCCTAAAACCAATTTTTAGCTATTAAACCAATAAACTAATAATTAGTCTTAACTTAATCAAAGATAAAAATATGCTTAAAATTAAGAAATAACCAACTAATATTGAATTAAAAGCTTAATCAAGTCATCACAATACATATTAAGGCTTCAAGGAAAATTCAGCAAAAGTAAAGAAACTACTCACTATTCATACTAAAAATTAAAGTTAATTTAATAAAAAGAATCAAAATTAAAGAGTTACAGAAGCTCCCTTAATTAACTTATATAGAAAAACCAAGGAAACTCTCCAGCTCCTGAGTTTTGTTCCTTTCAACTGAACAAAAACTAAAGAACGTAAACTAATTCAACTAAGTAAAAAAAATCGGTTGTTAATGATTCTTCTAGTTGATGTCGTTGCTCTAATGTTTGAGTCATTAATTTATAGCCAAAATAAGACATAGTGGCTTTCTAAACTTCCAGAATTAGAATAGGAAAAAACTTCTGTTTAAATTGGAATTTGAACTCTTTTGCATAAGTGCTCATAATACTGCCTTATTTGATGCACTGTCGTGCATCTCCATCACTGGCCTTGTACAGTCACTCATGAGAAGTCTTCTTTAGGTGCACGGCCACTCATGAAAAGTCTGTACTCATCTTGCTTGGCTCGTCTCCATACACGGCCATTTAACATCTCATGTAATTTTTATACACGGCAACTCAACACTTTCTAGACTTCACGTAAGATTTTCTGGCTTTAATTTTCCAATTTTATAGATTTGACCCAAAACTTCTTGCTTTTGCAATTAAACCCTTTTTTCTTTCAATTTAATCCTGAAATACCAAAACTTACAATTAGCTCCTAAAACACAAATGTAAATATTTAAACTAAAATTTAACCAAATTAAAGCTAAATTAACTTACTTAAACACCTAAAATCATACCAAAAACATTATATAATTCAAAACTATTAAACACCTCATACTTAAACTTTGCTCACCCCTAGAGAAAATTAGAACAATCTGACTCCTCAATAAAATCAAACTTAAATAAAGAATCATACATTTTATAACCAAGCTTAGCACTTAACAAGAGCACTTAATAGAATCTCTAAGTAGAATAAATTCAATCAAGATAATAAAAGTCAGTTTCCCAGTGTGTGTGCAAGACCAAATCATTTTAAGCATTTTTTTCAAATCAAAATATCAATACAAATACCTAAGCTTAGAATGAATGTGCACATATGTATACAAATGGTTTTGCACTTGAAACTCTAGAAACACTAGAAGCCTCTCCTTTAGCATCGGAACCCGAAGGTCATCTTCGCTAAACAACTCAAAACAGAACTTAAAATCACTTTGGTCTTTCAAAGGTTGCAATAGGGCTAAGGTAATAGTTATCAATGAATGGACATAAGATAATCAAAAAGAATAACCACTCTAAGATAAAATAGATTAACAATTCTAAATTGTCATCCCATTAACTTAATTAATAAAGGACTTAACTAAACTTGCTTAACCTTTCACAATTTAAAGCTCTTATGAGAGAAAACATATTGAAATCCTCTCAATTTCAACAATTCATACCCTTTTTAAAAGTCACAATTTCTTTCCCTTGTAACTTACCTTACTTACTACCCCACACTTAAGATTTTTCCTATACATAAAGCAAAGCTAGCTTTTTGCAAGATTTCTTTTTTTTTTTACTGTTGATGCTAGCAATACAATAATGACATGAGTAATAACAAGGTAATATTTTACTATCCACTTGACTTCAACAATAGTTCTTGCCAATAAGATCAAAAATATCTCACTACACCCTTCAAGATAACTAATTCCCATTAATCCATTCAATCCTAAAGTGGCCAATTCCATAAGGGAAGATAAATGCTTTTTAGGCTATATGGTTAATCATATGAGTTCAAAAACAAAATATATGGCATGCATTAATCATACCTCTTTAGGCTTAAATTGGCTAACAAAGGACAAAAATTTCATAAAAGTAGGAAAACGGTCTTTTATAAGCTTAACAAGAAAATTGTTCATTTGAGTTGCTTATAAGCTTCGAAGGATGATGAGGAAGGTTCTAGTTTTCTAAAATTCCTCACTTCACTATTTTATTGCATTGTTTTTCTAAGTTCAAAACTGGTCTTAAGTGCTTTCAAGAGGATAGAAACTAACAGATATTTATCAAGTTAAAAATTAGATTAGCAAGAGATTTATCAGACAACATACTTGTTCTACTGCCAAGCAAAGATTTTAACATGCACATTCTATCATTCAAGTTTAATATGTTCATAATTTATGGAAAAACTAGGGCAAACATTCTATCATTCTTGTGAAAACTATATGATAATTTTTAACTAAATTATATTTCTAGCAAGTCTTACAAACTTTTTAAAGCAAAGAAACTAACCTACTACTAACCTAAACACAAAATGTCAACTTAAACATAAACACAATAAAAATAATAAAACAATATAGATTTATGAATTAAAATGAATAGGGTCAGATGTGTCTACTTCCTGAACATATTTGAGCTTACTAAGCTCTACCCCCTTCCTAAAAATTTGCTATCCGTAGCAATTGTAGAATTTTCTAAGAAGATTGAGGTTGAGGCAGTGGGTAGCATCTCTAAAATTCATACAAAAATGTCTCCAAAGTTTGCTTAACTTTCAAGATAGTGTCCTGCATAGTGTCAATCCTGCCCTACATCCTATCAAATGATTTTACTGAGAATCCATTCGACTACTCAACTGGTTAAGATGGGCCTCAATCTCGAGTGTAACTATATCAACTGCTGGTGGATTATCTGTTGGAGCGACTTCATCTTCATTTGGCTCATCTGGATGCTTATCAAGGTGAATATTATTCTCCCTTAAATATTCCTCCCTTGTTATCCAATGGCAATATGGCTTAGGCAATAGAATATTTATTCTTTTCAGCATAACATGTCAATACATGGAAGATCTCCCTTAATTGGATCTCCTATAGTGGGGTAAGCTACTACTTTTGCTAAAACCGTAGCTATCCAACCAATGGAGATGCTATGAACATTAGATGGCATCTTCTGTAACTCTTTAATCCTATGTGTTATAATTAAAGCACCATTAATGAAGATTCCATCCACCATACACTAAAAAGAATGCTCTGTGAGGTATTCACTGCACTAAGATTCTTCAGATTATTATAAACACTTCTGGTTAAAAGCCTATGAATGATTCTCAACGCATGATCTTTTAAGGCATGAACTTTGCATCTTCCTCCTCTCCATGGCTCAGGGTTTAGTGGTTCTCAAATTCATTCCCAATGTTCTTCCACAGAAGCATCAGTCAATTCCACTAAAGCATCCAGTAAGAATCCTAAATGTTCTAAAAAATGCTTAAAAGTCATAGAGTATCCTTTTTTCCAAAACTTAAATCCTATTGTTCTAGTGTTATCATCATCTCCCTTAAAATAACACTCAAAGGAATATAAGAAATTTCGTGCAAGGTTGGGATAGACTTTAGGCTTGTGATCAATGAGTTGTTTCCACCCAATATGTTGAATTAAAGGTAGTACCTCATTTCATAAGTTACCAGTAGGAATATTGAGAAAGAACTGAATAAGGTATGCTGGTTGAACATTGGTGCAGGCACTAAAATATTCAAACTGAGCAATCTTGGTTCTGCCAACATAAGAAGGGATCCAAATACCAAAAGAACTTAAAGCTTCAATTTTTTTATTCTTCTTAGGTGCCACTGAAAAATAAAAATAGAGTTGAGAGTGCAAAAATGGTAAGCTAAGGACATGAAAATACCAACAAGCAATGATACACAAACCATTGGGAAGGAATAACATAAAAAGAGAGGAATGAGCATGTAATCATGTGAACATGATAGTGGTACTATGACATTCATAATAAAAAAACAAACATGAGTAATTGATTATGCCGAAGATGATGCCAAAATGGAATGAGAGAATAAGCAGTAATGAAAGAGATATAGCCACAAATTGTATTGATAAAGTACTGTAAATACATGGGAATGAGCATGAAATACAATAGAGAGGAAATTAATCATAAGCATCGATCAAAATAATGCCAACAAAAGAGTTATGGATAAGTCAAAATAAAGATAAAATTTATTGGGATATTTCATCGAGCATGTAGCATGCGCATGTTTGAGAGTCAAATTAAAGATCAAATGAAGTACTTTATTCACCAAAATTGACATTAAGCATTTATTACATACATATTAAGCACACAACAAACAATATTGCCAAAAAAACTAAAAATAAAGTGTAAATTTTGGAGAATCAATCAACTGGAGCAAAACTTATGGTGATGAAACGAGTAAGTGTGTGATGTAGGGAAAACCGTGAAAACAAAATAAAAATGAAGAAGAAGAAAATGAAAGTGATGAAGAAGATGAAGAGAAAAATAGAGGGGAGAGAGAGAGAGAGGTGGTCAAAAAATAAAGATGGTGGTGAGGAGGTGGTGCATGATGGTGTAGTTAATTGGGGCATGGGAGGTAAGGGGGCAGTGAAATAAGGAGAGAAATAAGGCAATACAAAAACAAAGGAAGAAAAAAAATTTAAAGGGTAATAAACCCTTACACGGCCACACTGACAGGCATGTCTGGGCATGCACGGCCAAATAGGAGAGGTCTATATGTACGTGCCAATGCATGCAGGGGAGGAAAAACATGCAGTAGCACATGTGGGCACGTAGTGAAGGAAAGAGAGACTTGTGCAGCCATGCACAAGAGGTAGGAAGACGCGCATGGGCATGCAGATGGGGGTTATCCTTGCACGTGGAAGAGCATGGAGCTTTTGAGCTTGAAAATTTGTTTTGACTCTATAATACTAAAATCCCTTTAATTTTTCTTCAAAGTGTCCCTTTGCATCTATATGACTGTTAAAACTCTATTTTTCCTTAAGAAGTTGATTTGCTCTTAGAATATGAACCATTTATTCATAAATGAAAGCTAATTGATACTTATGTCTAACTACTAATTTTTGTTACCCTTACTTCATTACTTCAGTTTTAGTGATATCCTTAAAAACACTCTTATCTAAGTCTACAATTAATTCATGAATTTAAACTAATGAAACTTAAACCAACTAAAAAAACACAAAAATAAAAAATTTACTCACTTAAAAAAAAACAAAGAGAGAAGAGATTTGAAGTTCTGAGTTTAAGAGTCAATAGCTAGACTATCAAACTACTTTAAGTAATCCTAAAGCACCATGGTTGCCTCAGCAACCTCATATTGCCAAAATTTATATGGTTTGAGCCAATGACCGTTCACCTTGTATTCACGTCCATCTCTAGGATTTTTGATTGTCACCACTCCAAGATTATTACTTGAGATTACTTGATAAGGGCCAAGCCATCTTGATTTTAGCTTTCCTAGAAACAATCTTAGTCTACTGTTATATAAGAAGACCATTATACCGGGAGCAAAGTCTTTTACTTTCAATCTCTTATCGTGCCAATGTTTTGCTTTCTCCTTGTATATGGCAGCATTTTCGTAGGACCAATGTCGAAGTTCATCAAGTTCATTGAGCTGTAAAATCCTCTTTTCACTTGCATTTCTTAAATCAATGTTCTGCAATTTTATAGCCCAACATGCTTTATGTTTTAACTCTACCGATAAATGACATGCTTTTCCAAAAATAATTCTAAAGGGGACATACCTATAGGGGTTTTAAATGCAGTTCTATAGGCCTATAAAGCTTCATCTAACCAAAAAGACCAATCTTTTCTGGAATGATTGACGATTTTCTCTAAGATTGATTTCAACTCTCCATTAAACACTTTCACTTATCCATTTGCTTGAGGGTAGTATGGGGTTGTGATTTTTTGCTTCACACCAAATTTTTGAAGCAAAGTTCTAAATTAATGGTTAACAGAATATTTGACACCATCACTTATAATAGCCCTAGGTGATCCGAATCTAGTGAAAATATTTTTCCTAATGAATTCAAGCACAATTTTTGCATCACATGTCCTGGTAGCTATTGCTTATATCCATTTACTCATATAATCCATAGCTACTAAGATATACTCAAAACCAAATGAATTTGGAAATGGTCCTATGAAGTCTGTTTCCCATACATCAAATATTTCTACCTTTAGCATATTGTTCATAGGCATCTTATCCCTTTTTGAGATATTTTCTACTCGTTGGCATCTATCACAAATTTCTATAAAAGATTTTACATTAGCAAAAAGAGTAGGTTAGAAGAAACCTAATTGCAATATTTTCTAGACTGTTCGATTTATCCCATGATGACCTTCTACTTCTCCTCTATGGCATTATTGTATTATCTCTGCTTGTTCCTCTTTTGAAACACATCTTCGAAGCACTTGATCCAGATATATTTTAATCAAATATGGATCATCCCATAAGTAATGTCTTGCATCCATCTTTAACTTTTTCTTTTGTTGCCATGTGAAATTCTTCGAATGGTAACCCCCTACAAGGTAATTAGCAATGTCAGCATACCAAGGGACTGAATTAGTACAAGAATAAATAGCATAACTACGTTTATCAGGAAATAAATTAGAAATTTCTCCCTTTTCTATATAAGCATGATCCAATCTAGATAGATGGTCAGCTATGAAGTTTTCAGCTCTTTTTTATCTTTTATCTCCATGTCAAACTCTTGGAGTAAAAAAAACCCATCTGATAAGCCTCGGTTTGGAATCCTTCTTAGTAAGGAGCTGTCAAAGCACTACATGATCCAACCACATTGTCACTTTAGAACCAAGGAGATATGGTCTAAATTTTTCAAAACTGAATACTATCTCCAAAAACTCCTTTTTTTGTGGTGGTGTAATTCACTTGTGCTCCTGTGAGTGTGTGACTGGAATAGTAAATGGTATGAAAAATTTTCTCCTTTCTTTGACCCAAAACTACTCCTACTACGAAGTCACTAGCATCACACATGATTTCAAAAGGTGAATTCCACTTTGACAATGCTATGACAGGTGTTGTAATTAACTTGTGCTTCAATTGGTTAAAAGCCTGCAAACACTCCTCATCAAAGTTAAATGCAACATCTTTAAGCAGTAAATTGTAAAAAGGTTTAGCTATTTTAGAAAAATTCTTAATAAATCAATGGTAAAATCCGGTATGTCCAAGAAAACTTCTAATTCCTTTAACATTCATAGGAGGAGGTAATTTTGCAATTACCTCTACGTTTGCTTTATCAACCTCAATACCATTTTCAAAAGTTTTATGTCCTAAAACAATTCCCTCCCTTACCATAAAATGACATTTCTCCCAATTGAGAATCAAATTAGTTTCTTCACATCTTTTCAAAACTAATGCTAGATTAGATAAACATGAATTAAAATCATAACCATATAAAGTGAAATCATCCATAAAAACATTCATGAATTGTTTAATAAAATCATGAAATATGGCCATCATGCATCTTCGAAAAGTTGTTGGGGCATTACAAAGACCGAAAGGCATTCTCCTATAAGCAAATGTACCATGAGGGCATATAAAGGTGGTCTTTTCTTGGTCTTCTGGAGCTATAGGAATTCGCATATACCTTGAATAAACATCTAGAAAACAGTAAAACTTATTACCAACTAATCTTTTTAGCATTTGGTCAATAAAAGGCAAAGAGAAGTGGTCTTTTCTAGTAGTACTATTTAATCTCCTGTAATCTATACACATTTTCCATCTTGTTACAATTCATATTGGGATTAATTCATTATTTTCATTAGTCACCACAGTCATACCTCCCTTTTTAGGCACATATTGCACAGGACTCACCCAAGTACTATAAAAAATGGAATAGATAATACCTACATCGAGTGGTTTCAATACCTCCTTTTTCACCACTTCTAGCATAGCTAGGTTAAGTCTTCTTTGAGGTTGCACTACCGGCTTGAAATTTAACTCCATTAAAATCCAATGTGTACTATAACTGGGGCTAATTCCCTTTAAATTTGAAGTCTTCCATCCTATTGCTCCTTTATGCTTCTTTAAAATCTCTACTAGCATTTCTTCTTCTATCAAAAGTGAAGAAATAATTATAGGTTTTGCATTTTCCTCCAAAAATATATATTTTAAATATGAAGGAAGGGTTTTAAGTTCAGAGTGATTTTCTCCCTTAGGAGGGGCCTATTCATCCTCCTTTATTCCTTTATTGTGCTCCCTTTCAAGTTCTTGTATCAGTTCTTTGTCTTGCTTTTCCATGCCTTCCTTATTCCTCAAATGCATCAAATAATCCTACAATTTATCATTTAACAAGAATTTTTCTTGCTTTTCCTCTACACATTCTTGAATACTATCTACAAAATAAATGATTCTTCAAAGTCATAAAAATGGTGTTTTATCACTTTATTAACATTAAAAACCATTTCATCTTCATTAAACCTTAAAGTAACCATTTGTCTATGTACATCTCTTAAGGCTTTTGCTGTATTCAAGAATGGCTTTCCTACAATTAATGGCACTTTTCGATCCTCCTCCATATCCATTACCATAAAATCAACTGGAAATATAAAGTTTCCTACTTTTATCAATAAATCTTCAATAATACCCTTGAACCTCTTTATAGATCTATCTACTAATTGTAGTGTCATTCTGGTTTCCTTAAGATCACCTGAGTTCAATTTCCTGCAAAATGAATAAGGCATTAAATTAATACTAGCACCCAAGTCACATAAAGCATGTTCAACAAAATTCCCTCATAATTCACAAGGTAATGTAAAACTACCAGGATCTTTTAATTTTTTAGGAATTTTATTCATTAAGATAGCACTACAATTTTTGGATAATTGAACCATACCTATACCCTCTAGCTTTTTTTTTTATTAAAACACATTATTTTATGAATTTAGCGTATTTAGGCATATGTAATAGAGCGTTAGCAAATGGTAAATTTACATGCAACTTTTTAAACATGTCTAAAAATCCGGATAATTGTTCATTGTTCTTTTATTCTCTAGTTAGAGGTGGATGCTTGATTCCCTTCTCTTTATGAAAAATTTGGATGGTTTCTCTATCCCGAGTTATAGGTATTACAATAGGGGTTCAAGGCATTCACTTCCTCTACCAATCCTTCACCATTCTTCACCCTAGATACTCCTTGAGTTCCTGCATAAGCATCACATTCATTAAACTTTAAGCTCATTTATTTCTCTTAAATGTTCTTTTCTCATTAATTCCATTTGAACTTTTAGCATAGTTATTTCATCTATGTTATGTACTCCCTGTTTCCTTTGTGCTACTTTAGAGGTCACCCATTGAGTGTCATTGGTAGCCATCTCATCAAGAAGCAAAAATGCTTCTTCAAGAACTTGGTTCATGAAACTACCATTGGATGCTGCATCTAATAAAGACCTCGATTCTTGATTGGCTCCTGCACAGAAAATATGCATTAATTGATAAATAGGAAATTCATGATGTGGACATCTTTTTAAGTCTCTCAAATCTTTCCTAGGCTTTATGAAATGGCTCCTCATAGAATTTTTGGAAGTCATTGATTTGTTTCCTAATGAGAGATGTCTTAATAAGTGGAAAAAATTTACACAGGAATTTTTCTTGTATTTGCTGCCAAGAATGAATGGACTGATTCGGTAGCATATATAACCAATATATAGTTTTTCCTATTAGTGTAAAAGGAAAACGTTTAAGCCTAATAGAATCTATTGATACATTTGGAATTTGTACAGTATCACTAACTTCTATGAACATATCCAGGTGTTGTGCGGGATCCTCTATATCTAAACCTGAAAATTTGTTTCTTTGTACCATCGTAATGGTGGCAGGTTTAATCTCAAATGGATATTGGTGAGGAATCCTAATAGTTCTATATTCTTTAATCCACCTAGGAATAGCATAATTCCTAATGGTCCTGATCTAAACCCATTCCCTGGAGCTTGATAAGGTATATCTTGCTCTTCAATCCTAAGAGCTGGTGGATCATTCATAGGTTGTTCTATTTCTGGATCATTAATATTTCCTCTTAGCCTTCTTATCCTATGAAACATCCATTCAATCTTAGGGTCTATGGGTAGAATGGGGTTTTTTTCCTCACCATAAACCAATCACACCAAAAAAAATTAAAAAAATCAAAAAATAGATAAAGAAAAGAAAGAAAAACACTCAAAAATTCACTTTAAAAATCAAGATAAATAAACAAATGCCATTGCTTCCCCGATAACTGTGACAAAAACTTGATCAGTGTCTAACAAGTGTACTAGATCGGCCAATAATATAGAAAAATATAATTATGACCATAAAATATTGAACCCAAGGAAAATCTGTGTGTGTATGAAAGAATGTAGAATTTTTAAAATAAAAGTTTATGTGTAAAAGAAATAAAAAAAATCCCAAAGGTTATGAGTTTTGAAAACTTAATGAAAACTAAAACAAAAAAATTAAAACAACTCGTGTAATTAAATCCACTTTTAATTAAAACCAAGTAAACAAATAAACAAAATATCAAGATTAAAACAACTTTCACTAAAGGACTATCCATCTTAATCCATATATAATGACTTAAATCCAATAGAAATATTAGTGATTTTGGAAAAACCAGATAGAATAAAGCCTGATATCTTGAATCAATAATATCTTTCTTAAGCATCAAATTCTCAATTAAGAACAATTTAAAACTTAGCATGAAAATCTAGTTGATATTCCTAAATATTCATCAAAATCTTTTCCAAAAACTTCAACTTCAATTTATTCTTAACTCTACATCTCTTAGTTTTAACCAACATTATCAATGCATAACTATCTCAAAGTTAGAAAATAATCGTGTATAGATAATAACAATTAACCTAAGAATATGCAAATCACTGATAATGCCCAAAACCAATTTTTAGCTATTAAACCAATAAACTAATAATTAGTCTTAACTCAATCAAAGATAAGAATATGCTTAAAATTAAGAAATAACAAACTAATATTGAATTAAAAGCTTAATCAAGTCATCACAATACAAATTAAGGCTTCAAGGAACCTTTAGCAAAAGTAAAGAAACTACTCACTATTCATATTGAAAATTAAAGCTAAACTAATGAAAAGATACAAAATTAAAGAGTTGCAGAAGCTTCTTTAATTAACATATACAAAAAAAAAAACCAAGGAAACTCTCCAGCCCCTGAGTTTTGTTCCTTTCAACTAAAGAAAAACTGAAGAATGTAAACTAATTCAACTAAGTAAAAGAAATTGGTTGTTGATGATTCTTCTAGTTAATGCCATTGCTTTGGTGTTTGAGTCACTAATTTATAACCAAAATAAGATATAATGGCCTTCTAAACTTCCTGAATTAGAATAGAAAAAGACTTCTATTTAAATTGGAAGTCAAACTCTTTTGCACAGGTGCTCATAATACTGCCTAATTTGATGCACTGTCGTGCATCTCCTTCACTGGCCTTGCATGACCACTCATGGAAAGTCTTCTTCAGGTGCATAGGCACTCATGAGAAGTGTGTACTCATCTTACTTGGCTCATCCTTATACGCAGTCATTTAACATCTCATTTAATTTTTATGCACGGCAGCTCAACACTTCTCTGGACTTCACGTAAAATTTTCTGGCTTTAATTTTTCAATTTCACATATTTAACCCAGAACTTCTTGTTTTTGCAATTAAGCCCTTTTTTCTTTCAATTTAACCTTAAAAAACACCAAAACTTACAATTAGATCCTAAAACACAAATGTAAATATTTAAACTAAAATTCAACCAAATTAAAGCTAAATTAACTTACTTAAACACCTAAAATATACTAAAAATATTATATAATTCACAACTATTACTCTTTACCATTTAAGTTGGCAGAATTTTGACAAAATTTAACATATAACTTACTTGTGGCCTAAGTTAGTCATAGAGATTAACTTATAAATCTTTTCTTGAAGGATGCCTCATAGAATCGTACGTGTAAACCTACCTTAGCCTGCACTAGCATAGATGACAACCAAGCAAGCTACCAAATATTGAGCCTTGCTATAAGTGTAGTTTAGATCTAGTTGATTTATGTCCAGATAGTTTTTACAAGACATCAGGCTAATAAAAGAGGTAGATCAACTCTTAGCTTAAGTAAGGTGGATAAAGTTCTTTGCTTTTGCTTTCTAGACCTACCCAAATGTCACCAGAGTTGTCCTAGCCACACTACAATATGGTGGCTTCAAGAGGTTAGAAACAGAGGAAGGAGTGGCTCAATTCTAGGCACTGGGCATATATAATAGCATCACCTGCAGGTAGTTCACTTAGGCCATAGGTCTTTCGATTAGACTAGACTTGGTCACACCTGGTAGGTTGATGGATTGGATTAGATTAAGGGCCATAACACTCTTGAAGGCTAGATATTAGTTGGATACAGTGAAGAGCACGATAATGGCAACCCAAATTTATAGATACATTTAGAGAGTGCTATGCACTTCTTATTTGGGATGTATAGGGAGTCTGAGGTTAGTGAACTTCGTTGATGTTACCAACCTTTAGGGGATACAGATGGGTATACATATGGATATTACTCGTAACATCATTACATCGCCAGTTAGAATATCCACCCAATCAACCTCACGGATCTACGTAAGAGGCATCATCACTCGCCTACTATCACTAAGGTATACGAGAGCAAATTTGGTGTCCTAATTCCAAAGGGTATGTATATTGATTTGCAGGCATGGCTCACCATGAAGATTATGGAGACTATTGAGGGGCAAAAGGGGTAGTAAAGGTTGTTGATTGTTCCTAATACAAGGTAGAGGTGTACTATAGATCCTATAGTGCTAAATGCACCTGCAGAATGGAATGATCAGAGCCAACCACTACATGAGGCACCAATGGATCCACAAGTACCTCTAATGTAGCAACCTTAGTAGGAGGATTAGGTGGACCAATTGCATGAGCCACAGGAGCACTAAGGTGCAGGGGTTAATTCATATTATGAGTTTGATATGCAGATAGACAGACCTACAGAATCTCTTAGATGGGTCACCATAGCCGCCAATGCATCCGCGATCACCCATCAAACATACATAATTTCCAGTCAAGAAGATGGGGAGGTTTTTACCTTAGGGATACCATAGAGCCTTTACATCAACTGCTCTAGCACCACCAGTATATCAAGAGGCATCTTTGTTGGCACCACATACACATCCATCTTCAGTTCCTTTATCTGATGACATTTTTAAGAGGTTGGTATCACTAAAGGAGGCTACTGATAATTGTGAATTATAACTATGTTATTAGTGTGTTTTTAGGTGATTTAATTGTTAATTTTTGTTAATTTAGTGTTTAATTTTATTAGTTATAATTTATGTGGACTTAATTGCCATTTGGTATTTTTAGGTGCTAAATTGGAGAACATAGGAAGTTATTGGAAGAAAATTAGAGTAGGTGTGTAATTTTAAAGCCAAGATACATGATGAGTACAGAGACAAAGCCCTCATCTAAGGGGATTAGGCCCTCACCAGAGGGAGAAAACTCCTCACTTACGAGGAAGACTTCCTATTATGATAAAACTCTTCGGTCACCTGCTTTAGAAAGTTACAAGGCATCAAACTTCTTCTTTTCAAAGTATTAAAGCAAACTAAAACACCAAAACAAATAGCAATTTTAGGAGGATGAAATTTTCTTTGGTTTAGCCCTAGTTTTTTAGTTAATTCTACATTAGTTTTTAGACTTAGTTTTTCTTTTCTTCTTAGTTTTCAATTCTCGTAAAGATTCAAGATTTTTACTACATATGCTAAGAGGTCATCAAAAGCAAGTTTGAAGCTTTATGAGTATTGTATCTTTTTATATTTATTTTTTAATTGTTTCAATCATGTTTGGTGAGTGATTTTCTTACTTTTGCTAAGGGAAACTAAAACCCTCATTCTTTTATTGTAATAACTTTGATTTGAGTTTAATTTCTGATGTAAGTGTGTTATTTCTTAATTCTTAGGCTAAATCTTATCTTTCATTATGGTTGGAATAATGTTTAATGTATCGAATTGATGGTTAAATGCTAATTCAAAAATTAATCGATTATTTGCATTTTCTTAGGTTATTTAACTTATGTCAATGTATTGTTGCATTTTGAGAATTGAGATAGTGATTTATTATTCATGAGTTGATTTAAATTTAAGAATTTGGATTAATAAAAGGCTAGAGTTAGATCTCTCTCGAGAGGATCTAATGAAGGCTTACGAGTTTAAAATTGGATCTTTATGCTAGGTATTAGATTGTTCCTAAATAGAGGATTTGTTACTTAAAATGATATTCTAAATAATATATCTATTTTTATTTAACTGGTTTTCCATAATCACTTGTGTTGTTTTAAATTGGTTCATTACAGTAAAAGTTAAGGTGGATAGTTCCTTTAGTAAAAGTGTTTTAGTTATTGCTTTATATTTAATTAATGCTAATCTAGTTTTAGTTTTTATTTTGTTCAATTGCTTATTTAGTTAGTTTTTTCTTTCAATTCAAAAACTTCAAAAATAATCTCATATTAATTCAACTCAATTATAGACATTCTTCTTAGAAATCCATATTCCTTTGGGTTTGAAATTCTTGGGATCTTAAATATATTTCCCTATATTACTAGCCAATTTAGTACACTTGCTAGATACTGATCTACTACTAGACATCAAGATTAGACATTTTAGTTGATAATCACAACAGTGTAGGCCTTGTAGACATTACCAATGATGGTGCCATTTTTGCAGATAGAGATACAGGGTATCAAGGCTTAATTGGTGACTGCATGCCAGAGGTTTGATGTATCCTTATTAGTAGTAGGGTGAGTGTATTGAGATCAAGGTTCCTAAAGGCAGATAGGCTATGGTATAGATAGATGAGGAACTAAGGAGATACATCGAATACCTAAAGAATGATTTGATGAGATTTCTTGAGCAACAGTCTAGAGCCATCACTGAGGTTGACCAGGGTTTAGAGGTGCTAGCATAGGTTCTATAGCCTATGATAGCAACACTACTTCAATTTCATTTTAGGTTTAGGCTAGATTATAAGCAGCCTCCAGTAGCACCATAGGCTATGGAACCAACCAGACCTCCTAAACCTTTAACATTCAGACCCCGATCTAGGTTATCTTACCGCAAAGGACCAGAGCCCTCTTAGTGGATTTATTATTTTGTATTTAGGGAGTGTAAAACTTTATCTGAATATTTTTTATGTATATAAAAAATGGAACTTTTATTTAACTTATATGTTTATCTTATATTATGTCTTACTTTATTCATACTTGACATGCTTGTAAAGAAGAATGAAAAAAAAGTGCCATAAAATTAACAAGACGACTTATAATTAACATGCAATGGCAAGATAAAAGAAAAAAAAAAGAAAGAAGAGAAAAGTAATGATAAAAATAAACACAAAAAAATAAAGAATGAAAATAAAAAATATACAAATTTAATAAGTAAGAGCACTAACATCAAATCCTTCTCACAGGTACTTGGAACCCCTATAAAGGGGATATACCTACCACCACAACTAAAGAATAGGCTAAGACACCCATCCTTATCATAAGATATTACCTGAATAGGTTAAAATAAAAGAGATATACAACAAAGAGAAGTGCAGATATTTTCAGATTCTAAAAAGATCTTACATTCCATTTTGCCTGAGGAAGTACATTCATTATGAATGGGACATATCTTTGTTGTTAGGTCTAAGTTATGGAAGGCCATCTCATGGACCCTTCACCATTAACTGCCAAGCAAAGCATAGGACATCACGAGGTCAGAATGGAATATTAGTAAAGCCAAAGCTATATATAATAGTCAAAATACCATTGTAGCAATCAGTGTTCATTTGGATACAGAGCCATATTCTCCAAAAAGCATAGGAATGCTTCGATCGGAACATATAAGAGGTCGTAAGACTGATATTGACAACAAAGAACTATTAGACATGATACAAGAGCCTGATGACAATACAAAAATACGGTAAGACCAGGTGTGTCGACAGCATTGATGATGATGGTTTTCCTTATATTGGTGACATAGTCATTGGGAAGTGTACAAAATCTAACCAAGATTATAGTGTTAAGCTAAACACCTCCAAGATAGATATGTGCTTATAAACACAACCTTTAAACATATCAACGATTCCTTATAGATGCATATTTTCCAGAAATTCCTTGGAAGGAATATTGTTTTAGAGGCAGATGTACCCACATATCAATAACTACTCACAGAGGCATATTTGCCAAAAAAATCCTCACAAGGAATATTTTTTCAAGAGGATAGATGCACCCATATATGAGTGACTCCTTATAGATGCATATTTTTTAGAAATTACTCAGATGGAACATTATTTCAAAAGGGTAAATGCACCTACAAGGGGGCCTCAAACAACATAGTTGAAAGGTTAGATATATTTATAACTAATAGTAGGTGCAGATCTCGAAGCTCTAATTATGAATTTCTCACATTTTTCTCAAGGATTTTTATTTTTTTCAAGTGTTTTTATGTATTTTTGCAAAAGAGCATCATAGAACCCTAATTTTATCATCTATAAGTGACAGATGGTCATCTTTCACATGAGGGACAGTCATCCCTAGCCTTCTCTCTCCTTTACAGGTCATATTAGGTGTATTTTTATAATTCTAGCTTTTTCACTTAAAGGATGCTCGTCCCTTAATGGGGGGACAACCGTCTATAGGTCTTTTCTAGATTTCTAATGTTTCTAGAAATTAAAATTTTCAAGATATGTTTTAGGGATTTTTCATCTAGATTTTCTAAGGAAAATTCTCTAAATTGGGTAAGTTAAAGTTGGAATCCAAATCCAACTCTAACCTAGTTATAAAAACAAAAGGTTTTAGGGTTTTCAAGGGAGGAAAAATCACTTTTTAGATAGCCAAAAACTAAAGAAGAAGAAAGACAATTTCTCTCTCTAGGAATAATCTTTATTCTAACACTTCTTTGATAAACACACACACTACATATAATCATTTTAATGTTGGAAAAATTAAGAACACCAATTATAGTTGAGAATCTTGACTACAAGGATTCCAGAGTCAAAATATCTTCTGAGGGTATTATTCTAGGCTTTTTCTCTCTTTATTTTATTTTCTCTCTCTAGAATTACCATACATGATCATATGAGTATTCAATGAAATAATTATGTTTACATGTTATGTTTCTTTGATTTGCATGTTTAAAATAAATTGACATATCAAATTAGATCTATATGTATGATAATAATATGATTTGATGTGGTTTTCCTCCATTATTGTATACTTTCAAGCTTTATTTATATTTTATGAATCTAAAATTTAATGCATTTTAATGTTTTTAATGCATGATTTAGGGTTATAATCTTATTTTTAAACGTTTTAGGACCTAATGTTTCTGTATTTAGGGTTAGATATCATTTTTGCTTATTTTGGAGTTGGAGACCTGCATTTTGTTCTGTCCAGTGAGTGATGGATGGGAAGAAGCCTCAATTAATGTTCATCTATCTAAGTGACAGGTAGGATGTTGTAGGGACTTCCTCTTGTCCCGTCCCTCATGAAGCTGTAGGTGTCTACCTCCCTTTTAAGGGCATCCATGGTTGATTTTTTGGCATTTTTGTTGTGTATTTTATGTTGCTTGCACTATTTGCTTGATTTCTATGGTGTTTTGTATGTTATTATGTGTGATTGTTAATTCTATACATAATTCTTCTTCATAATGTGTTGATTAAATAAATGCTTTTCTTTATGGTATTTTTATCATTGATTTGTAATGTGCTAATTTATATGCCTTTTTCCTTTTTTTGAGTGTGTCATTTTTTATCTACGAAAGATTTTTTGAGGTTTTTTTTGCACCGAAAATTATGCTTCCGATTGGATAACCACCCTCAGCCTATCCAATTACTTTATTTAATCATTCCTTTTATTATTTTACTTATTATCTTAGTTTTATTCATTTTTTTGTTTATTCATTTAATATTAATTTGTTGGATGTATCTTTATTTTGGGGATGTAATAGCTAGTAAACAAGGGCTTTTTAAACATGTGAAAAAGAAAAAGGCACTCAAAATGATTTTTAATAAATTACTCGGGTTTTCCTCCAAAACTTGGACCAATATCTAATTTTTCATCCAAAGCAAAATAAAAGAATAAAATGAGAATTTTTTAAATATGCATGAGGAAACTAATGTTCCCAACCCAAATGAATGCCCCGATAAATTAAGTAGGACTTTATTCCTTTTTTATTGCTTTCTTTGTATGATTGGGATGTTTATTTAATTATATTGCTTTATATCAAGTGAGAAAGGAGGGAAAATTAAATTTAAAACTCATTTATAAAAATAAAACCTAACCAATATGCCTAATAAGAGTGATATCCTAAACACCAATCTCTGTTTAGGCATTAAAGGTAGAGATTCATTTCTCGACGTTCTATTGGATGGCGACTCCATGATACCTAACTTTTTTAGACCTATTATTAGATGACTTCATGGGTTGATTGTCAACAATAATTTGAGATTGATCCATTTTTTATTGCAAAGTAGTCAATATATGAGTTAAGTGAGCTTTTTTCGATCTTGAACCCTAAAAGCAGACCTCTAAGAGTGAACCCAAAAAAGAATGGTGGCTCTAATGCATGTCAAAAAGATGTCATGTGTCTTCTTTTTGTCCTATCTCTTCCCCCTTTTAGGCCATCTGCTTTATCTTCGAGGTATCTGTGGCCCCCGTTTTAGGCCTTGTTATGCATATTTTATTTTATTTTATTAATTTAATCCATTTTATATGCTTAAAAGTACTTTAATCTTATTTCTACCTCCGTTTCAGCTAGTTTAGTATTCTATGATTTAATTATTATATTCATGTATGCATGTTTATGTTGTTTTTAGTTAATTGATCGATATATTTTGATTTTATGTGCTAATTGTTTTATTCCCCTTTATATGTTCATTTGAGCAATTTTTTTCCCTATTTTGGAGTACATTTTGAAAGATTAGCACATTTTGGAGGCTGTCCTTAATGAAATTTTTCTTTCGTTCTCCTTATCTATTTTTCTATTGATGCTAATTTTGAATTATTTAATTACACTTTGTGATTAATTTAATTTATGCATTTATTTGTCTTTTTTTTACTTTAATTACTATTTCTGGTGTATTTTAATTTTGGGAATGTAATAAATTGTAAGAAAAGGATTTTTTTTAGCATAAATGATAAAAAAGGACTTAAATGATTTTCACTTAATAAAATTAGGATTTCCAAAATAACATGGACCAATGTCCACTTTTTACTCTAAAACTACACATTAAAAATAGTCCTATTTTCGTCAAAATTGGGATCACTCATCCTGTATTTTCTATAAATCAATAATGACTCTTCATCTTTCCTTTTATATGTATGCATGAGGGAACCAATACTCTCAAATCTAATAAATATCCCAATTTATATGTGTCTTTTAATTCCTCACATACATGAAAGCTAAGTTAATCACTAAGATTAACCAAGAATAAATGATAGAAAATGAAAGGAGTAAATTGATGTATAAGAATTTAAGAATACTAGAATAATTTCTAAGGAAATAAATAAAGGATAACAAGGTGGAATGACAATAAGTTAATAAAGTGGCATATAAGAGTTAATTATGATTGAATAATATTTTATAATGTGTGATATTAATCCTATTGTTTTAAATGAATAGTTTGTAGGCAAAATGGAATGTTTTTATGTTTATATGTCTTGAAGACTTTTGAAGGAAGTCATCTACATTTTGTTTTTCCCCTACTAAGCTATATAGCTTAGAACATATTTTTATCCATATAGGTTACCCCGGTTAGGACTTTTTCTCAAGGATAATATCTGCAATAGGTCAGCCATTACATGTATAGAAGAGACTAAAAGTATAAAGTCTTAATTTTTGTTTTGATGGATAGCGAAATTTATTTTTGTACTAGAAATTTTGTACTGTATAGATGTGCAGTAAGTGGAAATGTTGTAATTATAAAAAGACATTTATGTAAATGTAGTTCTAATAGTAAACTTTATAGGTGATTATTTATAATTTCTTATAGAACCTTTGTGTAGTAATGCAAAGTATAAAGCACAATAGTAATCTACTGATGGAATATGACATGGTATGATAATAATGATAGCACAGCGGAAAAACAAAAATTTTTATCATGCATACCATACATATCCAAAACTAGGAACGAAAACATGCAATTTTAGGATTTTGAAACTTACAATAGATGATGCCTTTTTATTCTTTGATTTTGTGATGTCCAGCAACCAAGATGCCTTTATCCACCTTAGATCTCGATCACCAATGCCAAGGAATAGCCTTTTTTGCCAATCCCTCTATTTTCACACACACAATTGCACCGTCGGCTTAAAATCGAGATTGCTAGCTCTCTATTTTCTGTATTGAGTAATGGCTATGGATTGAAGCTACAAAATCTGATTTTGTACTTCTTTTAGGTTGCTATTACTACCCAATAACACAAGAGAATGAGGAACTATCCTTTCTCCTTGTGAGAAATTAGGCCAAAAGAATTGAGAGAAAGAGAGATGAAGGTCACGCAATTTTCACAGAAAACCCTAGGTTTTTTGCGCCAACTCTTCTGTATCTCTCCTAGGGTTTTATTTCTTTTATATCATTATCTCTTAGGCAAGTGTTTTGATCTGAATTTCCTACCTTAAGATAAGAAATTCAAACTCTATCACTTCCTAAAGATAAGTAATACATTTTGAATTAAAATCCTTTGAATTTAAAATTCAAATTTGAAATAAAACATAAGACATTTAATTAAATAAAATCACTTAATATAACTTAATTGCATGTGCCAAAATTCCTTGAATTCCATCTTGGAATTTCGGCCACTTCATTATATATTTAAGTGATTTGATTTAATTTAAATTTCTTTAGGCTTTAATACTCAATTAACTTAATTAACACAAGATAATTAATTAATTGAAATTAAACCTTATAGGCTGAATTTCTCTCTCTCATGGACCAAAGCCCAATAGCAATATTATAACCCATTACATACATTAATTTGACTTTAATTAAAAGCCCAAATTAATGCTCAATACTTAATTTAAACATTTTAAGCCCAATGCTTTGTGTGCCATCCTATAGGTCCATTTAATGTTGGCAATGAATTAATAAATTAATTCAAAGGCTATATATATTCTCTAGCAAGATATTATAGCATTCCAAATTAAATGAAAATGCATATGGCATTTAGTGACCTAATGCAATTTCGCATAGTCCCTTACCCATAAATATCAGAATTAATATAAGGCATGGAACTAGTCATCCTTATATATATTAATTCATTTCTTGATATTCCAGTGACATTGAATTCTCAGATAAATAATGATTACTCATTATTTCATCTCGGTATGGCCATACACTTCTCAGTTCACTGATCAAGTGGCCGATGATATTTTCTCTCTTATTGAGAGGGGTAATCCCTTCACTTCTCTCATGCTCTCTAACATGAATCAATGTATACCCAATCATACCCGTACTTGTCACTCTGTTACGAGCACGTTAGGTGTATGTCAAAGTACACAGTAATTCATAAAGAGTTTCATAGAGATTTCAGGTCTAAGAACTCCGATACAAAACTTGCATATGAGAAATATTTATGACTTGTACCATGTAGTGTTCTCATGAGCGGATCGAATCCAGATACCATGTTCTTTAACATGTATCTATGATCTCTGATTGACACTCTTGTCCTAATGATCCGTAAGACATAACTCATAAGATCAGAGAGAGCATACTAGTCTTAATTCATTTGTTATTCCCATAACAATGACTGACTAGGGATATTTAGAATGATGTTTCATTTGTTTCAAGGTCTTACAATCCATGTGCCTCACACATGATAACTTAAACTGAAACGACATTCTTGGATAGTTTTATCAATTGACATGCACAGGAATACAAAAGATAAAACAAATGCCTCATTTTATTAACTAAGTGTTTTATTACAATGTATTAGGGCTAGGGCTTACACTAACAATCTCCCACTAGCACTAGTCCCAATTGGGCATAGCCCTAAGACTGAACGCTCTCAAATGAGCCTCGTGCAGATTTGGACGTAACTATTTCGTCAAAGGATCTGCTACATTGTCTTCACTTGCTATCTTGCTAACCCTGACGTCCCCACGATCAATGATTTCTCTGATCAGGTGGTACCTCCTGAGTATGTGTTTGGATTTCTGGTGTGACCGGGGCTCCTTGGCCTGTGCAATGGCCCCGTTGTTGTCACAGAAAATTTCTAATGGATCTAGGATGCTTGGGACCATTCCTAATCCATTAATGAAATTTTTAATCCAAACAGCCTCTTTTGCAGCCTCACTTGCTGCAATATACTCAGATCCTGTAGTTGAGTCGGCAACGGTCTCTTGCTTTGAGCTTCTCCAGCTGACAGCACCACCGTTTAAAACAAAAACAAACCCAGATTGCGATCTAGAATCCTGAGTGCTGGTCTGAAAAGCAGCATCGGCATAACCTTGTATGACGAGCTCTTCTTGACCACCATACACCAAGAAGTGATCCTTAGTCCTTCGCAGGTACTTAAGGATCCCTTTTACAGCAGACCAGTGCTTCTCACCAGGGTCTTGCTGAAACCTACTGGTTATACTCAGTGCATGAGCAACATCCAACCTAGTACATAACATAGCGTACATGATAGATCCAATAGCAGATGCATATGGGATTCTACTCATGTTGTCCCTTTCCTCTTTGGTTTTAGGGCACTGTTCTTTAGTCAAAGGAACTCCCAAAGCCAAAGGTATGTACCCTTTCTTTGAGTCTCCCATACTAAAACGCTTTAGTACTTTTTCTATGTACTTTTCTTGACTTAGTCCCAAAAGCCGATTCGATCCATCTCTATAGATTCGAATACCAAGTATTGTCTCGGCTTCACCTAAGTCTTTCATTGAGAAACATTTTCCCAACCATTGCTTAACCTTTTGCAATGTTGTAATGTCATTCCCAATGAGAAGGATGTCGTCCACATATAGGACCAGAAACACTACTATGCTCCCACTAACCTTCTTGTACACACAAGGCTCATCTTCGTTCTTGATGAAGTCAAATTCTTTGACTGCCTCATCAAAGCAAAGATTCCAACTTCGGGATGCTTGCTTTAATCCATAAATGGATTTTTGAAGCTTGCATACCTTCTTAGGATGCTTGGGATTGACAAAACCTTCAGGCTGTGTCATATACACATCCTCAAGTAAATTTCTGTTAAGGAAAGCAGTTTTGACATCCATTTGCCATATCTCATAATCATGATATACAGCTATGGCAAGCAAGATCCTAATGGACTTGAGCATGACTACAGGCGAAAAGGTCTCGTCATAGTCTATACCATGAGTTTGTCGAAAACCTTTTGCTACTAGTCTACCTTTGTAGGTCTTATCAGCTTTTAGTTTGAATAACCACTTGCATTCAATTACCTTAGCACCTTCTGGTGGATCAACCAAGGTCCAAACCTGGTTATCGTACATTGATTGCATCTCAGATTTCATGGCTTCTAGCCAATTATTCGAGTCTGGGCTTTCAATAGCTTCTCGGTAGGTAGTAGGATCCTCACGATCTACTAACTCAATAGTGTCACTGTCAGTGATTAGAAATCCATATCTCTCAATCTCCTGACGTACCCTACCAGACCTTCTAGGTACTTGTGTAATGGGTTCTTGTTCCACAACTGGTTGTGAACTTGATCCCATTTCCAACTCATCCTCTATAGGAGCTTGTGGCACTTGAATTTCTCCAAGTTCTACTTTACTCCCACTGTCTTTCTTGAGAAGGAACTCCTTTTCCAAGAAAACAGCCTTGCGAGCAACAAATACTTTGTTCTCGGCTTGTGAGTAAAAGTAGTATCCCTTTGTTTCTTTGGGATAACCCACAAACAAGCAGACAGTCGATTTGGACTCTAGTTTGTCAGATGTTAATTTCTTAACATGTGCTTCACAGCCCCAAATCTTGAGAAAAGACATATTGGGTTCTTTCCCAGTCCATACCTCGTATGGTGTCTTCTCAACTGCTTTAGTTGGAGTACGGTTCAATAGAAACGCAGCAGTTTCTAATGCATAACCCCAAAAAGAGATAGGAAGATTAGCTTGACTCATCATAGATCGAACCATGTCCAACAGAGTTCGATTTCTCCTTTCGGACACACCATTCCATTGAGGTGTTCCAGGAGGAGTGAGCTGTGAAATAATACCACACTCCTTTAGATGACTGTCAAACTCTTGGCTTAAGTATTCGCCACCTCGATCTGATCGAATGGCTTTTATACTTTTGCCAAGTTGGTTTTTTACTTCGTACTTAAACTCTTTGAATTTCTCAAAAGTTTCGGACTTGTACTTCATTAGATAGACATAGCCATATCTACTGAAGTCATCTGTGAATGTCACGAAGTAGCTAAAACCACCTCTAGCATGTGTACTTAAAGGTCCACATACATCGGTATGTATTAGTTCCAATAAGCCATTAGTCCTTTCACCTTTTTTATGAAAAGGACTCTTTGTCATTTTTCCATGCAAACATGGCTCGCATGTGTCATAAGACTCTAAGTCGAATGACCCAAGCACTCCAGTTTTGTGGAGTCTTGAAATGCATTTTTCGTTTGCATGTCCTAAACGACAATGCCAAAAGTAAGTAGGGTTCAATTCGTTTGATTTAACCCTCTTTGTATTAATGTTGTATATCGACTTTTTGTTTTGTAAATCAAGGATATAAAGGCCATTTTGCAACATGGCATTGCCATAAGAAATGCCTTGGCGACGAATATGAGCATTGCCATTTTTAATAACAAAATCAAATTCATCATTATCCAAACATGAAACTGAAATAATGTTTCTGCTCATAGCAGGCACATAATAACAATTATTCAAAACAATACAAAGTCCGGAAGGTAAAGTAAGGTGATAGTCGCCTATCTCCATGGCAGCAACTCGTGCTCCATTCCCCACACGGAGGTCCACTTCATTCTTCCCAAGTAACCGCCTATTTCTTAGCCCCTGCACATTTGAACAAATGTGAGAACCACAACCGGTATCCAATACCCAAGTGGTAGAAATAGAAAGGTTAATTTCAACAACAAAAATACCAGAACTGGATACCTTGGCTCCATTCTTCTTTTGTTCTTCCTTGAAGAGAGCGCAATTCTTCCTCCAATACCCTATCTTGTTGCAATGGAAGCAAGTGCTCTCACTCTCTTTGAGTTTTGGCGCCTTGGGCTTGGATTGGGCCTGAGGTGCACTCCCACTTGACTTGGGTTTTGCCTTTCCCTTTCCCTTTCCCTTAGCGGGTCCCTTCTTAATTCCCTTTTGAACCATTAGAACGGGATTGGTCTTTCGAATGTTCTCTTCAGCATTCTTAAGTATCCCATGAAGCTCAGTGACTGACTTGTTCATTGCATGCATGTTATAATTCATCACAAATGGATCATAAGCAGTAGGCAATGATCCTAAGATCAAGTCAGTGGCTAATTCCTTTGGCACTAGTACCTCAAGCTTCTCAAGAGTATCAAGATACCCTTTCATCTTGAGTACATGGGTACTAACAGGAGTACCCTCAGCCATCTTGCAAGAAATTAAGGCCTTTGTTGTCACGAACCTCTTGTGACGAGCTTGCTCTTGGAACATCTCCTTGAGGTGCACCATGATCGCATAAGCCTCTTGGTCCATAAATTGCTTTTGCAAGTCAGGCACCATAGTGGCCAGCATCAGACAGGTCACATCGTTGGAGTCGCTCTTCTTGGTCTCAAAAGTTTCCTTTTGAACCGCAGAGGCGTTCCTTCCTGGTTCTTCAGGCAAGGGTGCATCCAAAACATACGACTTCTTCTCTTGCTTAAGAACTATTCTTAAGTTTCGAGACTAGTCTATGAAATTGGTGCCATTCAATTTGTCCTTTTCAAGGACCGATCACAATGAGAAATTGTTGTTTGAAGATGCCATTTTCAATCTACAATAAAATTTAGCAAGATTAAATGAGGTCTTAATGATCCCACAAATCGAATTAATATCCCCTCAAATAATTCGCGTTAGTGATTTAATGTGGGTCAAGATCCACTTTTCACAACAACTTATTAGTCAAGCTGAGCCTGTACACCTAATAAGTTAAGTTACTTAGGTAGGAAAAACTCCAATCATGTCTCGTACATGACTCTTGGATCAAATGGGCTAACATCTTAAGATGTTATAGCACAACCCATTTATTAGTTGCCTAGGTCCGAGCATCCCATTCCATGTTAAGTCCAACCTACATTCACAACCCATGCCTCACAAAGATAATCGGGCGCATCTAGGACTCCTAGTCTACGTGACCGATGATCGATGCCTTGACATGTTTCGAATTAGGAAGGCAACTTTGTGACTTACTATTTTTTAGGGATTCATTTTATTACGGCTTACATGGCATACGCTTTGTCATCCATACATAGCATGTATATATATATAATTGCATAAAGTAAAGCGTGACAAACATGGGCCCAAAAACCTACAACTAAGATTATATACTATTACATAAGAATCTTCGTGTTGGGCTTCTCCACTCCGGTAGGCTTCGTCTTGATTTACAAAGTCTTCAAATAAATTCTATTCTAAGAAATAAATGAAACTTTTACAATAAAATATAATGGCACGCAGGCCATATTTAATTACAAAAACCCAGGGCCCATGAATGCACCATGCATATCCATTCATCACACCAAACAAGCAAATAAATATACATAGCATTCATGGATCAAACAAAGTCCAATTTTAATTAATTTAGCCAAGCCCATTAATGGAAATTGTGTACTTGAACCTTTAAGAGATGACCCCGTGATGGGCCTGGGCCGAAGCCCAATGGACTAAATCCTCTTAAAAGCCCAAAACACAAACTAGTTAGATTTGTGCCATAAATCAACTCTAGTATAATTTCCAATTTTGCCATTTTTAATTTTATGTCATACAGCCCATAAACATTAAAAATACATATAATATGTGCTAACATGAATTAAAAATAAAATCATGAAGAACACATATAATAACACACGGCATTCATGCAAAAACAAACAAACAACAAAACTAGTTGTTTAATGCTTATGTAATGC
Source organism: Excoecaria agallocha (assembly GCA_037975025.1). NCBI lineage: Eukaryota > Viridiplantae > Streptophyta > Magnoliopsida > Malpighiales > Euphorbiaceae > Excoecaria > Excoecaria agallocha. Next base: position 66,951,031 of record CM075811.1, on the reverse strand, counting down.
CATGAAATGCACAAACATTTAAATCAATTTTATGAGTCATTTAATATTCTAAATAAGTCCATAAATATTGATTTAATATTCTGTACAAATCTGATCTAAATGTGTTTTTACCATTTTAATCAAAACAAAACAAACAATCTTGATTAAACATGTAACAAACACAAACTAGTCATAGTTTTAAGTGATTTTAAAATTAATCAATTAAATTGTCATGGACCAGAATTAAAACCAAATTTAAAAAATGTCCAGACCTGATAATTAATCTTTAAATATCACTTACAAACATGCCAAAAACGTTTTTACATTTAATTTTGAAAACTAGTTGTTAAACTAGCAATTTACATGCCAACTAGCACCTAGTTTCATAATTAACATGTACCATCAGGTATAAATAATTAAATCTGACCATTACCAGCCCTAATAACATCTTAGGACAGTATATTAACATGTCATATTAATTATAATACCTATCTAATCAATTAAAATCGTTTTTACACCAAAACAATGCAAAAAACTCAAAACAGAAAATTTCAGATTTGCATGTTTTCAAAATAACGATTTTTAATTAATTTTTTCATGCATCTAAAGCACTAAAATAAGCATGTATAGGCTCTGATACCACTGATGGAATATGACATGGTATGATAATAATGATATCACAGCGGAAAAACAAAAATTTTTATCATGCATACCATACATATCCAAAACTAGGAACGAAAACATGCAATTTTAGGATTTTGAAACTTACAATAGATGATGCCTTTTTATTCTTTGATTTTGTGATGTCCAGCAACCAAGATGCCTTTATCCACCTTAGATCTCGATCACCAATGCCAAGGAATAGCCTTTTTCGCCAATCCCTCTATTTTCACACACACAATTGCACCGTCGGCTTAAAATCGAGATTGCTAGCTCTCTATTTTCTGTATTGAGTAATGGCTATGGATTAAAGCTACAAAATCTGATTTTGTACTTCTTTTAGGTTGCTATTACTACCCAATAACACAAGAGAATGAGGAACTATCCTTTCTCCTTGTGAGAAATTAGGCCAAAAGAATTGAGAGAGAGAGAGATGAAGGTCACGCAATTTTCACAGAAAACCCTAGGTTTTTTGCGCCAACTCTTCTGTATCTCTCCTAGGGTTTTATTTCTTTTATATCATTATCTCTTAGGCAAGTGTTTTGATCTGAATTTCCTACCTTAAGATAAGAAATTCAAACTCTATCACTTCCTAAAGATAAGTAATACATTTTGAATTAAAATCCTTTGAATTTAAAATTCAAATTTGAAATAAAACATAAGACATTTAATTAAATAAAATCACTTAATATAACTTAATTGCATGTGCCGAAATTCCTTGAATTCCATCTTGGAATTTCGGCCACTTCATTATATATTTAAGTGATTTGATTTAATTTAAATTTCTTTAGGCTTTAATACTCAATTAACTTAATTAACACAAGATAATTAATTAATTGAAATTAAACCTTGTGGGCTGAATTTCTCTCTCTCATGGATCAAAGCCCAATAGCAATATTATAACCCATTACATACATTAATTTGACTTTAATTAAAAGCCCAAATTAATGCTCAATATTTAATTTAAACATTTTAAGCCCAATGCTTTGTGTGCGATCCTATAGGTCCATTTAATGTTGGCAATGAATTAATAAATTAATTCAAAGGCTATATATATTCTCTAGCAAGATATTATAGCATTCCAAATTAAATGAAAATGCATATGGCATTTAGTGACCTAATGCAATTTCGCATAGTCCCTTACCCATAAATATCAGAATTAATATAAGGCATGGAACTAGTCATCCTTATATATATTAATTCATTTCTTGATATTCCAGTGACATTGAATTCTCAGATAAATAATGATTACTCATTATTTCATCTCGGTATGGCCATACACTTCTCAGTTCACTGATCAAGTGGCCGATGATATTTTCTCTCTTATTGAGAGGGGTAATCCCTTCACTTCTCTCATGCTCTCTAACATGAATCAATGTATACCAAATCATACTCGTACTTGTCACTCTGTTACGAGCACGTTAGGTGTATGTCAAAGTACACAGTAATTCATAAAGAGTTTCATAGAGATTTCAGGTCTAAGAACTCCGATACAAAACTTGCATATGAGAAACATTTATGACTTGTACCATGTAGTGTTCTCATGAGCGGATCGAATCCAGATACCATGTTCTTTAACATGTATCTATGATCTCTGATTGACACTCTTGTCCTAATGATCCGTAAGACATAACTCATAAGATCAGAGAGAGCATACTAGTCTTAATTCATTTGTTATTCCCATAACAATGACTGACTAGGGATATTTAGAATGATGTTTCATTTGTTTCAAGGTCTTACAATCCATATGCCTCACACATGATAACTTAAACCGAAACGACATTCTTGGATAGTTTTATCAATTGACATGCACAGGAATACAAAAGATAAAACAAATGCCTCATTTTATTAACTAAGTGTTTTATTACAATGTATTGGGGCTAGGGCTTACACTAACATCTACAATTAATTTTGATATAAGGTTAATTATAGTAATATATTTTTAGAGTGGGTATTACACAACAACTAACTTCTAAGACTCAACAATGATAGAGTAGACAAATTGTATATCATACTTAATAAATTTAACATATTATCTCAAGTTATTAAAATCGAAATCAAGAATATAGAGTCAATAGTCTAATCAAGCTTTACAACTAAAATGAAAAATCTTCAAGGTTAATAATCTTAAGAGCAAACATAGCCATTAGGATAAGGTTTAAGCTCATACATTATCTCACAATTCTCATGGCATTTTTAGACACTTGTAATTCTTTTAAATTTCTTTGGAATTTGGTAGGTGTATTTTATGCTCCATCCCACACTTTTTCATTTGATTTAGTTTAGTGGGTGCATTTTATACTCCATTTATTAGACATTTGCTTGCATCATTTTCATTTTTTTTTCTTTTATTTGCTTTTCTTTTTCTTTTTTCTTTTTATATGTTTGCTCATCTATTATTGAAAAGTGAGCAATGCGAATTATGGCTATAGTTTCCCTAAGGCTACTAAGTCTTAAAACTAAACTTGAATCATGACATCCTAGTCTTAAGCATAGTTAGAAAAGTAACTAAACATCCTATAGATTTTGAAAATAAAAATGAGAGATAGTATAAAAACTTAAAGTATACATTACATGAAACTTGAAATTGTACGAATTAGGCATTGTAATAAGCTATTGACATGGCATTGACATGTACTCATCCATGACAAGATAAACTTAGAAAAAACTAAGCATAAATGTAAATAAGATAAAAGTATGTGAGAAAATATAGCATAGCATAATGCATGCAAACTTCAAACAAAAATAAAAATGCACATATAAATAAAAATATGAACAAACATATACCATAAACATAGATAAATATCCCTTTTCCAACTCTTAGAATTTCACATTGACCCCAATGTGAAACCAAAAGAGAAAAAGAAAGGGAAAAGAAAAGAAAACTCCCTTGTTCATCTGAAGGAGATGGTGGAGGCAAATCAATCACATACATAGCTTTAGCAATGAAGGTATTAATTTTATGCTCCATGATTTCTTGCCTCCAAGAAAGGTGACGATTCATTATCTCTATGAAAATCAACTGTTGTTTTTCTAAAACTTGTTCGTGACTACCTACTAGATGAGCAATGAGCACTACCATGTGATAGACCACTTATACCTTCATGATATTGGGCTGGAATGATAGCCAATGCTTAGTGGGACTCCTCTTCTTGAGGGACATTAAACCTATCTTCCTCATCATCATTTTCCTTCCCCTCTTCACTCTCTTCTTCCTTTTAAGGTGGTAAAGGTGCCAACCCTCTAAAATAAGATCGAGAGCATGCAGGAATTAATCTCATTAAGGCATCAACCAGCTCTCCATGAATCAATATTTGCTTTGTAAATATATAAACGTTCAAGTACACGTATAAAGTTATCAAGGTTAACATCTTAAGTTCTAGCAATTATTAAAACAATATAACCATAAGTGATAGGACCATCTTTCCTAGATGCACATGCCAATAGTTGATTAAAGATCTTAAATGTCCAACATACTTGCTTTTTAGTGTGAATACACCACATGAGAAATAATTCTTGGTATGAAACTCTATTGAACTCAGATTTGTGGCAGATTACACATGCAAGTACTTTGTGCAGTAACCAAAACTTTAAATCCTTGATAAACATAGCTTTACCTTTCGAAGGCTGAAATGGGGCATTCAAATTAGTTAAGAAAGTCTTGAATTCCTTCACTTTAAAATTCTTAAAAGGGTCACACATGCCATCTTTCTTCAAACCAAACATTTTATGCATGAAAGAGATATAACATTAACCTCTAGATATGTGGAAAATTTAATAAGTAAATTAACATATTTGGGTTCATCCATAGATACAAATTTTCTGAAACCACATGAGTTTAAAAGATTGGTAAAAGAATCTATCATATAAAGATCGCTAAGGAGAGTAGTAGAAAGGTACTTACAAAACATGATTTCTCTAAATTTAAGAGAAGTAAACTGTGCACCCTCTTTTCATTAATGAGTGGAAATGGAGTCTTATAGATGAAAGCTAAATCTCCTCCTTATTGAGTTTCCTCTTGAGGCCTTAAAGATGAAGATCTTTTTATCCTTGGAATTATGAATAATGAAAATAGATGAAAGAAAATAAAATAAAGCGTCAAAGGTGAAGGCCACATAAAGAAAAAGAAAAGGTATGAGTGTGCTTTAATAGAGTTTGAGAGGAAAATAAAAGGTAAAAGCAGAATTTAAAGAGAGAAAACTATGAATGAATGAAGAAAAAGATAATTTTAATCAAAATAAATAGGAATAAAACTCATAAGAAAGAGAAAAAGGCTGCGGAAATTAATTAGGAGGAATATCAATATCTATAGGGAAGGAAAACTTTGAAAAGGTATGAGAGAAAGTAGGAAAAGACATGACCTTTAGTGTGAAAGGTAATGACTTTTAGGGTTTGAACATATATATTCAAAAGAGTTTTTTTTTTCAAATTAAGTCTCAAATATAACAAAAAATAAATATTAAAATGGGAAATTTGAAAAGGGGTTAAATGTGGGAAAAAATGGTGGCAAAAATGGATGGGCAAAGTAGTGTTATGAGTTTATAGTTGGTTGCTATAATGAGTCAGCACACTCATAACGACTTGGCACCAAGGAAACTTTTCAAAGATTGGCATGCCCCCTACTACTCAGCAAATGTACCTTCTGTAATAATTTAACAAGCCTCCTAACAAGTTGACACAATCCCTACAAGTCAGCACCATCACTTTCTATGTTGAGTCATCAAGCATGTAACGAGTTAGTACACTCTATCTCCCAAACTTAAAAATATAAACCAAGAAAAACTCAAAAATAAATATTAGTATAATAATAATAATTAATGTGTTGAAGAAGATAAAAACAACAATAAAAATAAATAAGCATAAAAGGCATACTATTATTATAAAAACTAAAAATGTGGCTAAAGAAATACTTATCAAAAGAATGTGAAGTAATTGAAAATGTTAGTTAGCTTGAATTCTATTATCCTTGAGATTACTGAGAGAAATCATCTTCACCTCATCTATGGACTCACTAACGAAATAAGGCTTGAAGCGATGACCATTAACCTTGAATATCTCTCCCTTTTCATTTGCAATTTCGATGGCCCTATATGTATGAACCTTGATTACTTTAAAAGGACCTAACCATTGAGACTTCAGTTTTCTTAGGAATAATTGCAATCTTGAATTATACAACAAAACCAAATCTCCTTCATGGAAATCCTTATTAATCAAATGCTTATCATGCCACATCTTAATACAATCCTTATACAACTTAGCATTCTCATATGCATTCATCCGTAACTCCTTTAACTCATTAAGCTGAAATAACCACCTACCAACTTTTTCCATGTCAAAGTTCAAAGCCCTTATTGCCCAATAATCCATATGCTCAAGTTCTACGACTAGGTGATAAGACTTTTTATAGATCAATTGGTATGGTGTAAGGCCTATTGGAGTTTTAAAGGTTGTCCTATATGCCTATAAGGCATCATCTAACTTTAATATCCAATCCTTTCTCAATGAAGAAACTATCTTCTCTAAGATCCACTTGAGCTCTCTATTACTTTCTTTAACTTGTCCACTAGTTTGAGGATGATATGGAGTAGCAACCTTATGTGTCACTCCATACTTCCTTAAAAGAGCATCAATTATATTATTGCAAAAGTGTGAACCGCAATCACTAATAATAGCTCTAGGAGTACCAAACCTTGGAAATATAACCTTATTAAGCATATTTCTAACCATTTTGGCATCATTAGTAAAAGTAGGAATTGCTTCTACCCATTTAGAAACATAATCTACCACAACTAAAATGTATTTATGTCTTATAAAACTAGGAAAAAAGCCCATGAAATCCATCCTCCACACATCAAAGATCTCTACTTTAAGAATTCCTTTCAATGGCATCTCATTCTTCCTTAAAATATTTCCTATTCTTTGACATCTATCACATGTAAAGCACAAAATTCCTAACATCCTTAAATAATGTAGACCACCAAAAACTAGATTGAAGTACCTTAGAAGCTATCTTAGTAACACTAGAGTGACCACCCACATCCATAGAGTGACAATGCTTGAAACCATCTTCAACCTCATCTTAGGGAATACATCTCCTTATCAATCTATCAACATATCTTGCAAAGTAAAGGTTCCTCCCAATAATATAACTTACTATCATGCAAAAACTTCTTCCTTTAATTATAGTCCAAGCCATAAGGAAGAACACCACTTACTAGATAATTAATAATATCCATAAACCAAGGAATATTCTCTAATACTACAATTAAAAGGTTCTCACCATAAAAGGTCTCATTAATTTGTACACCATCATTCTTCTTCTTCAAACCCTCTTGATTTGATTTAGACAAGCGATCTACCATAAGGTTTTTGCTTTCTTTCTTGTCTTTAACTTCCCAATCAAACTCTTAAACCATCAAAATCCACCTTAAGAGTCTAGGTTTTGCATTCTTCTTGCTTAAAAGATACTTAAGAGTAGAATGATCCAAATAAATAATAACTTTTTATCCCACAATATATGCTCCAAACTTGTGAAATGCATACATAATAGCTAATAACTTTTTTTCAATAGTGCTATAGTCGATTTGAGCTTTATCCAATAACTTACTAGCATAATAAAAGACATAAGGCTTACCTTTATTTATTTGTCCCAAAATAGCCCCTAACACAAAGTTGCTTACATCACATATAATTTCAAAAGGTTACTCCTAATTATGTGGTTGCACAATAAGTGCTAAAATAAGAGCTTTCTTTAAAGTCTCAAAGCAAGCTTCATTGAACTCAAAATCAACATCTTAAACAATCAAATTGCATAATGGTTTTGCTATTTTAGAAAATTCCTTGATAAACCTCTTGTAAAAACTAGCATAGCCAAGAAAACTTCTAATATTTGTAATACACTTTAGAGGTGGAAAATTAGCAATCACCTTAATCTTTGCTTTATTTACCCTAATTCCCTTACTTAAAATAGAATGTCCAAGAACAATACCTTATTATGCCATAAAGTGGCATTTTTTCCAATTGAGTACTAATTTATGTTCTATGCACCTATCAAGAACTTTAGAAACATTTTTTAGACAGTGGTCAAAGTTGGGTCCATAAACACTAAAGTCATCCATGAAAACTTTAACACACTCATCAATTAAATCACTAAAGATAAAAAAAACATGCATCTTTGAAAAGTTGTAGGAGCATTGCATAAACTAAAAGGTATACGCTTAAAAGCAAAAGTACTATAAGGATATGTAAATGTCATCTTAACTTGGACTTCAAGATAAATAGGTATTTGATAAAAACAACTTAAGCCATTTAGGTAGCAAAAATAAGAAAAATTAGCTAGCCTCTCTAAAACTTGATCAAGAAAAGGTAATGGAAAATGATCTTTCCTAGTTGCCTTATTTAATTTCTAATAGTCAATACATATATGTCATCTCGTAATAGTCTCAGTGGGTATCAAATCATTGGACTCATTCTTAACAACCGTTAAGCCTCCTTCTTAGGAATAACTTGAAAGGGACTCGCCCACTTACTATCACTAATAAAGTATAGGATCCCATTATCTAACAACTTGACCACCTCTTTTCTAACCACTTCATTAAAAGTGAGATTTAATTACCTTTTCCTTCAATGGAAGTCATTAATAGAATAACCTACAGCATTCCTATGCCTAAGCAAGACATCACGTAAAGCATTTATGATCTTTAGGTAAAGACAAATTAACAATAAAAGAAAATTCAGAACTTGAGTTAATAAATACATATCTTAGATTGGATGGTAAAGGCTTGAGCTCTAGCTTTGTCTCATCTTTTTATGGATTGGTTTTTGGTTCATCCTCCTTTCTCAAGGGTTCATCCTCCTTTCTTCATGTCCATTATGGCACCAGCTATAACCAAGAAATGTCTGTCTAACAAAATTAAGATGTCAATGTTCTCTTTCATGTCCAAAATAACAAAATTAGTAGGGATAACAAATTTACCTACCTTTGTAGGCACATTCTCAAAAATGCCAATAGGATAGGTAATAGATTTGTTAGCCATAGATAAACAAATATTAGTAGGTTTAAATTCACATGAATCAAGATACTTATAAATGGAATAAGGCATAAGACTTAAACTAATGCCTACATCACAAAGAATTTATTAAAGTGAATATCACCAATAACATAAGAAATCGTAAAATAACCAGTCCTTTTGCTTTGGTGGAGACTTAGAGTATATAGCTTTAGCCTCTTCCACTAATAAATCTAAGCCATAATCATTTAATTTGCTCTGGTGGGTGGTGATATCTTTTAGATGCTGGCATATCTCTAATGGCATCCATGAATGGTAGGGTAATAGTTAAGTCCTTAAGATAGTTGATAAATTTATCGAATTGCTTATCTAAACTATAATGAAGACAAGGTAGATTGAGACTGAAGTTGGGTTTGTAGTATTGCCCATTTTGGCTAACTTTTTTGTGCTACCTACAGGACCATCATTTTACAAGCTAGGGGGAGTACCCTCTACATTGCATCAAATGATTAAGATATCCCAAGATGGTCAAGCGGTCACCATTAAAGCTATAAAGGAGAATCAAGTATTTATGCTTGAAATAGCTAAGCAGTTGTTTAGTAAATTTCATGCATTTGTGATTGATGATGATAAGAATACGGATGATTTAACTGATAGCCCATAGGTGATCAACATGCTAAAAAAGATAAACTTCTTGCCTGAAGCTGGATTGGGTAAAAACTCTCAAGGGACTTAGGATGTTATTACTACCAAAGGATAGAAAGACTGGAAGGGGTTAGGTTATACTACTTCAAGGAAGAAAGGTAAAGACAAAAGGGTAGCAAGTGAATTCCCTCAAATCTCCAAGAGCTTTATACCAGCTTTAGGAATCTATCTTTATTATAGAGAGAATAAGCCTCAGCTAGTGGGAGATAGATGTACCTAAAGCTGTTCAACGATGTGTTCAATTGGAAGCATGAAATTATCAAGCCAGTTTAAGGCTTATGGAATGAAGAGATCTTGTTGAATCACTCAACTCGGGATAGGGAAGTGCTAGAACAGATTGTAACTAAGAAGTTACTTATTATTCAGAAGAAAGGCAAAAAGAAGATAGAAGCTGAAGCACCATTACCAAACCTTGAAGTTAGAGAGGTGTCTGCAGTTGCTATAAAGACTAAAGATGATGATACTTTCATATGCATAATTTATGTTCCCGAACTTTGTGATGAGAATAATGACTTTTTTTATTATAATAATAAAATGAACAATTTTTCTTACTTATGTGATATTTCTTTTGATTTCAATATGCATAATCATGAATCATGAATCATTCATATTTGACATCAATTCAACTAATAAATGGTTATTTAATCTTGAAACAAAATAAAATCCAAAAGAAATCTTATTAGCATCAGATATAACTTCTAAATAAAGAGAAAAATTTGAGAAAATATTAAAAAGGTATGAAAGAGTCTTATCCCGGACCTTTGAGGACATGCTGGGGATTAACTGAGAGATGGCTAAACATGCCATTCTAAACTACCCATGTTATAAGCCAGTCAAGCAAAAGCTAAAGTGACTTAGATCAAAGTGGGCTAAGAAGGTAAAAAAAAGGTAAGGAATGAGATAAAAGCCAAGTTCTTGGTAGAGATCCAATGCCTAACCTGGTTAGCAAATGTAGTCCCTATGGCTAAGTAAGATAGAAGGGTCAGAGTCTATATTAATTATAGGGATCTTAACAAAGCTTATCATAAGGATGACTTTTTTCTTCCTCACATAGATGTCTTAGTGGATAGTGTTATAGCTTATGCCATGTATAGCTTTATAGATGGGTATGATGCATATGATCAGATTTTGAACAAGATTGTGGATAGGATCAAGATGATCTTCATCACTTAATAGGGTGCTTATACCTATCAGGTTATGCCATTTAGACTTAAAAATGCAGATGCCACCTATCAAGGGATGGCAACTAGAATTTTAGATGACTCGGTCCATAAGGAGGTAAAAGTCTTAAAATGGCCATTTTGAGGCATTTGAGAAGTTCTTTCAAATAATTGACAAGTTTTTTCCTCAACCCAAAGAAGTGTGTATTCAAAGTTACCTTAGGTAAGCTACTAGGACAAGTAGTTAGTCGAAGGGGAATAGAGATAGATCCTAATAAAATGAAGGCCATCAAAGACATGCTTATACTGTAGAAGGAAAAGGAAGTTAGAGGATTTCTAAGTAGGCTTTAGTACATCAGTAGGTTCATAGCAAAGTTGACTTTAATTTGCAGCTAGTTAGGTGGAATGAACACTATTAGAAGGCATATGACACCTTTAGAGAATACATATTGAATCCACCGATGTTGAGACCATCGTAATTAGGTAAACCCTTGATCTTATATCAAGCCATAGAAAACAGCCCAACAAGAGCTATGATGGCTCAGAAAGATGACTTCAGGATTGAGTATATTGGTTTATAATCACATGTAAAGGGTGAAATTTATAATTTTTTTTATAAAACAAAAATCATGATCTAGTCAAAAGAATTAAATTTCCTAACTAAATTTTAGAACTTTAATATAGGTGTTTGTTGAATAGTTGTTAAACGTCGCACTTGGTTATCGTAAACCACCAGTGTCTTTACTTCAAGGCACCTTCAAGATATCCATATAAGAAGTAATGCCTAAGAACCTTCTCAAGGTACATAAATGATACAAATTGGCTTAGGGACTAGAAAAGCCAATTCGGCTTGGAGAGAAAGGGAGAAGAGGCTAGGGTTTGGTGGCTAAAAGAGTTTTAATTTTCTTTTTCTTTTTTCATTTGCTTCTCTTACCCTAATTCCAAATTTGAGATGTATTTATACACCTTATGGGTTAGATTATGGTTATGTTATAATGGATTTACCTTCTAATTAAGCTTTGACCAATTGGATGGGCTTAAGTGACACTTATAGGCCCAATTATCCAATTCTGCCCATAGGGCTTAACTAAACTGGGCCTGCGAATTTGTATCGGTTCCAAACCCATTCAAACTTTATGTGTAGACTTTAATGAAGCCTAATATTAACTATTATATGCATCCAATGGCAAATAGGCTCCAAAGAAATTTCTCTAGCTCATAAAAGTGAGATTGCATCTATTAGGCCTTTTGGGCCTTTTCAATGCGAGAGAGTTTTCTACCTTTTATCAAACCCTAAATTTTCTATTACCAACTTATAAAATAAGTTCCTATGATATCTCATGTCATTTTTATAAATTACTTTTACCTTAAACCTTAATTCTTATATGTGTGTGACCTTTTGGGTTTCCTATGCATGTTGGTAGTACAATATATAACTATGAGTTCTGATCGAACTGGGACTCTAAGAGTTCTAATCGGATTTGGACTCTAAGATTTATAATCAAACTCAAACTCTAATAGTTCTAATCAAATTAGGACTTTTTAAGAATCCTAATCTAACTATGATTCTAAGAGTCCTAATCGTACTATGACTCTAAAAGTTCTAGTCGAACTATGACTCTAAGAGTCCTAACCGAACTGTGACTCTTATGATTTAAACTCTTTTAAACCCATTATATCAATTATCAATTGATATATTCCATAAATAATTGTAAAAGTTATGAGAGGCTTCTAGTCAAGCATTATGACTACCCAAATGACAAGAATTCAATGGTTTCCACTTTTACCCTTACATATCATGTTTCCATGCAATCACTCCTTTCTCTATTCTTCTCATCTCATTCATGAATTGAATATGGACATATATGAATTCATTCATGAACTTATTGTATTCTCATACTTTTATCTTTATTCTTAAAGTACCTTTATGAATCTCATTCACCTTGCATTCCACCTTGGCCATGGTTTCCTGAATAAAGATATATAAAAATACTTTTGATAGAACTCTTCACTATAACTGAGATCATGAATTCTTTATTGGTCACCTAAATACCTCTAAGAGTTCATGTTATACCCAATCTCTAAGCTATGTATACCCTTTCATGAAGTAAAAGCACAAAAGTTAAAGTATAACGCTTACCACTTGAGATACCTTGGTGATCTCAAGTCCGAAGATACTTGCACAACCGTTATGTTAAGATAATTTGCTGATATAGTATAAGTATCCATGTGAAATATCTCATGATAGGTCTCCAATGAACTTGTTATTTTAACAAGCATGTTAACTTTGATCATCTCAATAATCACAAATAATGAGAACTACTGCTTGAACTATTTAAGAAGTATAACATATGCTAGTCTATCCATATTAACAATGCCCTATTTTATTAATATTATAACTAAGGATAATTTAGGTATTAACACATTTTCACACAATAGGTATCTCATATCATGAACTCTTCATGATTATCTTTGTACTGTGTTTATATACCAAGGACTGCATTCAATAGTTTAAGTCATATACACATGTTATTACACAAAAGCACTAAAGAATGTATGAATGCCTTATTATTATTCAAATAGAATGTTTTATATATGGATGAAACCCCTCTTTCGTGTGGGCTCTAGTGTATATCACTAACAATCTCCCACTTACACTAGAGCAAGTCATGTATATATCTAAAACCCATAGAATGTATGTTGTCATCGAACTTGTTCTAGGATAGTGATTTTGTGAGAGGATCTACTATATTATCATCCATGGGAACTCTCCTAATCTTCACATCATTTCTAGCTATAATCTCCTTAACGAGTGGTAGCATCTGGGACATGTTTGGATCTTTGATAAGATAGTGGTTCTTTTACTTGCTTAATGGTTCCATTGTTATCATAATACAAAGGTATTGGATCAAAATGCTAAAGACCACACGTAGTTCTATGATGAACTTCTTGATCCACATAGCTTCCTTTACCACCTTAGAAGTTAAAATGTAATCAGCCTCTATTATTGAGTATGCAGTCATCTCTTGTTTAGAACTCTTCCAACTAACTGCTCCTTAGCACATCAAAAACATAAAACCTAACAGTGATTTACTATCATATTTGTCAAATTGAAAGTTGGCATCTGTATACCCACTTACTTGTAAATCACCATCTCCATACACCAAAAACATTTCCTTAGTTCTTTTCAAGCACTTAAGGATGTTCTTAACTGCCATCCAATATTCCTCCCCATATTTGGATTAGAATTTGCTTGTGATACTCAAAGCATATGCAACATCTAGACACGTACATAGCATAACATAAATCATTGATCCTATTGCAGTTGCATATAGGATACTCCTTATACTTTCTCTCTACTCTTATGTCTACGGAAACAAGGACTTAGAAAGGATTTTCCTATCCACTATGGGATTAAATTCTTTTTTAGATAGATCCTTATTGAACCTTTTCAGTACCTTGTCTATGTACATTGATTGTGAAAGATCTAGCATCCTATTAAAACTATCTTTACAGATCCTTACTCCCAGAATGTAAGATGCTTCTCTAAGGTCTTTCAAGGAGAATTGTTTGGATAAATAAATCTTGACTAATGGAAATATCATTTCCCATGATTACTATGCCATCACATACAGAATAAGGAAAAATATTGCACTCCTACTGACCTTCTTGTATACACAAGGTTCATCCTCATTTTGTGAGAAACCAAAATCTTTGATTATCTCATTAAATCGGATATTTTAGCTCCTAGATTTATGCATGCTAGTAGGTTTAACTGTTATCTCATCTTTATGAGTTACAATCTCAATGTCAACTGATTGATTAGATTTTGTTTGTGGAACTTAAACTTCTTCAAGTTTAACTTTACTCCTATTATCATCTCTTTGGAGAAACTCTTTTTCTAACAAGATATAATGCCTTAAAACAAACACCTTTAGGTCCAAGGTATGATAGAAGTAATATCCATGTGATTCTTTTCGATAACCCATAAATAAGCATTTATTAGACCTAGCTTTTAACTTGTCTGACATTGTCCTCTTAACATAGGCAAGACAACCCCATACTTTCATATGAGAGAGTGTAGGTTTCATGTTATTTCATATCTTATAAAGAGTAACATCAACCGATTTTCATGGAACTCCGTTTAATGCATAAATAGTTATTTCCACTGCATATCCCTAAAAGGATTTGGGTAAGTTTGCAAGACTCATCATGGATCAAACCATATCTAATAGTATTTGATTTCTCCATTCAAATACACCAATATGTTATGGTGTATATAGAGGAGTCCAATAAAAGAATATCCAATTATTCTTTAGATAACTCTAAAACTCTTGGCTTAAGTATTCTCCACCTTAATCCGATCTCAATGTTTGAATACTTTAGCCAAGTTGTTTCTCTACTTCATTTTTAAATTCTTTGAACTTTTCAAAGGCCTTGGATTTAAACATCATTAGATAAATATAACCATATCTTGAATAGTCATCTATGAAAGTTATAAAGTATAAAGACCTCCCCCAGCATAAGTGGACATTGGACCACATACATCTACATGTATAAGTTATAATGTTTCATGAGCCCCTACACCCTTACCACTAAAGTGTACTTTAGTCATTTTTCCTAATAAACATGGTTCACACTTTTCAAATGACTCATAGTCAAAAAAAATAAGTTACCAAACTTGTGTAACTTAGTCATACAATTCTTGTTTATGTGACCAAAATGATAATGCCATGAGTAAAAAGTTGTTAAGTTGTCTTTCTTATCTCTCTTAGTATATATGTTATGTGCTTCTTTTCCAATATGAAGAATAAATATTCCATTGTTAATAAAACTTGAACAATAGAATAAATTTGTAACGCCCCTAAATTTGCATTTGGCATGCATAACACATTGTAGAGCATGATTAGTTGCCTTGGGTCAAGTTTCATGGTCATCGAGATTAAGTAAGATAGAAAACTTTAGAAAGAATGCATAGGTATCCATGCCTAAGCTAGGAAACCTGGGGTCGAGGGATCCGACGAGCAGGATGAGATTAATATAAAATATGAAAGTACATGTTAAATGGAGTTTAACAGTACAATTTAAGTGAAAAGTGAGGTCAAATAGACCTCCAAAAAGGCAAAAGAATAAAAATTTCATTGGTCGATCTAAGGTTTGACAATAACTTTGACCATACAATTGGAAACCCTAATGCCCTCCAATGGACTTAAAATTTCACATATATATTTTAAATAGTACAAGTGCACATAGGGAACTTAAAAATAGTGATTTTGATGATTCTATAGTTTTGAGTTTCGGAAGGGCCTCACAGGCCGATGAAGCCAAAAGTATGTCAAAACAATATTGGAATAGGATGAAATTTTTACCACACCTTTTTAGATGTACCATGACACTCGAGATAAAATTTCGGGTCATTCCGACTTTATCAAAAGTTCAATTTTTGAGATAAAAAAAATCAAAATCGAGTCAAAAGAAAGGTTAAATCCAAGAATTTGGCCACATAAGGACATGGAAGTCATTTTTAGGAAGTTATAATAATGTAGCAATTAGAGGTGTAGAAGTATCCAAAATGGTCATAAGTGGCTTAATTTCAAGCCATTGGATTTAATAGTTCCTTGATAAATCTTGGCCAACCATTTGGTGTAATTAAATGTCTCTTAGAGAAGTCTGGAACCTCCAAAAATCAGGCCAAAATTCGACCAACAACCCCTCCTTCTCCCACCAAAATCGAAATTGCTCTAAAAAGAGCTCTCTACCATTTTCTTCTCTTTTCTCCCAAATTACAGCAAATCTTAAGCTGATTTTTCATCTCAAGACACTTAAGGAGTCCCTCTTCATCTTAAGATCAGTGCTAGAGCAAAAGGAATTGGGAAAATTAAGTAATTAAGGAGAGAGAAAGTGACCAATTTAGGTAAAATTATTGTTTTTAGCTAATTTTAATTAGAGATTTTTGTATAACCATGTATAATAACATGATTTAAGTCCATTAGCATCAAAGATTTGTCAAAAATTAAAGCATAAATTCATGATTTTGTTTGTATGAAATTTAGCCACTAGGTGAAATACAAGGAGAAAATCAAACCAATGAGGCCAAAGGAAAAGAGAAAGAAGTATAGAGGATTCCTAGGCCATTCAAGGTTAGTGGATACTAATTTACACTTAATTTCATGATTTTTATTGAATTTTCCCTAAATTTTGTATTATGTAACTAAGGGAAATTACATTAAATGGTGAAATAAATTTATGTGAGTTAACAACATGATGAATTAACATGTTAGAGTCATGAATTAAGAATGAAAACATTAATAGAGGAACCTTATCTTAGGTGGCGGATGGCTTTTATATGAGTTTTCATAATGTAATCTTATAATTAATGCCTTAAATGATGCAAACTACAAGATATTATGATGATAAAGTATCTTAGAATGAAAAATAACATGTGAATGACATGATAAGTATGTGTACATAATGATAACACATGTGTAATTATGAAGTATACATGTATACGGATGATTTAATAACATAAGAACACTAATAATGAGGTTAAAACCATGTATGGCATGTGAACTAAGAGAGATTAATATCATAAGCATGAGAACATAAGGTGGCCGAATGGTAATCATGAGAAAAACCATATATTTTCATGTGACACATGTATAATGATATGTATACGTATGATGTATGTATGCAGATTTAATCCCTAAGAATGGGATAAAACCATATAAGTGATGTGACATCAAGTGAACTACATAAATTAATACAAAATAAATGATATCGAGACAACATTGTATTGCCCTTGGTGTACAGTGGGGAATCCAGACGTATTAGATATAATGGCTAGCCATAGGGACACATTTACCACGGTACACCATTCGTTTTATCATATGGTATATGTTATAGCTTGCCGACATACTTAATTCTGGGATGCAGGGTTACGTCAAGTGATCCGGTCCCTATTTATGTTGGGGCATATGATCACGTCAAGTGATCTGGTCCCTGTTTACATCATTGGAGTCCTCATCTTGCTTATTTGGTTCAAGAATTTTCACTGGTCATAATAGGGGCAAAATTGTAATTATGAAAAAAATCTATAAAAATATGAAATTTTATGAGTAATTATGCAAATTATGTGATTTATTGCTAAAAAATGAAAAATGAAGTTAATTAGTTAAAAAGGGTAAAAATATAATTAAGAAGAAAATAAGGACTAAATGGTAATTTTGGCATTAAAAATATAATTTATGAGGTTGAAATAGGTAATATGAGCAAAAAGGACAAAATCGAAATTTTTAAAAAACTTAGGGACTAAATTGGAATTTACCATTTTATAAAGAACACTAGGGACTAAATTGAAACTTTTACCATTATGATGAATGGAAGTGTAAAGAATTGAAAAAGGAAGAGACGGAGATAAAAATAATAAATATTAAGTAAAATGATAAGAATAAGTAGTAATTGAAAGTTTTATAGTTATTATATTATTAAATAAAATTTTGTGTAAATAGTATCCAACACAAAGCAATAAATTGCTTAGCGCGTAGTTGTTGTGACTTCGTGCAGGGACAGGTATCGTAGGAAAGAAGATAGGCAATTGAATGGCGTGTACATATGTTAGGAACTTTTAAACTATTTTGTAGGAATAAAGACTTAGGTTGTATATTATATATTATATCTATATTTTGGGTTGTAATATTAAGTACAATAGTGTATTTGTGAAAATTGAAATGTGGATGTGGATGTATGTATATGATGTGGTTATGATCATGCGATGAAATTAGAAGTGTTTGTGTAATTGATGGAGTTATAGAGGAGGAAGTTGATATTATAGGGAGTATAATTTCAATTGTAGGTTTTGGGAAGCATGAAAAATAAGTTGTCATGCTGCCCAAATGGACACCTAAGAGATAGCCAACTTTTATTTAATTAATTAAACCTAGACTAAGTAATAATGGAAAATAATGAGTAATTATATGGCATTAAGTAGTAGGTTGTTACAAAATTATTCTTAAAAATAAAACAACCTTTGTTCCTATCTAAAGAAATATCAAAACCATGTTCCAAAAAACATGAAATAGAAATAATATTTCTAGCTAATGTTGGAACATAATAATAATTATCTAGCTCCAATATCAGGCCATTCGGCAAGATAACTGATAGATCCCAAATGCTTATGCAATAACCTTTTGACCAATTGCTAATTGTAGATCTATCTCTCCTTTGCCAACCTTTCTACTGTTCTTTAGGCCCTGCAGATCATTACATAAGTGAGATCGACATCTGGTATCTAACACCCAAGATTACCTAAAAGTAATAAAATATGTGTTTATTTATATAACATAAATACCTGGATTAGAAGTTTTGGCTTGCTTTTTCTCCTTAAGAGACTCTAAGTAGACCTTGCATTTTTGCTTCCGATGGCCTACCTTGCCACAATGGAAGCATATCCCTTTGGAGTCCTTATCCTTTTTGGTAACCACTTTTTTAGATATTCCATCATGGGCTTTGGTTACCTTCTTCTATTGCTTCTTCCCTTTTTTTTTCTTTTTAGAGTGAGCATGAGAGATAATCATGATCGATTTTGGACCCTTTTGAAGAGATCTATCATCAGCCTTGAGCATGTTAATAAGCACTGAGATAGTAACCACGATCTTGTTCATATTGAAATTAAGCACAAAAGGTGTAAAATTAGGTGCCAATGAATACAATATCGTGTCTATGTATAGATCATTATCCATAACATAGTCTAGCCTACTAAGAATTTCAATGTACCCATACATATTCAATACATGGGTAGCAGCAAAAGTGTTGTCTACCATTTTGCAACTAAAGAGAGCTCGACCAATCTCATATTGCTCAGTTCTAGCATAAGAAGTATAGAGTTCCTCCAAATGCAACATGATAGTTCTCGCATCCATCTTTTCATGTTGCTTTTATAGCTTAGGAGACATAGCATCCAGCATCACACATGATGCTGCCTCATTATCCCTTACATACTTTTGATAATTAATAAATGAACTTGATCTCATCATTAACATCATCAGATGGAAGCAGTGATGGATCTTTATCCAAGACATAATGGATTTTTTTAGCTCTAAGAATAATTCTTACTTGTTTGATCCAATCTAAGTAGTTGGTCCCTCCTAACTTGTTATCCAAAATTGAGAGAAGGTTAATATGTGTAATGCTCAGGATGCAGTAACCTAGATGTGAAGAATTAAGCAGGTTATAATGTCCATGTATATAAATGCACTAATAAGGTCTTGTATTAATCTATTTTACTCCCATTATTTTATTGCAATCCAATAGCCCTCATGTTAGTGTAAGCCCTAGCCCCAATGCATTGTTATAAAACACTTTAGTTAATAAATGAGGCATTTGTTTTATCTATTGTATTCCTGTTCATATCAATTGATAGAACTATCCAAGAATGTTGTTTCAGTTTAAGTTATCATGTGTGAGGCACATGGTTGTAAGACCTTGAAAAAAATGAGACTTTATTCTAAATATCTGTAGTCAGTCATTGTTATGGGAATAACAAATGAATTAAGACTAGTATGCTCTCTCTGATAAGTTGAGTTCTGTCTTACGGATCATAAGGACAAAAGTGTCAATCAGAGATCATAGATACATGTTTAGAACATGGTATCTGGATTCGATCCATTCATGAGAACACTACATGGTACAAGTCATAAGTGTTTCTCATGTGCGAGTTTTGCATCAGAGTTCTTAGACCTAAAATCTCTATGAAACTCTTTATGGATTACTGTGTACTTTGACATACACCTAACGTGCTCATAACAGGGTGACAAGTATAGGTATGCTTGGATATGCACTGATCCATGTTAGAGAGCATGAGAGAAGTGAAGGGATTACCCCTCTCGATAAGAGAGAAAATATCACTGGCCACTTGATCAGTGAACTGAGAAGTGTATGGCCATGCCGAGATGAAATAATGATTAATCATTATTTATCTGAGAGTTCAGTGTCACTGGAATATCAAGAAAGGAATTAATATATATAAGGATGACTAATTCCATGCCTTATATTAATTCTGATATTTAAGGGTAAGGGACTATGCAAAATTGCATTAGGTCACCAAATGCCATTTGCATTTTCATTTAATTTGGAATGCTATAATATCTTGTTAAAGAGTATATATAGCCTTTGAATTAATTTATTAATTCACTACCAATATTAAATGGACCTATAGGATCGCACACAAAGCATTAGAATTAAAATATTTAAATAGTATATTGGGCATTAATTTGAGCTTTTATTTAAAGTCAAATTAATGTGGATAATGGGTATTAAAATTGCTAAATGGACCTTGGCAGCATTAGTAGGTTTAATTTTAATTAATTAATTATTTTATATTAATTAAGTTAATTGAGTATTAAATCCTAAATTATATTTGAATCAAAATAAATTACTTAAATGGGAGATAATGTGATCGAAAATTCAAGGAATAATCCTAGTGAATTTCGGCAATCACTAATCCCTAATGAAGTAGTTAATTTTGATTAAATGACTAATGCAAATTTAATCAATTTGAATTTGAAAAACCTAATAGAATTTGAATTAACTAAATCACTTAATTAGGGAGTGATGGAGACTGAAAATATTCCCAATTTGCAAGGGAATTTTGGCATTACCTCTTTCCTAATTAATGGTATAAATTAATTAATTCTATTTTTTAACCTAAGTGACAAATATCTCTCTTTGTGCCGTCACTCTAAAGAGAAAGGATTTTTCCTTCATCTCTTGTGTTCTTGGGTAGCAATAGCTAATTAAAAGAAGAACAAGATTAGATCTTGTAGCTTCAAGCCATTACCATTGCCAATTATTTACACATAGAGCTAGCACTCTCAATTTTAAGCCTTCATTGCAATTGTGTATGTGAATATAGAAAGGAGTGGCGTAAAGGTTGTTTCTTTGGCATTGGTGATCAAGAGCTGAAGCATATAAGTTCATCCTAATTGCTGGTCATCATCAAAATCAAGTCTTGAAGTGCATCTAAAGTTGTAAGTTTAAAACCCTAAAATTGTATGTTTTCGATTCTTGTTTATGGATTGCGTGGTATGTAAGATCGATTTTATTATTTTTTCACTACGTGATCATCATATATATGCCATGTAATATTCCATCACCTCACTATTGATCTGAGAAATCCTGATGGTTTTCTTAGTGGATAAATATCTAATCCTTAGTTAGAAATTTGACCTTGAGTTTGCTCAACAAGCCAAACCCTAACTTGAAATGTAGGTATCATATACCAATTGCATATTTATACAACTATTAAACCATAAGGCATCAAACTTGGTATATGCATATCTTGATATGAAAAATCCAATCTTACCTCTAGGTCCATTAGCCTCGAGTTTGCTCAACAAACTAATGGGCTAGTTAAGATTACCCATTAATATGATTTGAACATATTCGATATAATATCTATTTGAGTTTGCTCAATAACCCAATATTATAAAGAACTCTAGTTTTTCTGTTATTAACATAAGGCTTTATGTATTAATATTAAACGAGAGGTTTGTTCCTTTTAAGTCTCATCATTCATAGTTAGCATGCATTGGCATACACATATATATACATTAACCAAATTAATCATGCATATTTAACTCTTAAATACATAAGCTAGTTATGGACTTTCTACTTTGGTTTCCTAAAGCCAAGAAAGAAACAAGGTCAAAATCCTAGGTAAAATGCATGAATTACAAAACCAAAAGAAAATAAAAATATTACAAAATCTTTTTTCTTTTTGGATCCACCATTTATCCCATCTTGCTCCCGTGGTCTTGATCTTCTTTTTTCCTATTCTAATCCTATGTAATCTAATTACATATACTAAAGGAAATTTACAAGATAAATAGGCTGGACATGAAAGTCCTTATGGGCCAAAAATAAAGCATGCATATGCTCAATTACATTGGCCATAAGTCCATAAATAACTCAACATGCTAAAACATATATCTTACATGCATCTAATGCATAAACAAAAAAATAGAATCTATTCGCTATAATTAGTGTATGTTTTAACTCCTGAAAATATTTTTGTTTGTATATGCAATATCTTAAGTTATAAATAAATTAAGATAATCGCATTATCCTAAATAGAACCATAATATGAACCTTTTCCATTTTAGAAACTATTTCAAATTTGGAAACTTTTTAACTACTTCAAAAACTAGTTTCCTAAAAATGCTACTAAGCTTGATTTGTTTCCAATTATTAATCTCGGTAATAATTAGTCACCAAATTTAATTATTTAATCTTATTAATTAATTAAATAGGTTTTAATTTCAGCAATTAATAAATTTTAAATCAATTTCAAATTAAAAAGTCAAATGGCCAAAAATAAGGTCAAACCTAGTACCCCTTGATGGGCTTTTCGGCCTATTTAGCTAATCTAATGGGCCAAATGAGTTTTAACTCATTTCAGCCCTTAAAAATTTAATTAAACCTATAAATATTCAATATTATGAATTCAATTCAGCTAATTAGGCCCATCAACTCATTGCTAACCTAAAACATAAAATTGAATTTACTATATTTGGCTCCGCATGCTAAATTTTAGCTAAATGAAACAAACTCACTAAGCATCAAATTTAATAACTTTAAATTATAAAAACACCTTTTAATATCTTATATTATTGTGTCTTAATTTTTGGATCTAAAACAAAAATAGATTAGGCCCAAAAATACAATAACCTAATTCAGCCCACTTAGAAAACCCTAAGTAGCCGAATTGAGCTAGTCAAAAATTAACTCCAATCAAATTAATTTTTCATTTTTATTTTAATTTTTAAAAATAACAAGTTATAGTAGGGTTTTCAAAATATATTAAATTAATTGTCATGAAAAATTAAAATACCAAAAAATTGATTTAGGGCCTAAAATTACTCTTAATGGCGCAAAACTCTTGAGTTGCCTTGAGGGCCTCTTTTCAAAGTTCTATTTGCATTTCCATGGCATATAACTCAAGAAATATTCATACATACAACAATATATGATATATGACATACTTTTAATAATTAAAAATATGAACTTTATATGGCATAAATAATCAATAAATAAAATTACACCAGTAACACTAAAAGAAACATAACTAAATAAACATTGAATTCTTCTGACATAGTCTTGGCTCTAATACCATTTTTGGTTTATAATCACATTACGTCACAGGTAAAGGGAAGAATTTAAAATTTTTTATGAACCAAAATTCATGATTTAGTCAAAATAATTAAATTTCCTAACTAAAGTTCATAACTTTACCACAGGTATTTATTGAACAGTTGTTAAACGTCGCATCGGGTTATCGTAAACCACTAGTGTCCTTACTTCAAGGCACCTCCAAGGTATCCATATAAGAAGTAATGTATAAAAACCTTCTCAAGGCATGATACACGAAGATGAGAGCAATAGTGTATATTTGGTAATTACGTTGAGTCATATCAAAGGTTGTCAGGTTTCTTAATTGCTTTACAAACGTATAATCCCGAAATTATTTTTGGGTTTGTGATGCAAGAAATGCAAGACCCTATTGTGAAGCAATTTAACGGATTTTTTGAAGTTTTAAACCAGGCATAAATGGATTGGTTCACTATAAGTCGATTCTGTTTATCGATGGTACTTTCTTGATTGAAAAATTCTAACAGATCATTCTTATTAAAAGTTCAATTGATGGTAACAGCATGTTGTTGCCAATTGCTTTTTAGTATTGTTGACTCTGAAAATAAATCTAGTTACCTTGGTTTATGTCCATACTTAGGAAGCATGTAACTCAACGTGTCGGTATTACGGTAATATCTAATCGATATGCTGGTATAATGGCAGTATTCAGGATGAAAAAAGTAGGTGGAAAGAACCTCTATCCTTTAATAGATTCTATTTGCGATATTTTATCAGCAACTATAACACACATTTCAGGACTGGAACAATAAAAAATCTGCTTTATAAGGCTGGTAAAATTTACAAATTTTAACATAACTTATTCAAATCAATAAAATCTATGTAATAATATTCCATATTTGTATAGGGGCATAATTTCAAAGGCATAAGTTAAAATAGTTGATAGACAATATTAAATACCGTCGGAGCGTTAGACACTATTCGAGAATGGTGGTTATCGATATAGGCTTACAACTACAAATATTGTTGAGAGTGTCAATAGTTCTAAAGGGTGTTCATATGATGTTGATTATTGCAATCATTGAACATATTTTTGCTCGTTCAGTAAAATTTTACAATTAGCGGAGGGACGTGTACATGGCTAAAATGGGCCAAGGCGTGTGGTTCGCATCTCGATGTGTCGAAATAATGATGAAGCATACTAACAAGACTCATTGTTACATGATCATTGATTACGATAATCGGTATAAATTGTACAAAATAATATCATGCAGAGCATAGAAGGTAAATGTTGAGCCCGATACGTATATAATGAGTTTCGAGAAATGTGAATGCGAGTGCGGTAAATTTCAGGATATAAAAATGC
This sequence comes from Excoecaria agallocha, assembly GCA_037975025.1. Lineage (NCBI taxonomy): Eukaryota > Viridiplantae > Streptophyta > Magnoliopsida > Malpighiales > Euphorbiaceae > Excoecaria > Excoecaria agallocha. Next base: position 66,926,009 of record CM075811.1, on the reverse strand, counting down.
ATTGTTCAAATGCAATTGCAGCTTGTATGCACAGACATCTTGATATGTTCCAATTTGTAGATAACTGTTATAGACACTTAAATATTATGATGGGTAATTCAACTCTATAGTACACAAAGCATATTGGTCCGAGTATAACGATTCTAAATTAGTTCCTGATATGAAGTTACAAAGAAAAAAGGATCGACTAAAAACATCTCGCATTCTAAATGAGATGGATCGACAAAAAAAGGGATCTGGTAGTCATTGCAACAAGTGTGGTAATATGGGTCACAATAAGAAAAACTTGTAAAATGGATGTTGGATCGTTGAGTCAGTATTTCAGATGTTGACAATTGCATATACAATGTAACTTTTGAGTATTTAAATTATTAAATTTTATTGTCGAGTTGGCCAATTTATTTTATTATTCAATTATGCTAATAATATTCGTGAAATAAATTGTGTAAATTTAAATAATCGCTATTAAAATTAATATCATAATATTAATACAAAACGAAAAAATTGAAAAAAAATTAATAACATAAATAATTAAATTAAAATATAATATAATATAGCCAATTAATTTATTTTATTGATAAATAATACTCCATCTATTTCAAAATAGATGACGTTTAAGGAAAAAATTTTTGTTTCATAATACATGATGTTTTGATATAATCAAGACACATTAATTAATTTTTACCAAATATACCCTTAATTGATTTTGAAAAAAGATAAAATTTTATTAGTGAATGCAATTAATATAGTAAGGGTAACAAAGTCTTTTAATAGTGAATTAATTGCATTTCTTAATTATTGTGTATTCTTCTCAAATGTCATCTATTTTGAAACAGAGGGAGTACAATAGTATTTATAAGGGCATAGCTAAAAATATTTCAACGACAGAATAATTGGGGTCGAAATGTTGCACTGAAACGGCTGATAGGTACAACAATTTTAGAATCTGAAATTGCTATCACCGATATTGATTTCGGACTCTGAAACCACTGTACCTATCAGCGGTTTCAGTGCAAAATTTTTTTGCACCTCCAACATGAATTTGACAAAACCATTACATGTGGCAACGACTTCGTACCGAAATTTTAAAATTGTAAATATTTTATAACACGTAAAAAATATGAAAATAATTATTAAAAATAAATTATTAAAAAAATGTCCCAAGTTGGACATATTGGAATTCAAAGTTAACATCAATTAGAATTATTTAAAAAAATAAAGATTAGGATATGAACCATAAAAATAGCGTAGGCGTGCCATAACTGTGGATCCAAGCTTTTCTCCAACTCTTTCATGGCTTCTGATGGCAAAGATTACGGCAGTGGTTGAGTGGGGATCTTGAAATGGAACAGAAATGAAAGTGAAATCAAAATCTAAACTAAAAATTTAAAGAAGAAAAAAGGAGGAGGATTGAAAAGCATAGTTCATTAATTGAAGACAATAATTCTTTTATCATTATTTAATCTATGCCTAAAGTTGAAGGAACACACACTGAACTAGCAATAAAGAACACTCTGCTTCTCTCTCTCTCTCTCCGTGCTACGTTAATGGATCAAAGTTTCGAAATTTTATACAAAAACGCTAAAAATTTCAAGTTTATCTCAAAAATTACTTCTTGAAATAAAGAAATTGAGAGCTGAAAAGAAATTTCTTGAAATTTTGGCTCTTCTTAATATGGGTCTGTCTCCTTCACAGGCAGAGTTAATGAATTAAGTGACAGTATATTTCCATGCAAAGACAGATAGAGAGACATTACATCGCCGATCAGATACTTAATAGTAGCAGAAGCAGCAGCTTCAATCCACCATTAACCATCCTCCATCTAAACCCAAAAAATCCAAAATTTAAACCATTCCCATTTCGCTAAAATCCAAACAAAAGCCACCCACTTTTTTTCTCTTTTAATGAACGACCCTAAATTTTTTTGTTTTGTTTTTTAATTTTTGTTGGTTTCTATCAGATCTCACAGACACCAATTTTTTCTCCCTCTTTTTTGTTTCTCCCTCCTCAATCTACACATAATCGAAAAAATAAATAAAGAAAAATGACTGAAAAAAGGATAACATTACCTGCCAATTCCCAGCAGGAGCAGATCCCATCGTCTGACAAAATTTTATATAGAAAATGGTAACTTGTTTTGCCATTTTTCAATGCGTATTATCCACTTTGTTGACTGGATTGAAGCCCTCTTTTCTTCTCTAAAGCGATACCATTTCAACCAAAAAAATGGCATATATTTATGCCGTTTTTAATACAAATTTTGTATCTTTATGGGTATATCCTTTTTGCTAGAAACGGAACCCATGGGTGCCATTTTTTAATACTCCAAAATTTTAAATTTGTTTCTTGTTGCACCAATTTTTTAACTTGGATTCCGGCAACTGGTACCCAAATGATTCAACTCGAATCCTACCCGCATCCTTTACATATTAGTAAAATAACTATGCAAATCTGTCTCATACTCATGTATAAGTACTCTAATCCATCCTATTAGAGTTGGAGAAAATTCGGTATCCAAAAAACCTCTACTCACTGCCATCCCTATTCATGCATTATACAAGCCTGAAATACTTATTTCTTAATGAAATATTAAGTGATGATTTATTTATGTCTTGAGATACGTATTTGTTGACTAGTTCACCTATATGATAGTTTTTTGTTGGATTTTTGTTGGATTGATTTGTAAAGCTCGTATAGATAACAACTAAATTGTTCATATTGAAAAAATGAACTTGACTATGGTTAGTGGCTCTCATATCATGCGAATAAAATAAATTTGAATTCAACTCAACTTTAAAAGTTAGATTGTGAAGTAATGATTGCTTGAATTTTTATAAAAAAAGTATTATATTTTTATAATTAAGGGATGTAAGACATTCAGCAATTAGCTTGATTTTGAGTAATAAAATAGTAGGATTAAGTGAGGTGTGATTACTTCTGAAGTAGGTATTAGTAGTTGCAAAATTTGAATGGATGAAGAGATATTACTCATAATAAGATGCAAGAGAAAAAAAATCTCAGCAGGATAAGTTTTAGCAAATACTTATGCATAACAATGTTTGACATATTCTTCAAAAAAAATGACATATATATAATTTCTTAGTTGAAAAATAAAAGAGAAATTGAAAATTGATCCAACGATGAGAAATTGGGATATTTTTTTAATAATGTATTTTTAATAATTATTTATAATTTTAATGTGTGTCAGAAATTATTTATGAATTTGAAATTATTTTTGAAATCGTTGTATTGTGTAACGGTTTCAGACGTGAAATTCACAGTCAAATTCTAAAAATTTCTTCTGAAATTGCTGCATAGTATAACGATTTTAAATTCTGAAATTGTTGTACTGTGCAGCAATTTCAGAAGAAATTTTTTTGTCCCTTCCCAAATGATGACAGCTAATTGATGATGTCATCAGGGTCCCACTTGCCCCCACTCGAAATTTCTACTTGCCGTTTTTCAGTTTTTACGGCAGCCTTTTTTTATTGAATTAGCCAATGATTTTTATTATTAATCTTTCCCCGTACTAGGGCTGAGCAAAATCGAATCAAAAATCAAACCGAACCAAATATATTATGGTCTGTTTGATTTGATTTTTTCGGTTTTCGATTCGTTCGGTTTGAAACTGAAAAAATAAATCGATTTTATCGGTTCGGTTCAGTTTTTAAAATTGAAAAATTAAAAAAACCGAACCGATCAAAATTTGTAAAACTCACCGTTTTGCCTTAGTATATATATACACAGTTTCTAAATCCCTGACTCTATCGATCTTTTTGAAGAAATCCCTAGGCGCCTCATCTTCATCTTCGATCACTTCGTTGATGTCGCCAACAAACTCGCTGATGCCTCTGGTCAGGCCATTCGCCAGTACTTTCAAAAGAAATTCGATACTCCGGTGAGGAAGCCACACACTTCTACCGCAGATCTGCTCACGTGGTCTGAGAATCTGCCTGCTTATTCCCCCGCCGTCGGTTTTGCTCCTCGCTCTACTGCCCGTTCTCACCAGGTGCTTCCATTTTGAGCTTCAAATCTTTTCTGGATTTCGTCTTAAACTGAATCGTAGTAGCTGATTCTGTTTTTAATTACTGAAAATTTCAGCCGTCCGATGGAATCAGTAAGGTAATATTTGGAGGTCAAGTTACTGAGGAGTTTGAAAGCTTAAACAAGAGGTAAGATCTGCTGCTATTTTTCCTTCTAAATTTTTGTGGTTAATAAATGTAAAAACAAATGGACACTGATTTTGTTTTCTTATGGAGGTTTTTTTTCTAATCTATCTTTTTTGTCTGTTTCTCTTCTTCACGAATTTCTCCGCTCGTCATTTATGGCAGTTTTGAGATTTTTTTCTGCTTCAATCACCATTGACTTCTAATCAATCATTTTCCAGATGGGTTCTAGCGTGGCATTTAGCATTTTCTGTGATTATAAGCATTGGCGTATAGATCTCTTGAATAGAAAATGTTTTTGCCAAGAATCCTTTCTTTTTTTATAAATTAATAATAACTTCATCGGTGTGCTATACAAGGATCACAAGATTAAGATCAGCTGCTGAATTTGGTGACTAGAGTGGGGTCTGTAACACTTGGAAATTTTCTTCTAAATGGTGACAGAATTAATAATCATGTAGAAGCTAGATATTAAATTTTATGTCTTTCGGTGGCTTGAGCTTCTTAATCTCTTATTAATTTCTAAGTTATGTTGTATTTCTTTATGAATTTCTAGAGTAAAATTTTTTAATTTTTATTTTTTAGTGTAATTTGTAAGTTATGTTGTATGTATTTTTAATTGGTTTTATTTTATTGGATATATGGACCTATTTAGGTTAAAAGTCCAAATATGATCCAAAACCGGTAGAACCGAACCAAACCGATCAAAATTATTTCAATCCATTCGATTTTTGGTTCTATATACTTTGATTTTGGTTCTTAAATTTTCTAAAGTTCGGTTTTCGATTCAATCGGTTCAGTTCAAAACCGAACCGACCAAATGCTCATCCCTACCCGTACACTCCAATTGAATATGCTATGCTTGACTTTTTGCGAATTTCTGATGTTATTTGTATATTGTTTTGGTGAAAATAAAAAATATATATATATTGATGAGAAATAATATACAGTAGTGTTTATTGTAGTTTAAACTATTGAAAATATGAAAAAATATTGATGAGAAATAATGTACAGTAGTGTCTAACTTAGACAGCTCTCTCTACAGTGCCAGAAGCAAAATTTTCAAATGGAAAGAAAAAATGGCTGCTTTTGCAGTCAAATTCAATACCCATGTTCAGATAAATGTCTAATAAAGCTTTTTTTTTATTATTCAAAACCTACTAGTCCGATTAATCTAAATTTGTGCTAAATATGCCTTCAAAATGACCACTTGCTCCATTTTAAATGTTTAAAATTTCAGTTAAATTAGCACCTGCTCTACTATTTATACAAATTAAATTGCCTAACATTAAAGAGTTTATCATCCCGTGAGCACATCCAAATAGGGGCAAGCACAAAAAAGCCGTTAACCACAAAATTAATTTTAAATTGAATCGAATTTTTTTTATAAACCATAAATTCAATTTTGACTTCACTTTTTAAATTTATAATATTTTTTATAGAGTAACCCATTAATTTTTATTATATTTATTAATATTAATATTTTACTTAATAAATTTTTTTTATAATTTAAAATATATCTTTTAATATTTAATATTGTTCATTAAATTTATTTTATAATATTAAATACTAATTTATTGAACACGAATTTTAATCACTATATTATATTTATTTTTTAATTTTTATTTTAAATTATTTTATATATTTGAAATTTAATTTAATTTTATCTAATTTTTTATAAATATATATTATAAATTTTAATAGTTAAAATTTTATGTAGGAAAATTATTACATGTAAATTTATATAATAATAATTAAACTTTTTTTAAGAGGACCAATTATACTAAAAGCTTGCAAGAACTTTTACCAAAAGAAGTTCAATGTTACTCTTGAAATTATATGGATAGTTAATTTGTCTTTTGACATTAACTTTTGAGCTAAATCAGCATACAACTTTTAAATTACTGATAATTTTTTACCAGTTTTTGCCAATAACATATATTTTTTTTTTCATTTTCTTACAAAAAAGAAAATAACACTTCAAATCATGACTAATAATTTCTTTAAATAATGGTAACTAAATGCAGTTTTCCTTAATTAGAATTTTACGATGCTTAAGCCCATATTAAGCCCTTCACAGGATCAGGTGGGCTCGCTAAGACAGATTTTTATTAGAAACAATAATTGGGCTTAGGACTAGTTTTGCAGTGCATGTCTTAGCAGAGACTACACAAAATAATATTTAATTTTATATTATCGAAAAATAAAATCCTTAAAATTGAAAATTATGAATACTAAACGTGGAGAGAAATGAGAGGAAATCCTCAACTGGGCGCTGCTTGATTGGGTTGTAATTTGTGAAGAATGCAAGTATATTATGGGACCATTTATTCAGTATTAATTTACGAAATTAATAATCATAATCCATACATGTGGTTTATTAATCATTAATCTGAACCCTTGTCGTATTGCCCACTTTGTGTGAATTGTAAACTAAACTATACATGGATTCAATTGCAGTAATTTTTTTTTTCACCTACAAACTTTTCACATTCCTTTAAAAAAAAAGCTCATGTGAAAAGGTAATATTTCTCTCAAGAACTGGTGGAATATGACAATAATTTTATCATATTTTCAATAGTTTAAACTACAATAAACACTACTGTACATTATTTATCATCAATAATTTTTTTTATTTTCACCAAAACAATATATAAATAACATCAGAAATTCGCAAAAAGTCAAGCATAGCATGTTCAATTGGAGTGTACAGTGAAAGATTAGCAGTAAAAATCATTGGCAATTCAATAAAAAAAGCCTGCCATAAAAACTGAAAAGCCGCAAGTAGAAATTTTGAGTGGGGGCAAGTAGAATCCTGATGATGTCATCAATTAGCTGTCACCACCAGGAAAGGCACAGAATTTATTTAAAATCGCTACACAATATAATAATTTTAAAAAAAATCTCAATTTCATAAATAATTTTCAACACAAATCAAAATTATAAATAATTATTAAAACTACATTATTAAAAAAAATGTCCATGAGAAATCCCAGTCTGCTATTTTGATACAAAATTAACCCAAGTAACATAGATTTTGAAATTCCATATATTCTTGGTTCTCCAGCTTCTCAACCATGTCTGCTATGCCAAACCCACCTGCGCTCATAAGTAGTTAGTTAGTTAGTTGGTTGCTTAGTTAATCAACCAATAATAATAAATTCCTGAATTTTTGTTTTTGAATGTTTGCTATTAAGTTTCTAAATTTTTATTTCCCAATAGTGAGTCCCTGAATTTTTATTTTTTTCACATATTAAGCTCTCAATTGCTGAAAAACACGAAACTTAACTATATTTTAAAATCCATTTCTCCTGCGTATTTCTTTTCAATTTTAAGTTAACTGACCTTTTCAATTAAATTGATAAGAGTATTACTTACGGCACATCAAATTAAGGTTGAGGTGCGGATAATAAAGGCATGTAAAATGAGATATTCTGTTCAATTTTTTTCCCGTTGAGAGCTTATTGTGTAAAAAAAATAAAAAATAATTAACTCAACATTGCAAAATAAAAATATAAAAATTTAATAAAAATAAATTCAAAATGCTAAGGGCTTAGCAATACTCTTTATCCACAATTAATATACCTAAACTGATTGCGCTAACAAAAATTGTCAAGGCGAGAATGAAGATGATGATCATAAGAAATGTGGTCAATTTGAGCACTGACCTTACTGTAATACTTGTAACTATTATCCCATAAACTTTTTAAAAATTGTCATATTACTTTCTTTATCATTGATTTCTATCACATTTTAACGGATTACTCTCCAGGTTAACCTTCTAAATTTATTTAAAATCTAAATAATATGCTCTATACTATTAACATTGTCGGATTACACCTTTAACTTATTAAAAAGTGTCATTTTACCTCTTTTGTCATTATTCCCGCACTAAAAGCCTGTGATTTCCAGGTACTTTTTTTGAAGTGTTATGTATCCATAAAAAAGAGGTAATCTTATATTTTTAATAGTAATCTGACATTCGATTAGTTAAGAGAGTTGATATATTAAATAATAATAATATATGTATTATTTCATTTAAGATATATGTAAACATATGGTGATTGGAGTAGAAATTGAAATAGGTGATACCTGCAGAGGAATTCCTAATTCAAGGAAAAGAGGTCCCAAAATAAAGCCACCGCCAAGTCCAAGAAGGCCACCAACCATGCCAGCAACAATCCCACATGAACAGTAAACCATAATCTGATGGAACTTCCAATTTGTGATTTCCTTTCCTTTTGATGCTATTACTCTTCTCCCTTTACATAGGCATATTGCTTCAAATATTGTAACTGATCCCGCAATAGGTATCTGCATCCCATTCAGTTATTAATTCGTCTCTTTATCATTTCTTTCTTATTTCAAATTTTGCAATATAATAAAATGTGTGTGTGTGTGTATATATATATATATATAATTGGTTTTTTTTTTTGGAAATGAATGAACATCCCGTTAAGTGAATGCAGTTGTGTAAGCAAATGATTGATATTTGGCAACAAAATTTTCCTTTATTAACAAAAAAAGGGGTAAAATTTGATAAAATAAAGAAAAAGTTTCGCAATGAAGATGAAATTGTAACAAATTGCCTGTATAGTTGATTGCTGATATTCGATTAATTTAGGATTTAATTTATTAAACGGTAATAATTTACAAAAAAATTTATGTATTATCTCTAAATCATATATAGAATTCAGATAAATAGAGATAGCAAATAAAACTTCTCAAAAAAAAACGGATGGTACATAAAAATGTCCTCAAACTATCAATAAAAAAGACATATTACACACTTAAATTAATAAAAAATTGTATTATCTTTGATTAAAAAAAATATATGAAATATACCTTAACAACACAAAAAATCAATTTTTAATAAATTTAAATGGGTAATTTAGAAAAAATGGATATAATAACTTTATGCATTACCTTAAAAATTTGAACAACTAGAAAGCCCACCCAAACATACATCAGCAGTGCTAACTCTTTCCAGTAAATGTTTTGCAATAAAGGGCCCCGAATGTGCAATAAAATGTAAATAATTAATAGACGGAAAAAGAAAATATTGTAATTTCTTGTATTGTTTCCAAAATAAATAGTGCTTCTGCTATTATTAAAAAAAAAAAAAAGAAAAATCTTTTTCTCACATTTTATTCTGTCACGGAAATTGGACCACTTGGCAGTGGCTTGTATTCTTGTCCCGGACCATCTATAAAATTAGAAGAATCAAGTTAATTAATTAGTACAACTTTAATTAATCATTGCCTGTGTGCACAACCAAGAGTATACATATTAATTAACTGATAATTAAGCTTGCTCCATAATTGATTTTTCTTATCAATATTTAGCCGACATTTCAATCATCAATTCAATTTTTTTTCCAAAAATTCGAATATTTTGACAGAATTATGAGAAGTTACCACCTTGTTTGGATTCTGATTCCAATTGTTTAGCTGCTTCCTGCAAGAAAAAACCATAAATCTTTCAATTTAGGAAGCAAGCAAGCAATCCAAAAAAAAAAATCAGATAAAAATGGAATCTGCGTACCTTCTTCATCAATGTCTCTTTCTTCCATGTATCTATGCCTTTATACAATGCTTTAGTGGATGTGCCTGCCATTATTTATATACTTTCTGGATTAGAATGAAATACATTTTCGGTACCTATCAGATGTGCTAATTAACAGATGTACTATATGTTAATTAGTAAATATGGACATTTATAAAGAAAAATATTCTTTTTATTTTTTATTTTTATCCAATGATCCATATTTAATATATGTTCAACATACATTAAATCATCTTTGAATCCAAATAATTAATATTTTACATTAAATGTGCCCTATTTTAATAAATATATATTGACCATTAGATAAAAAAAATAACATGTTTATATTTTTAATTTAACGGTTTATCTTTAATATATATATTCAATATAGAAAAGGATAATTAATTAATTGATCGCTAAGAGATTAATTAGTTTAATGCACCTATGAAGAGGATAATAAGCAATACAGTGACCATCCAATCAGCAAACATAACGTTGAAGGCAACTCCAATGCTGATCCCTAACATAAGCATTGGCTGGAAAAGCAATGCCAAGTCATAGTCTATGAGCGGCACGTCCAACGTTGGGTGTCTCAGTCTCATGTTGTAGTAAACTGTTGATCCTGCTGCTCCCATTATCATACCTACGATCAACAAAATCACAATTAATATCAATTTGATGTGTTTTTGTTTACTTTTTTTTTTTTTTTTTTTATCAATCAGCATTTTCAGTTGGTATTTAAATATCAAAAGGACAATAGTATTAATTACAACACATCAAATTGACATTGAAGTGTAGATAACAAAAACGTGTAAATCAGGCTGTATTGTTTAGAAATTTTATTATACATTTTGCATTTTTTTTTCCAACAAATAATAATACTTACACTTGGAAATGGCAGTGGAAGATCGAATCCCATGATCAAAGTGAGCATTGGAACAAAAATTCCACCACCTCCAACTCCTCCAACGCTACCCAATGCTGCTCCAAGAAATCCAACTATTGATCCTACCACAATTTTCCAACCAAATTCCATGTCCTGCTCCATTAAAAGCAAAAGCATAATACCAGTAAGTTTTTGTTTAGTAATACTAACTTTGTGCCAGAATTGCAGGGTATTGAGTTGAAGCTCAAAAATACATAACATATGTCGATTGTATATGTAAAAGGAAAAATAGCTTACCGGCCAAACAGGCTCATAAGAGGACTTGGTCTGCCAAAGGAAATGGGCCATTTTGATGAGCAAACTAGGGTTGATTTCATGATCAGTATGAACCAAAACTTGAGGGTTTTGTTCTCTAATAAGCAGCCTTTCAGCATTAATTAAATTGTTCATCAATAAACCAAATAAAATCAGTGCTCATACTGATGAGTTTCTGGGCTGGTTCATGAGCTCCATTTTGGGCACTAAAGAAAGCTTGGATTTATGAACTTGTAATTATGGGTTCCCAAGGTTATGTTTATTCAGTTTGCTTCTCTGCTCTAACCTGATCCTGCGCAAGAGCATCCAAGCAAGAATTGGGGGATAGTACTCTGCCCATTGTTTACATATATACATAAACACACACTCTCTCTCTTTTATTTTTATTTCTGTGGTCCCTTTATTTACGTGTTGTTAATATTTTAAGGAACTGAAAAAAAAAACATCTTCAAATGCATGAAGTTTAATGTTTTTTTTTTTTTACATCGCAGGTCACAATATATGCAGTGGTATACGTCACGCACGAGACGGTGGATAACCCCGATTGGAGCCTCCATCGATGCATCGGTATGATTAAATATCATTTTTGAAATATTTGACTAATAATATTGAAAAATATTAATAACGTCAACATTTTTTGCATGTAGGCTGATCACACTTAGGGATGCTCACGGGGCGGGGCGGGACGGGGCCGGGGATTGCATCCCCACTCCCTGCCCCGCGCGGGATCGAGGATTCCCCGTCCCCGCCCCCGAATCTAGAACGGGAAGAAAATCCCCCCCCATCCCCCGCCCCGCGGGGATCCCCGTCCCCCGCGGGGATCCCCATCCCCGAATTTTTTATTTTTTTAATTTTAAAATATAATATTTTATAAATAATTAAAATTAAAATATAACATTTAATAAATAAAAAATTTAAAATTAATCATAATATAAATTTTAACCATTCATAAATTTAAAATTAAGTAATAAAATTAAGTTATATCTTAATTTTAATTATAATTATTTATAAAATATTATATTTTAAAATTAAAAAAAAAATTTACGGGGCGGGGATCCCCGCGGGGCGGATACCCCATTCCCCGTCCCCGATTTTATAACGAAAATTTTTTTCCCCCATCCCCACCCCCGCTGGAGGAAAATTCGAGGATTCCCCGCCCCGTTCGGGGCGGGTCCCCGCCGGGGCTGGGGAATCCCCTTCCCGTGATCATCCCTAATCACACTGAACGAATCAGACACACCGATATGGGTTCATCTACTGCAGAATTTGGTATTCGTATGGCAGTGGATAATATATTGGGTGCTGTTAGTGCATTTGATAGACAGTTGACTGATTATCCCAGGCAGCCTGTTCCAGAGACAGTACAAATCCCACTGATGATCCATGCATTTGAGAATTTTTGTCATTCAAGCCGTAACAGGAAAGGAATGGGAGAAAGACGTCTAACAGTTAAATCTAATATAACTAGACTTCAGTATGGTCTTGGACCTATACAGTGGCTATATATTCATGATGATAGTTCTACTTCTTACAATTGGAAACTAGAAAGTCATCATCAGTTATTTGGTAGTGCAGGTGGATCACGCAAATGTAATGACTTTGAAGCTAGGCCATCTAGATTGAATGTTGATTTGAATATCAGTTTGTCTTCAACGGATCAACAGCAGTTTGATGTGCTTACACAGACGGGTCCATCACTTCCATACGAGTCCATACCATATGACCAAACGGGGCTACCTTTTCAATATCATTCTAATCCAATTACCTAAGCTAGCCCATCTATGAAGCAAGATGATTTTTTTAATGAATTATTTAGCGGTACAAATCCTGTCAATACACAGGATTTAGTTGACCAGCCATTACACAGTGGTGGTTATAGTGATGTTATGCCAGATCATCAATATCCAAATGTTGATGATACGAATAGTTAAACAAATATACATAGCAGTTCGAGTCGAAGTAGAAGGTTTTGACTATTATACTATATGTGAATAAATATGAACAAAAAGTTGTTTTTTTTTCTCGGACCCTTAGGAACAAATTTATATTATTATCATTAATTCATAAATATTATAAGCACGTCGTAAATTATTTATTTGTACATAAAATTAAAACAATAATACAATTTTATAACTAAAATCAATCATACAATTATGAACCCCTAAAATATTGACTCGACGATCCAATTTTTATTCTGCACGTTTTTTTGTTATGCTCCACTTGACCACACTTGCTATAATGAGTACCTGATCCCTTTTTTCGACGGTCCATTTCATTTCGAATGCGAAATGTTTTTTATCAACCTTTTTTTCTTTGCAACTCCATATCAGGAACAAATTTAGGTCCTTCATATTCAGACCAGTATGCTTTGTGTCCCATAAGTTGGAATTGGCCATCATAACATTTCAGTGCCTCGGTGATGGAATAACAATTATCAACAAAGTGGAACATATCAAGATGTCTATGCATACAAGCTGCTATTGCATGTGAACATGGCATTTTCGTTCCCTGAAACTTACCACTCGCATTTACGTTTTTTGAGACTAATAATATATATATCTGGCTCAACGATTACCTCTGGTGCTCTGCAAAATATTATCTTGTACAACTTGAAACGATTGTCATAATCAATGACAATGTGAGAACGAGCCTTGTTTGCACGCTTTGTCATTATATCACAATAGCGAGGCGTGAACCGCAAGCCTTGCCCCATTTTAGCCATGTGCATATCCCTTTATTGATTGAAAAATTTTACTAAGCGAGCAAAAACATGTTCAACGATGGCAATAATTGACATCATACGAACACCCTTCAAAGCACTATTAACACTCAGCAATATTTGTAGTCATGTGCCCATATCAATAACCACCATCCTCAGATAGTGTCTAACGATCTAATGATATCCTCATTGCCCAGTTATAGGAATCTCCATCGAGTTCCTTGATATTGTCCATCAACTGCTTAAACTTGAGTCTTTGAAATTGGCCCCCTAAATAAATATGGAATATTTATATGATAAAATTAATTGATATGAATAAGATATGTTAAAATGCATAACTCTTACCAGCCTTGTAAAGAAGATTTTTATTGTTTCGTTCCTGAAGTGTGTGTTGTAATTACTGACGAAGTGCTGTAGACAGAATCTATAGAAGGATAGTTGTTCTTTCCATCCACTTCTTTTATCTCTAAATACTGTCATTATCCCAGCATGTCGATTAGATATAATTGTAATACCAACACATTGAGTGACATGCTTCCTAAGTATGGATATAAACCAAGCCCAGCTAGATTTATTTTCAGACTCAACAACAATAAAGGCAACTGGTAACATGTTTTTATCGTCAATGGAGCTTCCTATAAGCAGGGTTTGTTGAAATTTTTCAGTCAAAAATGTACCATCTATCAACAAAATGGGTTTACGGTGAACTAATCCATTTATAGCTGGTTTAAAACTCCAAAAAAAACCATTGAAATTGCTTCACATTGGAGTCTTGTGTTTCATGAACCACAAACTCGAAAATAGTTCCAGGATTATAGGTTTGTAAAGCAATTAAAAAACTTGGCAACCTTTCATATGATTCAATATAATTATCAAATATACACTATATTGCTCTAATCTTCGCATACCATGTCTTGCGGTATGATATTTCAAAATTATATTGTTACTTAACAGCCGCAATAATAACATCAATAGGTAGAGTGAATTATTTACTTACCATACCCATGATGCAATTGTGAATTATTTCATAACCCAGTTGTCGATGATCCATTGATACATTGGAAGCAAAGCATGAATGTGATCCCTGGAACCTTGTGATAGTCCAAAAAGAACTATTTCCTGTTCTGGATGCTCTTAATCTCCATACATAGCCGTCATCCACCTAAGCGCACCGGACAACCCAATATTATGGCTTTGATTCTACAACTCTAAAATCCACATTCCTCATTATTGAATATTTTTTCACACATAATTTTACTTCATCCTTATTGTGAAAAACCATTACAATAGATAACTCAGACACACCATCCCAGGTCTTAAATTGGACATCTTCAGAAAGATCAACTTGAGATGCTTCAAAATTAATTTGTGAATAATGTTTCGACGGGAACACAAAATTATTCACGTCTATCTCTTCAATCGGATGCATGGATGCTAATGGACTGGCAAATTCAATTTCATCAGAATTCTCGCCATCGCTGTCCGTTTGCATGTTGACAATTTCAACCTCTACATCATCGTTAGGTAAGACATAATCATTGAACATTGGAACATCTTGAATATCATCATCCCCTAAATGAATTAACGATTCATTTTCACCATCTGCATTAATGGGATTATATCTTATATCCTCGTTTGCATCCATATTTTGAGTATTGCCAAAAATGCTATCACACAGCAAATCATCTCTTCTATTATAAGACTGTCGTTGCTGACTAGCACATACATCTGTAACCTGCTGAGTATAAGACTGTCGATTAATATCAAGAATGTGGGATATAAAATGGCATTGACTATCATCATAAACATGCAAACTGGAACGCCGTTGACTATCAGCAGGTACATAGGAAATAGATCGCCGACGACTTACATCTGGGACATGGGGAATAGAACGCCTAGGTTCACTGCCGAGCTGTATAACATGACCTCGCTATGCACCACTTGTCTAAACAAAATTTCTCTCCGTTGAACGACTTTTCCGTTTATTTCCAAAAAGTGATTTACTAAAAAAATCACCCACCCTTCGAGTAATTGACCGTCTGGGTTGACTCATTCTTCCAGTAGGTACTTGACTAACTGATCGTCATAATTGATCTTCTCCTGAAGTTATGCTTGTCTGCATTCCAATTAAATCACAATCCCGTCTATCATTATCTTGACGACTAATAGACTGTGTAGACTGACTAGGCAGAATTTCATTAAATAATTGATGATGACCTGCCTCAAAATTTTTCCTCTCCAAAGCCTCACTTGTAAATTGATATCTGTGTTCATATGTTGGTCTACTAGCTCCTGCACCCTCCTCACCAAGTACAACAATTAATTTCACCAAATTGTAATCATCATATCACCTTAAATTATCATAAATTATATCCATGTCATCGTCTTTCACCAAATCAACCGACGTCCAACATAACGATCCACGGTTGTACATTGGGCTCTTATAAATAATTCTGGCAATCACGTCATTAATACCTAAATCCAATTTCACGTGAATTTTATAGATTAATTTCGGAAGAGTTGGCCTATTTTTAACTCTTATCCTCCTTGTAATAGTATTCGGACCAGATACGTCATATTGAAAACTCGATGCTCCAACACTAATTTCTCCTCCCGTGTGCACATAAAAATCAGTATATGCTGACATCTTTCAATAACCTACAGTTGAAATAATATTATAATATATATTTAAATAATAATAATATTATTATTATTAAATTTAAATTTAATAAAATAAATAAATTTAATATCGACAGTAATAATAATAATAATAATAATAATAATAATATTCAAAAATTTAATAACAATAATAATAATATTAATAATAAATTTAATATAAATAACAAATTTAATATCGGCAGTGATAATAATAATAATAATAATAATAATAATAATAATAATAAATTTAATAACAATAACAATATTAATAATAATAATAATAATAATAATAATTTTAAAAAATTTAATAACAATAACAATATTAATGTCTACAATAATAATAATAATAATAATAATAATAATAATAATAATAATAATAATTTTAAAAAATTTAATAACAATAACAATATTAATGTCTACAATAATTTCTATAATAATAATAATAATTTTAAAAAATTTAATAACAATAACAATATTAATATCTACAATAATTTCTATAATAATAATAATAATAACAATAACAATATTAATATCTACAATACTTTCTATAATAATAATAATAATTATTATATTCTAACAATAACAAAATTAATTACTACACTAATATTAATAATAATAACAATAATAATATTAGGAAATTACTAACTAACAAAATATATATAATATTAACAACAAAAAACGATAATAGTAATAATATCAACACATATTCATAATTTCTATAATAATTTTCTTTATATACATTATAAAAAATAAATATATTTAATTTATTAGCTTACCTTATTTTGAGAGTACAACTGCAATTTTCGTAACTTGTTACTCCAACTTCTGAATTTAATTCTGCATTGCAGTTAATAAATTTAACATTATTATATAAGCAACCTAAAATTAATAATATTAAATTACAAATCAAAATTTATTAAATTGTATTTACCTTTCAGAATACTGTTGAAAATATATTATTGACCTGAAAAAAATATTTTCGTAACTTATCAAATGTATTATAAGAAATATAAATTGGTAATCTGCAATTGAAAGCGATCGATAACATTTATATAGGCGCAGAGAAAAATTTCATTCAACCAAAGAATGGAGGGTGGGCCACGTTTCAGTTTGAAACCGCAACAGTTCTCAATGGTTTCAGTCTGAAACCGGGCCCCCTCTTCCACCCACTGACAAAACCGCTCCATGTGACAACAGTTTCAGAACGACACCCCAAATATGTAAATAAATTCTGACACACACCAATTACGTAAATAATTATTTAAAATACATTATTTAAAAAAATGTCCCCTTGTATTCCCACTATGCATAAATAAATGCGCACAGGAGTTGGAGAGATTTCAATGGGGGAAAAAAGAACTCGACTATATGTTCACATTCAATAAAATATTAATCAGATTAATATTAACTTTAGACTGAATTGCAACCTAATCAGATTGACATCTATCCTTATTGGATTTATCTATAAAAATATTAGATATATTGCTACTTTAATCTATTACTTACAAATACTTAAAAATCTATAAGTTGAGTACAGATACAAAATGGTTGAAATCAAAGCAGTTGTGGATTAAGACAGATCTATTTCAAATAATATATATATATATATATATAACTAGATCAATATTAGAAAGATATATAAAAGTTGATAGCTCTCAAGGATATAAATCATCATACACAATTTTTTTTGATGGCCAAGTTAGAACCTAAAAGCTACAAAGCTAATACAGTTAATCTCTGAAAAGAAGCAGCAAAAGTTAGAATATATTAAAGCAACGTATATGATCAAAGCAATCGATATTTTTAGCTCAGCAGCTCATTCAATTTTCAATTATTTATAGTAAATTAGAGCAATGTATAGTTAGTTTTGGAGACATAAGTTTTGGAGATATGCATAAAATTGAAGCTAGAAAGCACCAAGAAGCACCAAGATACAACCATCTAAGACATAAGATTGCTAGAATTTCATTTTTTCTGCACGAGTTATTCTTCTAAATTAACAAAAGGGCAATACTCACTCTTTATATGACTAAATCCATTACTTGCAGTTCAAGGTCATTGAGTAAGTATTATTTTTCTTTGATCAAGTCTTGATTTTACTAGTGAACCAGCAATTTGCAAAAGCAAAAGGGTTTAAGCCTATCACTCAGGGCATTAGGTATATATCATATTAGAAAATGTAAAATCATTCTTATATTATATATATAGGTTAGAAGCTTAATAATTAATTTATAAAGATATATAGGTCAGATGCAGAAAATTCTAGCAGAGGCATTAAGCTAGCAAATTTAGTAGACTCTAACATGATGAATTAACAAGTGTTAAGCCTATCACTCAGGGCATTAGGTATATATCATATTAGAAAATGTAAAATCATTCTTATATTATATATATAGGTTAGAAGCTTAATAATTAATTTATAAAGATATATAGGTCAGATGCAGAAAATTCTAGCAGAGGCATTAAGCTAGCAAATTTAGTAGACTCTAACATGATGAATTAACAAGTGTTAAGCCTATCACTCAGGGCATTAGGTATATATCATATTAGAAAATGTAAAATCATTCTTATATTATATATATAGGTTAGAAGCTTAATAATTAATTTATAAAGATATATAGGTCAGATGCAGAAAATTCTAGCAGAGGCATTAAGCTAGCAAATTTAGTAGACTCTAACATGATGAATTAACAAGTGTTAAAGAAAAAATATCATAAGTATGAAAATAAAATTTCAAATTCTACAAAATTTTCTAAAGAAAAAATTTAAACTAATCAAACTATCTTAAAGAATGAAAGAAGATTCTATACATTACAAACAGTGCAGCAGCTTATAGTATACTGATGTACATTATAAACGGTGCAGCAGCTTATAGTTTAAGGTCAGAAAAACAAAAAAACAATTATAATATTAGAATCAATATCTATTTACATATTGTAGTTTGCAACCGACACTATTCATTCAAAAGAATAAATTGTTGTACATGTTGGTTATTAGATAATAAACATAAACATAAAGCTTATTCCAGTTTCCAGGTTCAATTACATACTCATCTGGAAATTCCCATAAACGCATACGTGTGTAAAGTTTCTGCCCCGACTATGCCATCTCCATCATTATTAATCCAAATATCACTAAACCAACAGCCAAATATCAAAGTACCTTTCTCCATCGTACATTGATAATCTTCTGTGCACAATCTGTTTGTTTTAAGGTGACAAAAGGGAGGGAAATTAATTTAAGTTTTAATCAAGGCTTTTAAAACAAACAAAAAGGAGGCTTGAATATTTGATATTTTGAATAGATTGTCAGTTTCTGGAATGATTTAAAACAAACAAAAAGGAGGCTTAAATTAAGCAAAATGAAAAAATGACAGGATTAAATCCATCAAAAATAGCTCATGATAGCATATTCCTCAATCAATAACTAAAAGTTCTTAAATATAACAAATAAGCATGCAATCTAACTTAATTTAAGGTAAATTTTCGAAAGAAATGATAAGAAAAATAAGAAATTTAAATCCCTAATCCCCAAATTTCTTGTTACTGACATTTTCTTAGCTTTTAAATCTAAAAAGGGGTATTGTTACCTCATGGCCGTCGATTTAAATGTACATTTTCTATCGATTTTGACCAACACTATGCTCGCCGGAGCTTCGTCGTCGTTAAACCAAGGGCACCTGGAGATAGGTGACGTCAAGAGAAATCCAATGACAGTGGTCACACACTCCAACGCACCGCCGTTTAATCGAGATCTACTCTAAACCGCTAGCTTGTCTTTTCTCCAATCCGCTCATCGTCGGCAAGTGGGCAAGAACGGAGGCTACTGGAATGTTCGCCTTGCTCCAGGCGACTTACTGGTGCCACCTGCCTCCTCATTTTCCGTCGCAAGCCACCGGAGAAAGGAGGGGAAGCTTCGGTTAAGGGAAGGAGAAAATCGGGAAGAAAATCAAAGGAAAGAGCAACTGGATTACCATGGTAGAGCCTCAATGCCGGCGATGAAAGAACAACGAGGCACGGGTGATCGTCGGTGAGAGAATGGCCAGCGTTGTGCCGTAGCTCGATGGAAGATCCCATTTTTTCTTTTATGTGACCTTCCACCCCCCCTCCCCCCCCCCCCCCCCCCCCCCCCTTTTTTTTTTACATTTCTAGGGACTTTCCCCAAAATATCTTTTTCCTTTATTATTATTATTATTATTATTATTATTATTATTATTATTCTCTACTTAAATTAATTTCCTACTTATTAGTAAAATGTGTTACTAATATGTTTTAATTTAAATTATTTGTTAACATATTCCACTTCATTGCTTATTTATTACCATAATTTATTTAAAAAAAATACTAATTTCAAACCAAAAATTCATTCCTTCCTTTCATTACCAGCCTAAATCTCTAATTTTCGGTTCAATTATCATATTCGAAATTTTCAGGGCATTACAATCATCCTGATTATTTTTATTATTTTTTCAATCTTCCAATCATCTATATAATTTATAGTTCTTTTCTTTTTCTATAAATATATATAATATTTTATATCATTTAATTAAATTCCAATTTGAGATCATTTCGTAAAATTTTAATTTCTAATTTCATTTTTTAAGATGACATTCTCAAAAAAAAAAGTGGTTACGATTATTTTTTGCAAAATATTCTGAAACATGGCTATATTAATAGCTTCTTTAATCTAACGTTATCATTTTTTTAATAGCCAACTATATAAACATCATTTTCATATTAATTTTTCATAACTTATTTGGATTGACCTATTTAGATCATGATCATGGGCATATTGAGTATGCTTATAATTTATATTCAATCTTGGAATAATAAACAATAACATATCAAAATTTTTAAAAAAAAATTATTTATAAATTAACCTATTAATTCTATAGGGATATTACCGAAATTACCGACAAAATGGCAATTTCGTAAGTAAATTACCTACAAAAATTAAATTTCGTAGGAAAATTTTTCAGCGGTAATTTCCCTATGGAATTTAATTTTTCGTAGGTAATTGAATTTCATCGGTAATTTCCCTGTGAAATTCAATTTTCATAGGTAATTTACCTACGAAATAGTCATTCCATAGGTAAATTACATACTGAAGAACATTCTATCTGTAATTTTTCTACGAAATTCAATTTCTGTAGGTAATTTACCTACAAAATCGCCATTTCATAGGAAAATTACCTATGAAAATTGAATTTCTTAAAAAATTTACTGACATAATTAACATTTTGTCAGTACATTTCATGTATATTTTTACCCTCGTAATATTAATGGCAATTTAACAACGAATTTTTCAATTTCATAGCTAATTTTCATCGGTAAAATTTTATGGAAAAATTTTTCTCCATTATATACAACGAATTTATTATTCTGTCACAATAAATATTTTTCCCAACAATTTTCCCTTGGGGGAAATTTTTTCGTTGGTACTTAGCGACGGAAAATTTTCCGTCGAAAATTAGGATTTTTCTTGTAGTGAACATGTTTAAAAAAATGTCCAAAAATTTAAAATAAGTTTATAGTAATTTTTCTTTAGAAAAATTAAGTTTAGGCCCTTTTTGTTAAGATAAAAATTACATATGGATCAGTAGAGAATATCCAATCAATATGATTAATTTTGGAATCCATCCATGGATGGATCATAATCTGCTCAAAATTTTGTAGAGTTAATTACACCGAAATTTAATGCACTTATGCATAAATTATCAGAAAGTGATAAAAAAAATTTGCAGCAAGAAAATAATTGAACTTTGTAATGTTTACATGAAAAATTATTTCAACTGAAAAACACTCCAAATCCTATTAAAAATCCAATATGATACTTAAAAATCCAATATGATACTGCTACTTAAACTATAGTCTTTCTAGAAGGTGATGGGTTTAAACACGTATTAAGGAAAATCTATGTAATATAGCTGATATGGTCAAAAATCTCTTTTATTGTTATTTTTTAAGATTCTTTTTTATGATTAAATAGCTTGTAAATTATTTGTTTAAGAAAAATTTAAAATTTTTAAAAGATTTAGAGTTTAAGTAGCATCTTATGTTAAATTTTTAGTAGAATTTAAAGTGTGTTAGTTGTAAAATGATTTTTATGTAAAAATTATATAATTTATTTATTTTCTAATTATAAATATTTTTGTTACTTTTTGATAATAAGATATAAATATACAATACAGTTAGTTTTGTGAGAATAATATATCCGTTTATAAAACAATCATATTTCAAATTATTTTTGAGTCAATTTTATTTAAATATATTAGAGTTGGGTTTACAGATAGAATCAGATTTTGATGCATCTAAATAAATAATTGAATTAGCTAAATTCAATTTTATTTGAATATATTAGAGTTGGGTTTACAGATGGAATCAGATTTTGATGCATCCAAATAAATAATTGAATTAGCTAAATTCAATTTTATTTGAATATATTAGAGTTGTGTTTACAGATAGAATCAGATTTTTTTTAAGGAAAAAAAAAAAAGTTAAACGCGTTCGGATTCAATGTTGGATTTCTATTTATCATTTAATGCATAAAACGTTTTAGGAGAAAAAAATATTAACATGCAAAACCATCTTTTGTGGTTTTAATGATTTTGATTTTGTTATTTTTTTTTCAATGTGCGGACGTGGCCCATTGTGGTCTTCTTCATTGAGATTTTTCTTTTTCTTTTTTTTTTTCATTTGTTATTTATTGATGTTGATGGAATACTAAATTTATATATGCTGACTAAATATAAATAATAATATAAAATTTGTTTTTTTAATAATTAGATGAACTTAATAAAATAAATATAATGATAATAAATAAATTATTAAAATCACTTAATCAAATTGAAATAATAATTTTACATCATAATAACAAATAATAAGCAATTAACTAATGGTTATTAATCTAAATAAATAACTATAAACATAGATATTTTTTTTAACTCTAGTTTCATTTTTTATATTATACATATTGAAATTAATATTTTTGAACAAAATACCGATTGATTGATTTTGAAGAATAAAAAATTTATTAAATTAAAAATAAATAAATTATAATATACACAGCAAAAAATGTCAATTTCTTATTGTATATTGAATGTATTTTCCATGTATGTTTGATGGTTTTAAAAGAGAAAAAAAAAACTGTTTTTAAAAAAATCTGTAACAAAAACTAAAAGTAGATTTTGGTTTTCAAAAATCAAAAATAAAAAACATAAAATGATACCAAACGCATATTTATTTTTATTTTTCTTTGTAATGAATTTTTTTAAAGAGAGTGTTGCAGGAAATTTCACTTTTACCTAATTTTTTAAAGACAATATATAAGATCACATATGCGGACGAGTTTCATTATTTTGTGTAAATTCCAAGTTGAAAGAATTTCCAATGTGGCTAGATCATCCCTCACAGTAAATTAAAATTAGTATGGATATTATAGGCAGGGACGAACCTCTGTAGAGTCTTTTGCTGTATTTTTAAACAATATGCTTTTGTTGTATTCCTACATATGGATTTCACGTCTTAGTTCAAGTATGTATGAATACTTCTATTTGCTTTATGTTCAGCAAAAGTAAAAGTGTATCCATGCCTAATTATAGCTAAGGCTACACGCTCTTTATATACGTCTTGGTCTATCTTGTACTTTATTTAATCAGACACCACATCATCAAATCTAGGACATACCTTCAAATGACGTCTTAAATTAGAAGTTCCGGATGTAGGATCAACGATATATTCTTTTGAGCAATGCTTGCACTTTGCTCTCGATTTTCCATCATTATTTTGACTTGCTGGTAAGAAGTTAAATTCATTCCATATAGAAGATTGCCGTCATCTTTTGGAAGTAGTTTCTGCATAAGTATTGATACTCTCATCCACACTACCAACACTAGGATCCATTTCATAAATAACTGTAAATGAAAAAAAAAACAAAAATAAGCATGATCCAAAAATAATAATAACAAAATTAAGGAAGAACAAGTGTCTAAATCAATTCCAATTCAGTGTCATGCATTCACTGTCCCAGGATTCAATTGTTAAGATAATTAGATACCAAGTAATATTTTATAAACACAATTACAAAAGCAGAAGCCTGCTTAAATAACAAAGAAAGTGGAAGACATCTGGATGAAAAGTCTTCTAAACCTATATATATATATATATAATGAAAGAGTTCAATGAGTTGACTCAACCTCCACATGTTCACCAACTCTGTTAGATATAACCCATAAGCAAGTTCTTCATAAGCAAGCATCAACTTTGAAGAGACACCAAAGAAAGATGTTTTACAAGTGAGTGTGCCAACCAGAGGAACCGGTTCAACCTAGAACTATGACATTTAAGGAAAATCCAAAAGTCCCATTAGTTTTCCTAGACTCAAATAAATCAATAGAAGTGGAGTCTTATATAACTCGGTAAGGCCTTATTTAACTAAACTCCATAAAAAACTATGGTATAATTACCCATACTTTAGATCGCCATATCTATCTAGGTCGATATATGTTAGAGAGTATGCCCTAGAGCCCATGTAATAGGGATGTTTTTCATATGTATAAAATTTATATTCTTAATAAAAGGCATCATTCATTTATTAATGCTATGTTTAAATACATGAGTTTATAAATCTTAAATTAATAAATGAAGTCCTAGATATTATAAACACAGGGCAAAGGCAATCATGAAGGTGTTCATGATGTGAGATGTCTATTGCATGCAAATGTGTTAATATCTAAATATCCCTAGTCATAGAATTAACAAGATAGGACATTATTAATTCGGACAGACTAGCACATGTTATGCTTCTTGAATAGTTCAAGCAGTGGTTCTCATAACTGTGATTATGGAAGATAATCAAAGCTAACATGTGGATGCTTGTTAGAAGAACAAGTTTATTGGAGACCTACAAAGAGAATCCTCACATGGATATTAAATCTATGTCAGTGAGAAATCTCTTCATAGCGGTTGTGTAAGTATCCTTAGACTTGAGATCACCAAAGTTATCTTAAGTAGCAAGTGGTATACTTTGACTCCATAATTGATTACTTCCAACTAGAAGTGAACATAGTTAGGAGATTGGATATATCATGACCTACTTGAAGATAGTTGAGTGATTGACAAAGGATTCACCATCCCAGATTTAATAAGGGAAGTTATCTCGCATGATTCTATAATTACATTGTTCAGAGAATCTCTGGTCAGAGTAAATTGTTAGTGTAAGCCCTAGCCCTAATACATTGTAACGAAATACTTGAAATTAATAAAATGAGGCATTTGTTTTACCCTTTGTATTCCTGTGCATATCAATTGATAAAACTATCCAAGAATGTCGTTTCGGTTTAAGTTATCATGTGTGAGGCACATGGATTGTAAGACCTTGAAACAAATGAGACATCATTCTAAATATTCATAGTCAGTCATTGTTATGGGAATAACAAATGAATTAAGACTAGTATGCTCTCTCTGATCTTATGAGTTATGTCTTACGGATCATTAGGACAAGAGTGTCAATCAGAGATCATAGATACATGTTAAAGAACATGGTATCTGGATTCGATCCGCTCATGAGAATACTACATGGTACAAGTCATAAGTGTTTCTCATATGCAAGTTTTGTATCAGAGTTCTTAGACCTGAAATCTCTATGAAACTCTTTATGAATTACTGTGTACTTTGACATACACCTAACGTGCTCGTAACAGAGTGACAAGTACGGGTATGATTGGGTATGCACTAATTCATGTTAGAGAGCATGAGAAAAGTGAAGGGATTACCCCTCTCGATAAGAGAAAAAAATATCACCGGCCACTTGATCAGTGAACTGAGAAGTGTATGGCCATACCGAGATGAAATAATGAGTAATCATTATTTATC
Organism: Excoecaria agallocha; assembly: GCA_037975025.1. Classification (NCBI taxonomy): domain Eukaryota; kingdom Viridiplantae; phylum Streptophyta; class Magnoliopsida; order Malpighiales; family Euphorbiaceae; genus Excoecaria; species Excoecaria agallocha. Next base: position 66,899,849 of record CM075811.1, on the reverse strand, counting down.
TGAGAGTTCAGTGTCACTGGAATATCAAGAAAGGAATTAATATATATAAGGATGACTAGTTGCATGCCTTATATTAATTATGATATTTATGGGTAAGGGACTATGCAAAATTGCATTAGGTCACTAAATGCCATATGCATTTTCATTTAATTTGGAATGCTATAATATCTTGCTAGAGAATATATATAGCATTTGAATTAATTTATTAATTCATTGCCAACATTAAATGGACCTATAGGATCGCACACAAAGCATTGGGCTTAAAATATTTAAATTAAGTATTGGACATTAATTTGGGCTTTTAATTAAAGTCAAATTAATGTATGTAATGGGTTATAATATTGCTATTGGGCTTTGGTCCATGAGAGAGAGAAATTCAGCCCATAAGGTTTAATTTCAATTAATTAATTATCTTGTGTTAATTAAGTTAATTGAATATTAAAGCCTAAAGGAATTTAAATTAAATTAAATCACTTATATATTTAATGATGTGGCCGAAATTCCAAGAGGGAAATCAAGGAATTTCGGCACATGCTATATATTTAAATTAAGTAATTTCATTTATTTAAATGTCTTATGTTTTATTTCAAATTTGAATTTAAATTCAAAGGAGTTTAATTCAAAATATATTACTTATCTTTAGGAAGTGATAGAGTTTGAATTAATTATCTTAGGATAGTTGAATTCAGATTAATGACTTGCCAAAGGATAAGCATATATATTAAAAGAAATAAAACCCTAAACCTAATTTTTTGTGGCATGAATAGTAACTCATGAATAGTAACTCGTGAATAGTGACTCTCTCTCTCTTAATTCTTTTGTTCAATTTTTCACAAGGAGAAAGGATTGTTCCTCATTCTCTTGTGTTATTGAGCAGTAATAGCAATCTAAAGAAGTACAAAATCAAGTTTTGTAGCTTCAAACTATAATCCTTACACAATACCGAAAAAGAGATCTAGCAATCTCGTTTTTAAGCCAACGGTGTAATTGTGTGTGTGAGAATAGAGAGAGTGGCGCAAAAGGCTATTCCTTGGCATTGGTGATCGAGATCTAAGGCAGACAAAGCCATCTTAGTTGCTGGTCATCATCGGAATAAAAGTTTTAAAAGGCATCAAAAGTTGTAAGTTCGATAACCCTAAAATTGCATGTTTCGATTCTATCTTTGGATATGTATGGTATGTATGATAAAATTTTTGTTTTTCCGCTGTGCTATCATGATTATCATACCATGTCATATTCCATCATAAAATGCCAAGATGGATAAAGATCCATGGAGGGCATTTTGGGAACAATGGTTAAATTAATAGAACATACATAATTAGATTTATATGAGTTGACAAAAATTCATACTCAGAATCTAATTGAGATAAGAGTGGTGAAAGGAGTAATTGCACGGTAACTGTTTCTATGGAAGGGTATAGTCAAATCACATGACTTTCCTGACATTTTGGTAGTCATAATGCCTAGCTAGAGGCCAATCATGACTTGTATAATGATGTATCAAAAATATCAATGGGGATTGATAAAATAATTTGAAGGAGTTTAAATCATATGAGTTTTGGATAGAACTCACAATTACATATTATACTGCCAACATGGATAGGAATCCAATAGGTCACACACATATAGAGAAAAGGATAAAATAGTAAAATGACAAGGATAATAATATTTGATATTATTATGAGGGTAGAGAAGTGAATAAGATAATAATTAATTAAAGAGTTTAATTAATTATGATCAAGTAAAATTGTCCGCGAAACTTTTGATAAATGTTCTGTAAATTGGACCTAATTGAAATAATGTATTTCATGATTAATTATTATTGTCTTATAAGTGTTATAGGACTACTATAAGTGTTATATGATTAATATAATAATTAATAAGTCCATTGGAGAAGTTATAAAGAGGTCAGAGGAATGGAGCTGGTGTGGAAGCCCTTCTATAGAGGGCCACATGCCAACTCCATACAGAAGGCCTTAATGGCCTATTTCTTGGACCAAATTAATTTATATATATTATTTAAGTGTTATGGAACCTAGATATTTAATTTGGATGGATTTGGAATCCATTTGGGTATTTAAATCCAATTAGTTGCACAAAGGGCCTAGTTTTTGGGTTTTGTGCATAGTCTTTTATGAAAAGATTTAATTTGAATTTAATTAAGTGCAAATGATTATAATTAATTCCAGAGGCCCAATTAATAATTCTCCAGCAATTTTAAAGAGCCCAATCTCATTAGAAGTTGGAATTTTAACCTAATTATAAAAGTCCAACTAATGAGAAATTAGGGTTAAGTAATTAAACACACAAGAAAGTCTTTTATTCTAACTCTCTCTCCCTTTTGCGCCAACTCCTAAGCTTGCCCTTTGGAATTTCAGCTAGCCCTAGTTACACACCAATTAGTTGGTTCAATTTATCCTTCTCTAGTGTGGATTACTCATTGGAGGTGTTCAATTTTGGATACTGTGATTTGCGACAACCCGTTGCGAAGTAAAATCAACTGTTCAACAAAAATAAAAATGATTTTTCTTATTCTCATATAGTTATATTGTATATTCATGGCAAGATCAGCAATATTGATTAAAAAGTTTTAAATTTCGCTTATGTATGAGATGCATGTAACTGATAAATTCCAACAATATATTGGGCTACAGTCATAATATTTCCAGAAAAATAGCAAACCAAGCTAGAGCTATCTATGACGGAAGGGATATTCACCAATAGATTGACTATTGACAATGAACTGATCACATAAGAAAATTGATCCAGGTATCCCTGGATCAATATATACAGTAAAAAAGCAATAATACAAAAAAGAAAACAAATCAAAGAACCTAATTCCGACTCCAACACAGCAAAAACACCAAAAACTTGGAAAATTAGGAAAACATAAACAGAGTATAGTTTAAATTGAATGTAAACGATTATTTCATAGGAATTCAGTAAAGGCTGGGGTTGAGTTTGGTTGTCTCGCTCCTTTCCTAGCACAGAGAGAAACTCGCACATACAGTGCTATAACACATGCTTGAATGTTGGTTCAGTTGGATTACAGTGCTATAACAAATATTAACACTGCTACCTGTTTTAAATAAGTAAATAAAAAAGGGCTTTGCAACCTGTAGCTGCTTAAATGTTTTGAGATAAGCAACCAGCATCAAGGTTTGAAAAAAAAGACAAGTTAACGAAAATAAAGAGAAACAGAATGAATTTAAGGTATTCACAGTATAGAGACCAGAAATCAGGAAAGCGACCAAATTTCCAATGAAAAAGAAAATGGTAACTGACCTACTCGTCGGAGTCCACCCCACTAACATTGATGCAGAGAAAAAATTTTGATTGCAGCAGAACAGAGCTTGTGAAACGAAAACTGCAGCTCCTTAAACGTAGGGTACCCACTTCGGCAAAAATAGCAGAACAAGAAGAATAATTGCTCCTGTGAATAAAAGTATCAAACCCTAAAAGAAATTAAAGAAAATGATTTTAGATAAATCTATTGGGTAATGATTTAATGGGTTGAAAAATATAATGGATCAATTTTGGGTTGATCAAATGGGTATTAGATTGGATTGAATTGGGTTAAAAAATAAAATGAATTAATTTTGAATTGATCCAATGAGTATTCATTTAGATTAGGTTGGGTTTGAGTCAATTTTTTTAAATGAATTTGAGTCGACACATAATTTGAATTAATTTTGTCAGGTCTAGTCAAAGAGGTCCCCCCTTATTTTTTAAAAATTAAAATTTTTCTCTTTAAAAAAGTTTATAAATTTCAAATTTGTCCTGCCTCCTTTAATATTGATTTGAGCTAAATTTGTTCCTTTTAATTTAAAATCTTGTTGTAGGAATAAAATTATTACCTTTAGTAATTAAGTTCTTGAAGTGTAGGGTCATTGGGCTCACTAGTCCTCTTCTTCTTTGGTCTCCTAACTTGTATCATCAGAAGGTGAAATTCTCTTACATGAAAGGCTCAATCTTATTGAGAAATGCTGTCCGGAAATATTTTATTGATATTATATGGATATAAAGTTGGAAATGATGTATTAAATATCAAATTGAATTTACTAAAATGACAATTTGGTAGAATAAATTTTTTCAAAAAGTTACCAATTTGGGCATTTGAGGATATTAAATTGCAAGTTGAAACGCATAAAGGCCAATTTTCACATATTAATTTTTTTTTTCAATTTTAAAAGTAATGTCTCCTAAAATAAACATTACGGATTGGAGTGAAGAATGATCAAATAAACTAAATATAATAACCATTAGAAGTGGTCTGGCGAGCACGTGGAGGAGTTTTCGAGCTCGATTTAAACATTAATCAATAAACTAAATATAATATTTTGGCACGAGGGGACTATAGAACGGGTGATATGATAAACTAAAAATGTGATGCACTGATAGTTAACCACAAACAATATGTTTTTCTTTTTTGCCTGTGTTTCCATTTGGTTTCTGAGCAAGTAAAACTGCTCACACTCATGCGTGGATATTGTTCGATGAAAGTTCTCAGTGGCTAATTTTTAATTAGTGTCGGTCAAGTCGCGGATTCATTCTTTATCTGTTCATTTATTTTTGGAATATCAAGTCTGTATTGTGCTGATTCTTTGCTCTACTTATGCAAATCTCTCATTTCACAGCTGTGCAAGTACCTAGGCCATTTTCTATTTTTGGATATTCTATTTCTTCGCACAATGTTGCGTCTTGCTTTTTTGACAACCAACCTGAGGGCTCCTATCATACGCTCAGCGTCTTTGACAAAGTGCAGCTTTACCCAGAGGAAAATGGGTATCTCTAAATCCTCATTTAAGGTATTCTTTATAGACTAAGTAATTGCTTTTCCCTTTCATTTACATTAATAATTTTGAGATTGTAATGCATAATTGCAACTCCAATTTCATGACAGATAATATTGGGTTCATCGTCCAGAGCCCGGAGGCAAATTCTAGCAGATATGGGATATGAATTCTCAATCGTGGTATATTCTTGAGAAGCTAATGTTCCATTTTTGTTAATGATATTGGAAGTGAAAACTTGAAGGGGTGCTGTTTTCAGACTGCAGATATTGATGAAAAGAGCATAAGGAAAGATAAACCAGAGGAATTGGTTATGGCTTTGGCCCAGGCAAAGGTTTGAGTTCTTTATCTTGAATTATGTGCAATAATTACGTTCAATGGCCTATATAATTAGCAATTTGCTACTTAAGCACACATAATTAAGCAAACAAGCGCCCTTTATTTCATTTTTCCTGCTTTATAATTTTTTTTTTCATGTGGAAACTTAATTTTTTTTTGCAGAACATTAGGTGGTTCAAAGACTGGTTCTGATGTAGTTCTTTTTAACTACATCAATGCATTATGCAACTATATTTATGATGTAGTCTGCTTGTATTGAAATTATGGGTTAGAATTATTTTGTGAGCATAGTTTCCTGCCTTTATCGATCAATTTGTTTATTTCCTAGGCAGATGCCATCATTGCTAGGCTTCAGACCGCAGGTCAACTGGAAGAGGATGAACGTGTGACCTTGTTGATTACAGCAGACACGGTTTGTCCCTATTTTAGCTTGTTATATCCAATCCCACATGCTTTTTTCTTAAACTTGTGCATATCTTGTCTCCAAAAAGGTGAGGCCTAACATTGCTTGGATTGTTTTGTGGCTGGATATTTGTAAATTAACTGATGCTGGTTATGAAATTTGAAACTCTCAATTGAACTCTAAAATAGTTGAGAAAAATGTTAAAAAAAAAAATCCAAATGAATAATTTAATTTTGATGATGCTTAATCTCCCTTTTCCTCATTTTGTATTACTAAAGGAGTTTGGTGCTCTGTAATTCTGGGTTTCCTCATTGGCTACTTATAAAACTATAATCTGTAAACTCATACAGTTACTCCATTAGGCAATGGACATGCTGATCTATTTATTTAACTTAAACATTACACACTTGGAAAAATTAAAGATAGAAGCATACTGTTAGTTGTTTTTCTTTGAATCGTTACATGTGTCGGATGGTTATGAAAGTAATACACAATTTCTAATTTATCATCTTCATGAACATAATCAGCCAAACCTATCCATCCATTTCCCTTGAAACATCTGTAGTCAAATTTGCAAACGCTGAACACATCTCATATCCCATTCTGCTTGTTGGGTTGACCGCTTTGGATTTTAATCAGTTGATAGTCTTGCTTTAAATCTCCACATTTGAGCACTTTTTGTTCATTTTTTTTTTCCAATTTATATAATTTTTACAAATTTGACTATAAATTTATGCCATTTAACAATTTTTACTAATTTTTGAAGGAGTGGTTTAATCTCTACTTTTAATCTACATGGCTGGCTTATTTGGTGAATTTATTTTTTTTAATTTCTTTGCATTGCTCCTTTTAATATTTATTTCTTTTTTTGCTAAGATTTGTTCTTTCTTAAATAAGTATAAAAAACACACAAATATATTGGCAAACATATTGGGCAAAGCAGTTTTTTTTGCCCAATTAGTCTTGTTTTGTAGGTTTCATATTTGTGTAATTGCACTCCTTAAATTAGTTATGCCATTGCCATTTCACACCCACTATTGATAAAATAAGGTCACAAAATGGAGAAGATGCACGTCCATGATTTGGCCTTCAAAAGAAAATAAAAATGCTAAACACTACAAAAGAGATTGCTGTTTGGTTCATTGAATTATTTATGGTTTTCTCCTTTCCTAAATCTCATGGAATTTTAGGTTGTGGTGTATAAAGGGACAATCAGAGAAAAGCCCACCAGTGAGGAAGAAGCACGGACTTTCATCAAAGGTTGTCTAAAATGCTTTTCTTCTTTTCAGCAGGTGGTTCTAGTTCTCAAATTGGGTTTAATGGTCATTGCTTATTGGTTGCAGGATATTCTGGAGATCATGCAGCTGTTGTTGGATCTGTGCTAGTAACTAACCTTTCTACAGGAACAAGTAAAGGAGATTGGGAGAGAGCAGAGGTACTGTATTCTTGTATCTCGATTCACAAGTTTGTCTAGGTCCTCTTTTTATTGAATGTTGATCGAAAGAAAAAAAAAATTGCAACCCCTACAAAGTTTAATTTTTCCTTATATGATGTTCATAGTTTGTTGTAAATCTGACTTGATGACTGAGATTTTGAACAACAATACTGGCTGTTTGGTGCAGGTTTATTTCCATGAGATACCAGATGAAATCATTGATAGCCTGGTAATTAAGTTTTGCAAATACTTCTCTATTGGATACTGCCTTGAGCTGTTATGTTTTCCAAATATCATATATCCTACCCTGTTTTCCGGTTGTCTCAGATTGATGATGGAATTACATTCAATGTTGCTGGGGGTCTCATGCTTGAGCACCCACTGACATCGCCTTTTGTCGAAGCAGTGGTAATTCTTTCTTTCTCTCTTTCCTGATTAGCCATTATGTACTCACTCCCATACTGATCCAATTTGACTGGTGGGATCTTCATTTTACAAAATTCATATTCTTAGAAATGAATTTCTTACTGTCAATGTCTTCCCTGGAAATCAAGAACCTGATGGAGCTATATAGGTATCCTCTGTACATGTGGGCATTTTAGTGTGGAACTACGGTACTGATGGCTTGTACCTAGTGTAGCACCCATTAATATTTATTTTTTTCGATTGCTGATCAGTGCCTGCCTCATTCGGTGGAGATCTTGGTGACTAGCAAGGCAGCTGATTCTTCTCTTCTTGGAAGAGAGCAAAGAATTGTCCTTTGCCTTGTGATGCTTCTGGTTCTAACAATTGTGCCATTGATACTTTGCAGGTGGGGAGTACGGACACGGTGATGGGACTATCAAAAGCTCTTGCTGAGAAGCTCATTACAGAAGTCCTATAGGTTTCATGGCGATTTAACCTTTTTGATTTTGGCCTTTAGAAGGATTCATGGCCCCGCGAAAAAAATGGGACATTTATGAAAATGATGCTTTTTAGTAACTCATCATTAGTTGGTTGCACCAACCTGTATGGGGCCATAGAAATCAAGTTTTTATGATTATTTGGTTTTTAATTTTTTAAGCTGTAGTTCTTCATTATTTCGTAGATTGTAATCAGCAAATTGATTCTGCAATCAAGGAATTGTTGAGGAAATTCTTTCCATGTTTCGTTATTCATTCGTCCAAGGTTATGATGACTTCAGGTCATGATAGAATATTCTCTTCGAAGCAGTTTCTTTCTTGCATGGAAGTAAATTATATATATATATATTTTTTTCTTTTTGAAATTGAAAGGAACTTTCATTACAAAGAGCCCAATTGGCCATCAGAATTGGGAGGATTACCTCCACAATCTACAGGACCATGGACGAATCTAGGTGGGCTAATTGCATATATCAAGTCTCTTTCAATTTTTTCAAAGATGCTCAATTTCCGTAATTCAAATTTGAAATTATAGGAGAAATGATTAATGCCATTCAATTTCATGGGATTTTAAATTTTTAATAGCTCCATTTTTTTTACATTTTTTTTTGGTAATTGGTTGTTATACTTACCTTTGCTTTTTCACTTGTCTTTTATAAATTAGAATTTTATTTCATTTAGATTTTCATAACTGATGTGGAGCTAATGTGAAATTGATCTTCGTAAGTGGTAGCTTCACCTCAATAATTCACTGACACTTCAATTTAAAAGGTATTAAGTGTCACTGAAATGGACTTCATAAGAAACTAACGATAAGAGAGTGCAAATGGGTAATCTGCACTCTTTTTATACATACAAGTAGCACGGGTTACTTCTTTTTATTATTATTATTATTATTATTATTATTATTATTATTTACAACAATAATCTTTTCATTTATTCTATTTACAGATAATTATTAAATAAATTTGTTTGACGTAGATATTCGCCAGAAATTATGCATTTATTTTTTTGGTACAAAAAATTAGACATTTTTGTAGAATTAAATTTTGATTTAATAATTTGAATAGTTTAAAGTTACATAATGTGAATTTGATTTGAAAATCTAATAGGATAAAAAATTCAAATTAACCCGATTTGATGTGTCTCGAAACTGTCTTGCTGGTGAAACTTTTTTTTAATAATGCATTTTTAAAAATATTTAAAAATTAGTGCATATCATACAGCATTTACAAAAATGAGATATTAGCATGAAACTGCTGTTATATGTAACGATAATGTCAAAAAATTGGTTGGCAGCAGGGGTAACTTTTGCACAAAAACAACTGAAAGGGATAGCGGTTTTCGTGCAAAAATCAACCCCCTAATTATAGCATCGTTGAAATAATTTTCTTCCTCAGCCTATATAAATCCTACCCCGATCGTTTTCATTTGCTTCTACCTCGATCATTTTCATTTGCTTTAAAGTGTTACATGTGAAATTTTTATAAATTTTTCACTTTAAGTAGACAATATATTTTTCACAGATAAGTAATATTTTTGCAGTATTATTGTGAAAGGTTGGTAAAATTTTATAAATTTTTATTTGTAATTTTATATGTTCAATTTTAGCTTGCTTGTACAATGAAATTGATTTTATTTATTAAAATGTAGAAGTAAATTGAAATTCTCAACCAACGAGCTAAGAAAACCGTAATTGTATAGCTATTGGAATAGGGTATTTTATTAATTTTCATATATTTATTTTTTATAATATATATGTAGAAAACCATTAGAAAATTTAAATGAATATGTGTTGTTGTTATTATTATTATTATTATTATTATTATTATTATTATTATTATATCTAAATAGTGTGATTACTTTATTATATTTATATAACATAAAAATTATAATTATTATAAATATTATTAAAATTGTATAAAATTGAACCTGTATAGTCATAGATAATTATAAATATAATAGTTAATATTATATTTTAATTTATTAAAAAATTTAAATAGCCAAATATTATTGTTGTTGTTGTTATTAATGTGATTGTTGTTGTTGTTGATCTTCTTCTTCTTCTTCTTCTTCTTCTTCTTCTTCTTCTTATTATTATTATTATTATTATTATTATTATTATTATTATTATTATTATTATATTAATATTTTTTATTTAATAAATATTTTAATATTTTTTCACTTGTAGGTAATTGAGAGATGTATATATATACTGACTTTTATTTGTACGTGGAAGGAGAAATAAGTGTTGGAGTGTCGAATTTTCAATATGATGTATATGGTCCAAATGTCATTACAAGAAGAATGAGAGTTAAAAATAAGCCGACTCTTTCTGAATTGATCCATAAAATTCTCGTAAAATAGGATTTAGGTATCAACAATGTGATTTTCAAAATTATTTATAAAAGTTCAATGTATAATTGAGGATCGTTATATTGGACGTCGGCCGATTTGGCGGATAATGACGATATAGATGCAATTTATGATAATTTGAGAAGATATGATGGTTATAACTTGGTGGAATTAATTATTGTAGTTGGTGAGGGGGGTGTAGGAGCTAGTCAACCCACATATGCACATGGATATCAATTTACAAGTGAGAAATTACAAAGAGAAAATATTGAGCAAGTCATCATAAATTGCTTAATGAAATTGGTTCTAGTTAGCCTACATAGTTTTTTAGTCATCAAGATATTAAAATGTTCTCTTAATATAATTTTGTTGGAGATGCATTACAAAATTTAGATGAAAGTGCCCAACAACGATCTTATAGCCACCGAGGTGATGATCACTACAAGAAAAATTCATTTTTCTGATGAAACTGAGTGAAATTCCGTAGAAAAACTAAAATATCGATAGAATTTAGAGATTAAAAAAAGGCATAGGAGAACCGGTAGTAAGCACTTTTACCGATGAAAAATTTTTCGTTGCTAAATTTATAGATGAACAACATAGTCCATCATTAATTCCTTTGGGAGATGGAGACCGAAAAATTATCGTCGTTTGCCATATTTACTGACGGAATTAAATTTCGTTGTTAGTTTTACCATCGAAATTATATTTTCTGTCGAAAATCACAAATCTATAGGCAAAATTTCGATGGAATGACGTATTCCATAGGTAAATTTAACGACTGTAAATATAGCTCCGCGGTAAATTTGCATCCTGCTAAAAAAATTCATGACGGAATTATCCATAACCATTTTGTCATAAAAAATATCTAATAATTCAAGATATACATCAAAATCTACCATTCCTACATCAAAACATAAAAATACAACAATGTTAAGTTATTTTCAAAATACTACGGAGTTCAAAATGTTCTTGAAAGAAATAAGGCTAAATCTACATGAAGCAATTTACTAAAAGAAATACCAAAGAAGACGGTAAGAAAAAATCAACAGATGATTGCACAAACAAGAAGGCCAAAGACTAATTAAAATAACACTCACATCCAACATGTGATCAGAAATGGAATTCCAGTACTAGAACAAGTAATTCCCATGCCATCCAAGTTAATCTTCATGGAGACATTAGTCTCCTCGGTAACTCTCTATAATAACACCATAGGTTTAACTGCAAACTGATAATTTATGGGTAATTAAATAATAACAACATATATTTTAACTTAAAAGAAAATAAAAAAATAAAGAAAATTTCAAGAGAATTAGAGTTGTATAATACAACTTGTATTAAGGGTATTTACATCTTTTAAACCTAATTACCGAACAACCTAGTTATAATCTGTAACACTTAAGGTTATGAGCAGTGAGTAAGCTATGAAAGAACATTTTTGCCTACTGAAATATACCAATGAAAAGGAAAGTAAGTCTCAGCATATAAAGTGCTTTGTCAATCAACATAAATCAATCACACATACTAGAGAGAAAGCCTGCATAAATCTTAGATAGATAAAAGCAAAAATTTTCAAAGTCAACTGCAAAGTGTTACCATATAAGATGCAATTATTCTAAAGAACACACAGAACAAAGACACAATACCAACCTTCAGAAGTGCCAAGATGGTTCAAAACCATGGCACACCTCATCACGAAGAGCTAAAGCTTCACATTGATCTCCCGCATCTTTGGGCTTGAGTTGTCCCACATATGGAGTGAGCCTGTAATAAAAGGCAAGCCCAAGAGGAATATGAAATGACAAGATATTACCAGGCCCAAGAGGAATGCATTCTTATAATTAAATCAATTCTAGTCTATTAAATTTCACAACCCAAGCCAAATAAACACAGTGTAGCCAAGTAAACCTTGTAGTTTGATGATTTACCAAGGTTAAACTATTTGTTTCCTTTAAATGTTAGTTACGTGCTTAATCAATTCATAAGCACACAGAATCAATTTTCCCATGTTTCTTATTTAGATTATGCCTGATACTTCCTAGCTCTAAGTGTATATACATATATATTCAAAATTACATATCTCATTTATTTTCTGATTTTTGCCATGAGCCTGTCCATAATTCTAGCTAACTAATTCAGCTAAGCATAGGAGGAATTTAATCTTTGGACTAATGCATCTAATTCATTTCATAATTCAAACCCAATAAATAATACGAAGCTAATCTACCAAACTGAGGTCTAATTACTTTAAATCTCGTGGTGTATTAACACACTAAGGCTAATTCTAGTAGGTAACCTGTGCTGCTATTGTCACGGATCAAGCCATTATATATACTGGATCACTATTCTGTTGAAAGTTATGCATGCTTCCAGTTGATCGTATCAAGTTCAAAAATCTCCTAACAATCTGCCAAGAATTATGCCAAGTTTACACTGGCAAAGCCATAAAATAATATCAATTTATGCACTTTATAAGTAATTGAAAGAATTGTAAAATGCATTTCAGATATCTATATTAGCTGCTCAAATTGTTTCGCTATAATAAAATGCATTTCAGATATCTATATCAGGTCATGAATAATTGTAAGCTTAATTATAAGTTAACCCATTGCAAGTCAACTAATATATTCCCAGTTGAGACAAATACATCAAACCAATTGCGAAAGTTAATGATATTTAATTGGCCATCTATTTATAAAATCAATAAATTAGGTGGTTGTATTGCTTTGATATGGATGCATAAAACATTTAATGAGCCAAGAAATGTAGTTAAAACGAATTATATTCAACTTGTTAGACCAAATAACACACAAATTTTTTAAACTATGAATTATTAATTATGCCCTCGCCAAATGAATTAATAATTCGGAAGACGGGTGTTTCAATTCGAAAATATATTAATTTTTTAAAGGAAAAAAAACTTTTTTTTTGTACTGTTATCAGACATTACGATTTAGAGTTTTGCTGATTATAAAAGCAAGAGAATCTATAATGATTATAAAATTAAAAAAATATATTTGACTTATTTAGTAATAAAATAACTTTACAGTTACAAATGAATACTCTCTTCATTTTTTTTATCAGTCATTTTTGTTACTTTCACTAAAATTAAGAAATAATAAATAGACTTAAAGTTAGTATTAAATTACGTGATTAAGATTAAATTATCAAATTTGATTGGTTCTAACTTTATTGAGAAAGAAAAATAAATTGAAAAAGCAAATTAAATTACATTAAAAGTCTAAAAGTGACAGATACATAAAATTTAGATTTTACTAAAAAGTGACTGATAAAAAAAAACGGAGAGAGTATGATTTTTTATTATTTTAGGAGATTTAACTTCCAAATAAATTTGTGTCGCAGAAAATCTTTAAAATGAGAAATAGAGATTTTTCTTTTTAAATGAATTGAATTTTAAATCAAATTTGGAGGTATAATAAGGGAACAAATGAACCATTATTTATATTCGTCCAATAATTTGTTTTTTTTTGGTAGAAGAAGAAAACAGACAACCAATTAGAAAATAATGTTATGGAAAAAGCAACCCTAGAAATAAAAATTATTATTTTGTAGATTTTAAATTATTTTGTAAATCTGATCAGACTCTTCCATCCTAACTCATACATTTATGATCATTTAAAAATTATCATTTGATCATCAAGTACATAATTAACATTTGATCGTCAGGTCACTAAGGTGCCAGTACTAGCAGCATGAGCAATAAATCACAAAAACGGCATTCACTTGCAAACGTCAATTGGTTCGATTTTTAACTTTAAAAATTAAATTGAACATAATTTATAACCTATATTGCACTTCTATATTACCCATCACTTCATCATCATCACAACACATCACTACATATAACATTGCCATTCATTCCATCACATTCACACACACATTAATTTACACATAAATAATTAGTAGAAATTATTACAACAATATGTTCCACAATTAATTTACATAATTTAATTTACAACTATTCTATTACATAATACAATAACTTCATAACACGCAAATGTACATGCCATTGTTATTCTCGAGCGTCTTTTAATTTTTGAGTACCTATTCCTGCACGCAGTTAATAAACCACGCGCTAAGCAATCGTATTGCCTAACGGTGGATACTCCTATACAAAATTTCATTTAATTCATTTTGTGAATTTAAATTAATTTATTCACTATTATTTTAATAAATTTCCATCACCAAATAAATTTCAAATTTATCCCTTATTTATCCAATTTCTTCTTTAATGATTCTGAAAATCTTCTTTCTTTTTTAATTTCATGAATTTCTCAGTTCAATTGCAAAATTACCATTATAGCCCTAAGTTTGACTTTTTCTTTAATGTTGACTAATTTTAACCTTTTGTTTGGCTTTTCTAATTTCTAGTCAATTTAACTCCAAATTTGACCCGGTTGATTTTCTTTAATTTTTAAGTTAATTTAATTATAAAAATTACATTTTAGTCCTTAAAATTCTTCTTTAAATGGAAAATTTCATTTAGTCTCTGAACTTTTCGTTAATTACACTTTTGCCCTTATTACACTAATTGACTATTTTAATCATTTTATTCACTCACTTTATACTTAATTTTCATCTTGTTCATAATTTATCATGTAATTATGTTTTTACCCCTATTAAACTTATTTATTTTATTTTTCACCTTTTGCTTAATTTAATTGCATTTTTACTATTTTTTACATTACACTTGCTATTAAATTCCATTTTCTTACAAAATTACCAAAATGCCCTTAGTAGTAGACAATGAAAATTCTCGAACCGGATATGTGGAACAAGGACTATATGAATATTCTATCTGACTGTCTGTAATTGTGAGGTCTCTATACTAATTAACTGTGTGGATGTTCTGTCTGTCTGCCTATCTGATTTTACCATAGTATAAAGTCCCTATAGCTAGCCATTATATCTTAATATCCTGGATTAGCCACTAAACACTAAGGGCAACTTAATGTCACACGTTGAATTTCATTTAAACTTTAATTACTTAAGCATATCATTATGTATTCAATTATTCATTGTCAAACTTATGAAATTTTATTTTTTTCACACATGACTTCACATATACATAATATATAACACATAAATATAAATTAAATCAAGCATTCACCATGTGAATTCCATTCGGCCATCACCATAGCATCACCATACCATGCTTTATCTTTCTTCTTCTTATGTCATTTACCTTACTAACATTAATTTATATATGTATATATTCATCAATGCACATTTTTGCTCATTATCTTTTCATTTCCTAATTGTTCATCATTATGTATCATATCCAATTTTACATGAGTATATTATTTTTATGTATAATTCATCTAAAGTTATAAATTTATTGTTATAAGGATAGAATTACATTTAATCCTTCATTAACTAACAAAATTCCATAGTAATATACTTAGGTAACCATTTGGCCACTTCCATTTCTCTCCCTAATTAATTAATTCTCATGTAATTTCAAGTTTATTTCATCTTATCTCATCATGCTACACATTCCTCTTAAGCTAAATTAATTTTTTTCATTAAATCTTATAGTTACATAATGTGTAATTTATAGAGAAATTAATGTATAAATGAAATTAAGTGTAGGTTTAGTATCCACTAACCTTGTTCAAGCTTGAACACACCTTGGCTTCTTCCTCTTTCTTTTTCCTTTCTTTTTCTCGACCTATGGCTGAATATGGAAGGGGTTATTTCCTTAGTTTTCTTTCACATTTCTAGCTTCTAATTAACATATACTAATCCTACTTAGCATGCCTAATCAAACTACACAAAATTTCCTAACCAAAATTCACAAAACACCATACTTTACCTAAAATGTATAATCTTTTTCTTTCCAAATTTCTTTTTCTCAAGACTTCTTCTTACTCTAACTTAAATTCAAGAGTGAAGATGATGTCTTAATGTGCCTTGGGGTAAAATTTGAGCTTAAGTAGTGAAGAGAGGAGAGAGAAATGAAGAGAAAATGGAGAAAACCTAATTCTAAAAGGCTGGCTGATTTTTAAAAGAGAAAGGGGAGGTATTTATAGAATTTTTGGGAGAAAAGTAGAGAATTTTAGACCTCTTTCAACTGTCTAAATATCTCCCAATCCAATGGCCCAAATTCTTCCTCTAACTATTTGATCAAATGGCTTAATTTTAAGCCACTTGTCACACTCTCAAGGATTTTTACACATTTTCAGCATGTACTGGATTTACAACAGATTCTTGGCTATTTTAGATGGCTAAAAATATCCTTGGATGAATTTATTAAGCCTATTATATCCCTTAATTGATTTTATTTTGGTTTTTCACCATTTTTCTGCCATTTTTCTGAAAATAATATTCCCGATGTCAGAATGCCATTAAATTTTTTCCTGAGTGCACTTACATATGCAGTAGCTCATGGTTATAATTTTAAGTTATTTCAACATCATTTTGATATATTTACAGTTTCGGCAAAAAATTAGCCAGTCAAAATCAGAAAATTTTGGGACTATTGGAAAAATTATTTGTCAATTCCTGGGGTGTCATTATGATATTCCTAACATGTCTATATCATCAAAATAATTTTTGAAGGTTGTTTGACCCCTCTAAGACCCGGTCAAAGTTATGGTCAAACCTTTCTATAGTATTAGGTAAAACTTCTCTTTCTGATTTAAAGGCCTATTTAAGCTCAATTTCACTTCAAATTGTACCGTTAGACTCAATTTAATATCCATTTTCATATTATGGTATCAGGTTAAGCTGCCCATTGGGTCACCAATCCTAGGATTACTCCGGTGATAACATGTAAAATGTCTACTATTTAATGTGTATTTTCTTTTATTTAAGTAGTTAAGTATGTAATATTATATGTATTTTATGTGTTTATGTTTAGTTTATGTGTTTATTTGTGTTTTTAGGTTAAAGTTGGAGTAAATGTGAAGTGAAGTGATGAAATGGTGAAGATTCATGCACTTTCTCACGAGTCGGCAGGAAGTTCACGACTCGAATAGAATGGCACAAGACGGAGGCAAGATTATGAGTGAGGCAGAGAAGACTTGTTCACGAGTCGGAGGGAGATGAACGAGTAAAGAAGGCCTGTGGAATTCACGACTCATGAAGGCATTCACGAGTCGGACAAAACACCTATTTCCAAATGATGCCACCTTTTTGCACCCGATCCTTCAGCCAACCATCAAGATTTTTCAAGGCAACTTTTCATTATTAACAACTATTCTGAAGGGACATATTTGTAGAGTTAATCTCTATAAATATGGGAGAAAAGCTCTGAAAAGAAATCGAAGAAAATTTCATTGTTTACTTAAGAATATTTTAGTTATTTTTGGACAATTCTCTTATTGGTTTTTTAGATGATGACCAAAGAACAAAGTCAAAGGAATAAGAGATATATCAGAAGGTCTAAATAGAAAGTAAACCCTGGGGAGTGATGTTGTTCTTTTCTTTTATTTCATTTTTTTTATTACAATTGTGTATTTGGCTAGTTCTTTTGGTACATTATAACTACATAATTCAATTTGTTTTTCATCTACTTATCTTTGCTTTATGAATATTTATTTTCTTTATGTATTAAGTGTGATTTAAACTTATTTGGGTACTTTGATTTGCTTATTATGCTTGATCACCATAATTAGCATATTAGTCATTTAATTCACAATGAGAATTGGAATTCTTTAATGGAAAGACAAATAAATTTACTTGAAGCATTGAATTCACTTAGAGATAAGGAATTCACTTTAAGGGATTAAAGAATTGGCATAGAACTTCATAGTTTTTATTTATCTCTATAATGTCATGAGAATGCTTATAGACTCTAAGTAAAAATACCTTTAATGACAATGAGAATTGCTTTAAAGAAACTTGGCTAAATTCTCTAATCGTATTATTTATATAATTGATTAAATGGTTTATAGATGAAATTGTTTCACTTAGTTATAATGTATGTTCAAATCATCTTTTAAGTTATCTATTATCCAAAATTAACTCACTATATTTAAAATAGTTTAGTCATTAAATTAAATGCATGATACCTATTTTATTTGATACCTATCCATTTACTTATTGTTATTTCAATACAAAATCTCTTCGTTCCCTTTGGAACGATACCCTACTCATTCTATATGCAGTCTAGTGAGACTAAGGGTTCAAATAAATCCCCATCAGATTTTGGCGCCGTTGTCGGGGAATGGTTTAAATGAATTTTTATTGATTGATACAAAAGAGTAGATGCTTTAGGATTGTATGTTATAAATTAGTTATTTAGATGTATGAATTTTTATATGGTGTTTTGTTTTATTCTTCGTAAAAGTATTAGAGTTTTTTGTATTGATGTTAGACTAAAAGTATTTGTGATTTTTGTGCAAGGAACTTAGAAGGAAGCAACAAGAGGAACGTAGATTGCAATTAGAAGGAGAACAAAGTGCCAAGTTGGAGGAAGGTCATAATATTCCAATTATGGCGGGAGAAGAAAGGAGAACGCTTGGTGATTTTGCCATGCCCAATATTTCGGAGAGTTTTGGAGGGATAGTGGCGCCGACTATTGCTAACAACAACTTTGAGATCAAATCGGCAGTCATTCAAATGGTGCAAAATAACCAATTTGGAGGTTTGCAAGTGGAGGATCCCTATGCTCATATCCTTGCTTTTCTTAATGTGTGTGCTACATTTAAAATTAACGGAGTGAGTAATGATGCCATTAGACTTAGGTTATTTCCATTTTCTTTAAAAGAAAAAGCACAAATTTGGCTTGCTAATATACCTAGTGAGACAATCACTACTTGGGATCAACTAAAACAAGCTTTTCTTTATAAGTATTTTCCACCACATAAAACAGTAAAATTTAGAAATCAAATTTCTACTTTTAAACAATTGCCTAATGAAACTATTTATACATCTTGGGAAATATTTAAGGAACTCTAATGGTAATATCCTCACCATAGCTTGCCGAATTGGATGATTCTTCAAATCTTTTACAATGGGTTAATGGAGGAAAATAGAAATATTGTGAATGCTGCTTCAAGTGGAAAATGGTTGGAGAAAACTGCTAAGAAAGATGAAACTTTGTTGGAGGAATTAGCCTCACAAGGCTACATGGGAGAAGAACCCATTATGGCAAAGGCTAAGGGATTTTTGGAATTGGATTTCATTAATCTCTTGACGGCTAAAGTTGAAGCTTTGACTAAGATGGTAAGTAATTCTCACTCTAATATTGAAAATGTGAGTCATGTTTGTGAGAAATGTGGTGGACCTCATATGTATGCTAATTGTAGTGAGGGGTCTAGTGAGGATGTAAGTTTTGTTCAAGGAAATTACAATCAAAGGATGGGACAAAATTCTAATTATTATAACTCTCAATGGAGAAACCATCCCGATTTTTCTTGGTCTAACCAAAATGCCCAATTGAACCCTTTAACTAGTAACCTTATGAAAAAATTACCTAACCCTTCAGCTTTTCCAAATAAAACACCTTTTAACCCCCAACAACCTAAATCCCATATTGAGAGTTTGATGGAGCAATTTGTTAGCCATCAAATGACCACTAACAAGCAAAATAAAGAACAATTTAAGAAAATAAATACCAAAATTAACCAACTTGTCACCCATAATAAGATGCTTGAAACCCAATTGGCTCAACAAGCCACTTCCAGTGCTAAACCTTTAGGCAAGTTCCCAAGTCAACCTGAATTTTTGCCTCATGAATCAGTTCAATCCATTATGTTAAGGAGTGGGAAAAAAGATTGAGAGTAATATTAGAGGTAATGAGGATCTTATTGTGAATGATGATCATGTTTTAGATGCTAGTAGAAATGATGATTTAATGAAGAAGTCTAATGAACCTAAAGAAAAGATAACCTCATCTAGGGAAGATGACCCTAAAGTTAATTTAAATGTTTTTGCCATTCCCTCAAAGACTTATTAGAAGAAATCTTGATAAGCAATTTGGCAAGTTTTTGAATTATTTGAAGGAACTTACTATAACTATACCCTTTGTGGATGCAATTAAGGATATGCCTTCATGGGCAAAATTTTTAAAAGAAATTGTGAGTCACAAGGGTAAACTTGAAGAACATGGGTATGTTTCTTTGGTAGAAGAGTTTAAGGCTATGTATTCTAAATACCCACCTAAGCTAAAGGATTTGAGCTGTTTTATGGTTCCTTGTGTTATAGGTGGCACACATTTTGATAAAGCCTTATGTGATATAGGTGCAAGTGTTAGTCTTATGTCTTACTCAATTTATAAAAAGCTTGATTTAGGTGAATTAAAGCCTACTAATATGTGCTTATCTATGGCAAATAAGTCTATTTCACATCCTATAGGCATATTAGAAAATGTTCCTACCAAAGTGGGTAAATTTGTGATTCTTGTTGATTTTGTTGTGCTAGAAATGGATGAAGATCCTGAAATTCCCATTTTGTTTGGTAGGCCTTTGTTAATTATTGCTCGGGCTGTTTTTGATATGAAAAATGGTAAAATATCTCTTGAAATTAATGGTGAAACAATTGAGTTTAATGTTTTTGGGATGGTTAAGTCTTCACCAATGGAAGTGGTGAATAGAATTGATGCTTATGATGTTCTTGATGAGTGTATTGATAGTGTTGTTAATGATTGTGTTAGTCAAAACCCTATTGCACCTTATTGTTTAAATGAAAGTTGTGATGAGGTTTTTCAAGTTGCCTCATATCCTTTCCAAGGAAGATTCTCAAAGTTTGAGTCTTTGAGAAAGGATGAGGATATGCCATCAAAGACATCTAAAAGAGGAAGTTTAATTTGAACTCAAGCCATTACCAACAAGCTTAAGGTATGAATATTTGGATTCAAAGTTTTAATTACCTTTCATTGTTAATTCTTCAATTGATAAGCATAATGTGAGTGCTTTACGTGATATTTTGCTTGCTCATCGAAATGCCATGGGATATTCTATAAGTGATTTAAAAGTAATTGCACCTAAGGTTTTTCATGCATAGGATTTTGTTAGAAGAGGATTTTAAGTCCTCCATTAAAGGTCAAAGAAGGCTTAATCCC
This sequence comes from Excoecaria agallocha, assembly GCA_037975025.1. Classification (NCBI taxonomy): domain Eukaryota; kingdom Viridiplantae; phylum Streptophyta; class Magnoliopsida; order Malpighiales; family Euphorbiaceae; genus Excoecaria; species Excoecaria agallocha. The sequence continues at coordinate 66,878,590 of CM075811.1, read as the reverse complement.
ACTCTTAAAGAGGTTGTGAGGGAAAGAAATAATTAAATTGCTTGATAATGAAATAATTTATTCTATAAGTGATAGTAAGTGGGTGAGTCCTATTCAAGTTGTCCCTAAGAAGGGTGGCTTAACTATAATTCATAATGATAATAATGATTTAATTCCTACTAGGACTATCACGGGTTGGTGTATGTGTGTGGACTATAGGAAATTAAATAAAGCTACAAGAAAGGACCATTTCCCTTTGCCTTTTATTGATCAAGTCATAAAAAGATTGTCTAATTTTTCTTATTTTTATTACTTAGATGGTCTAAGTGGTTTCTATCAAATACCTATACATCCATATGACAAATCTAAGACAACTTTTACATGCCCATATGGAACTTTTGCATTTAGGCGAATGCCTTTTGGTTTGTGTAATGCACCAGCCACCTTTCAAAGATGTATGTTCTCTATTTTTAGTGATCTCATTGATCAATGTGTAGAAGTTTTCATGGATGACTTTAGTGTGTATGGCACTACATATGAGAATTGTTTATCTAATCTTTCTAAGGTGCTTGATAGATGGTTTGGTTTTAAATTGGGAAAAGTGTTATTTCATGGCACAAGAGGGTATTGTCTTAGGACATTTAGTCTATAATAGGGGGATTGAAGTTGATAGAGCTAAAATTGAAATTATTGCTAATTTGCCTCATCCTAAAAATGTTAGAGATGTTAGAAGCTTTCTAGATCATGTTGGATTTTATAGAAGGTTCATAAAAGATTTTTCTAAGATAGTTAAACCTTTATGCACATTACTAGGCAAGGATGTTGATTTTAATTTTGATGAGGCATGTCTTAATTCCTTTGAAACCATTAAACGTGCTCTTGTCACTTCATCGGTGTTGCAACCACCTAATTGGGAGCAACCATTTCAATTAATGTGTGATGCTAGTAATTATGTGGTTGGGGCTGTTTTAGGACAAAGAATTGATGGGAAGCCTTCTGTAATTTATTATGCTAGTAAGCTACTGGATGATGCCTAAATTAATTACTCCATAACTAAAAAAGAACTCTTGGCCATTGTTTATGCATTTGATAAATTTAGGGCTTATCTTGTAGGGCAAAAAGACATTGTTTATTTTGATCATGTTGCCCTAAAGTACCTATTGAGTAAAAAAGATGCCAAGCCTAGGTTGTTAAGATGGATTTTAATGTTACAAGAATTTGATTGGGAAATAAGGGATAAAAAGGGAAATGAGAACTTAGTTGTTGACCATTTATCTAGGTTAACCCAATGTGTTTTGAAAGATAATGATGATAGGGTGCCTATTGATGAAGCTTTTCATGGGGAACACCTTTTTAGTGTAGTTTCTAAGGAAGTTCCATGGTTTGCTGATATAGCAAACTATTTAGTAAGTGGTATGCTTCCATATGGTCTAGATTATAGGCAAAGGAAGAAATTCCTTCATGATGTTAAGTTTTACTATTGGGAAGATCCCTTATTATATAGGAGATGTGCTGATGGGTTGATTAGGAGGTGTATTCCTCATGAAGAAGTTGGTGAGGTGTTGGCTCATTGTCATTCCTATGCTGTAGGGGGTCACTTTAGGGTTTCTAAGACAGCCTCCAAGGTTTTGCAAGTTGGCTTTTGGTGGCCTACATTGTTTAAGGATGTCAAAGACTTTGTACTTAGTTGTGATAAGTGCCAAAGAATGGGAAATTTGTCTAGGAGGAATATAATGCCTTTACATGGCATTTTAGAAGTTGAATTATTTGACGTTTGGGGTATGGACTTTATGAGGCCATTTCCTGGTTCTTTAGGAAATAGGTATATTTTAGTCATGGTTGATTATGTATCTAAATGGGTGGAAGCTATTCCAACCATTACTAATGATGCTAAGGTGGTTAAGAAGCTACTTAAGAAGGTTATATTTCCTAGATTTGGAACACCTAGGGCAATTATTAGTGATGGTGGGTCTCATTTTTGTAATAAAGTTATAGAGCAATTATTGAAAAAATATAATGTGACTCATAAAATTGCTACACCTTATCACCCCCAAACAAGTGGATAATGACAGGTGTCTAGCAAGTGTACTAGATCGGCTAGTAATATAGGGAAATAAGATTATGACCCAAAATATCGAACCCAAGGGAAACTTGTGCTTGTATGTGCTATTTCAATTTCAAAACCAATTTTGTGTGTAAAGAGAGAAGAGAAATCCCAAAGTTGTGATGATTTGAAAACAATAATTTAAAACTAAATTAAAATAATTAAAAAACTAAAGTAAAGAAAAGATCTATTGAAAACAAGTAAATTGAATGAGTTAAAAATCAATGATAAAGACAACTTTCACTAAAGGACCATCCACCTTAACAAATATTGCTATGACTTAATTAAAAGAAAACATACAAGTGATTATGGAAAATTCAGTTTAGTAACCTAGATAAATTTATTCAAGATTATCATTCCAAGCATTAAAACTCTCTTATTCAGAACAATTCAATACTTAGCATAAAGAACTGAATTAAGTCTCCTAGATGTCTATTAAAGCCTTTCTCAAGAGATTTAACTTTCACCTATTCTTGGTTACACTTTTCTTAATCTTAACTTACTCAAATTAACACACAATTATAGCTTATTCAGATTATAACCATGCATTAATCCAACTAAATTAACCTAAAAGCATGCAAGTTATTCATCAACTTAAACCAATTAATTAACCAATTCTTAATCAAGTTAATAATCAACTTAAAATTGAGAAAAGACAAGACTTTTTTTAAGAACCAAGAAATAATCAACTTGTATTAAAATTGAAGAACAAACTCAAGTCATAACAATACAAGTTAAGGATTCAAGTATCCTTTAGCAAAAGTTAAAGAAAACTACTCACAAACTATTCTTAAAACTAAAACAACGTTTTGAAGAAAACACTAAAAACAAATAATGTAGAAAAAAAACAAATTAAAAAAACAAAGCTTAATTCTAAGGATTGACGATAAGGATTGATGATCATTCTTCTGTGTTTTGGACTGCTATTTATAGGCAGAAATTGTAGTAAACTCCTTGTTAAACTCCAGTCATAAAATAGGAATCAAATCTGCTAAACAGGAAGTTCGAAAATCTTTCGCGATATGGGAAAGTTAGATCACGTGGCCACGCCTTCAACATGCTTTCAATACACGTGGGCACGGGTACTTTGGTTCTTCCTCCACACGTGGCCACGTGTGGTCCTTCACTGGGAATCCACGTGGTCTTCAAAAATTCCTTCAATTGCTTTCACATGGCCACGGTTCCTTCTTGCTTATTTCTTCTCTTCTCTTCACATGGCCACGGATTCTCCTGTTTTCTTCTTCACGTGGCCACATTTGGATTTCTTCAATACTTTCATGTGGTCACGTGTCAAGGCTTTGGATTGCACGCTCGTTTTCTTGCCTGAATTTCTCATATTTGCGCTTCTAGCCCTAAACTTTGTCCTTTTTCCACTTTAAGCCCTTTTATATCAACTTAAACCTGAAAATCAAACAAAACACAGAATTAACCTCAAAAACATAAATATTACCAAATTAACTCTAATTTAACCTAAATAAAATCAAAACAACTAAATAACACAACTAAAAACATATCAAAAACTATATATATTTCACACTTATCAGACAAGTTGAAATTAGCAATAGAGAGCTTAAGTGGATATTGGAGAAAAATGTCTCTAGATCAAGAAAAGATTGGGCACTTAAGCTAGATGATGCTTTTTGGGCATATAGAACAACTTTTAAGACTCCTATAGGCCTTACTCCTTATCAATTGGTTTATGGTAAATCTTGTCATTTGCAAGTTGAAATTGAACATAAAGCTTATTGGGCAACTAGGGTGTTGAATTTTGATATGCAACAAGTTGGTAGGAAGAGATTGCTTCAATTGCAAGAATTAGAGGAGCTTCGTATGAATGCATATGAAAATGCTAAGCTATATAAGGAAAGAACTAAATCATGGCATGATAAGCATGTATTAAAGAAAGAATTTAAAGTTGGTGACATGGTTTTTTTGTATAACTCTAGATTGAAGCTATTTCCTGGAAAATTAAAGTCACGATGGTAGGGTCCCTTCAAAGTAGTTCAAGTTTTTCCTTATGGGGCTGTTAATATTGCTAATGATAAAGGGGAGACTTTTAAGGTTAATGGACATAGATTGAAGCCTTATTTCATTGGTGATGCAGTAGTTCCTACTCAAATAGTTTCTTTATTGAATTCCTCTTTTGCCCAATAATATTTTTGTTTAAGATTAGCTCTTTTAGTTTGGATTTATTTGTTCTATGGTTTGTTTTTGGTTAAGTTTTAAGTATTTTATTTTTATTGATTTATTTTCTTTTGTAATTTTTACTTTTGGATCGAGTTTGGTATGTTTTGCAGGAAAAAAATTGCAGCACCGAGACATATTCACGAGTGCAGTTCGAGTGTTCACGAGTGATCCACAGGCAATAGCTTACCGAGTCGTGCAGGGCTACCGAGTTATGCATCCCAGGATCGAGTCGTGAAGTAGTTCACAAGTAACACAGAGACGGAAGCTTCAAAAGTCGTGAATTGTTGCCCGACTCATGAACATTTTTTTTATCCATATGCCCACATTCAGTTTTTCACGAGTCGTGAACTGATATCCAACTCGTGAACATATTTATATGTGCCAAATCATTTTATTCTTCACGAGTCATGAAGTTATGTCCGACTCGTGATTCACTATTGCCCTATTTATCGAGTCATGCATTTTGACTCTTTTTCTTTCTTAATTTATATTTCTTTCTTTCTTTATTTTTTCAATTAGTGTACTTAATCATTCTTTCCGCCTTTCAATCCTTGTTAACCACTATCAATTAGTTTAAATTATAGGGAGGGGGAATGGTTATACTTAAACCTAGGGTTTGTGAACCAACTTGCCGTTTCACTCTTTCCCTCATTTCTCTATAAATATAGCAGTTACTTTTCTTTTCTTTTCTTTTCTTTCACAGATTTCATTTCACTCGTGCCTTAGTCCCTAATTTTCTCTTCTTCCTCTACATCTTCTTCTACTTCTTTACTACTCATCTTCTATTTCATTATTGCGTGTGAGTGTCTTCTTCTTCTTCTCCTTCTTTTTCTTGCATCTTTTATTTCTTCTAGCGTGCATTCATTTGCTGTTATTTTTGTCTTTCATTTCCTTTCTTTTACTTAGTCTTCTTCTCTACTCCTCATTTGTGTGTGGGTTTCTCTTCATCATCTTCTTCTTTACTGCATATCTTCTCTTTGTCTTTCTATTATTTTCCATCAATGGTGAGAACAAAGAACCCATCTTCTTTAAGAAGCCAGCAAGGGGGAGACGAAGCACAACCATAAAGTTTACAAACTCAATTTGGTGCACCATTCCCCATTTCATCTATCCATGAAGGTAATCATTTCCTTGCTCTCAAGGATAGGGCAATATCGCAATGTAAGTATTTTCCAAACTCTCTCCTTGAACAAGTGGGATTGCTTGATGCAATGAATGAAATGCTATCTCAATGTCGCTTATTGCATTTTGTTAATATGCATGAACAATTTTATACTGATTTGGTCTTGGAATTTTACACCAATTTGAAAGAGAATGCTGAAAATCCTAGGCTAGTGGACTTTCGTTTAAATGGCATTGATCATACACTAACATATTTCATGATGCATCGCATTTTTGGCCTTAAGCAAACCGGGTTTTGTGATCCTCCTAAGGTGTATAATCCTAATGCCTTTTGGAATTTTCTGACTGGATTGACTACACCATTTAGGGCTAGGGAGGCTAAGCCAATGTTTATATCGAATTTGAAATATTGGATTTTGCATAAGATCCTTGCCTCTGTCGTCTTTAACAAGCCTGAATTTAATTGAGTCTCTCGTTATGAGCTATTTTTGATGTGGTGTGTGCATAATCACAAGTCTGTTTGTTGGTCTTTTTGGATTTTCAATCAGTTATTGAATTGTGTTGGTCGTCCGGAGTCTCCTGTCACATATAGACATGTAATAGCTGTTATTGCTAGGATTTTTGACATTGATTTGCATACTTATAACCTTGCCCTTCCATGCTTATATTTTTCCAAACATTTTTTTGTTCGGGGTGAAGTGGTTAATAATTCTTTTCAATTCATTCCACCACTTTCATGATCTTGTTGGAAGGATCTTGCATGAACCTCTACTCCACACGTGGCTGCTTTGGAGACTACTTCGGATGAGTCAAGGCCAACGGAGCACGGACAAAGTGATGATACTATGGATGATGTCCCTAGTGACGAGGCTGCTTTTTCACCTACTACTGGATCTTCTTTAAATATTACCCATTCCATGTTCAATCAATTACTGCAAAACCAGTCCACCATACAACATCAACTCACATCCTTGGAGTAAGTTACATCCCAATTGGTTCGACGTCAACGACGTTTGGAGCACAAGGTTGATGCCATCATTGCCCAATCAGGCTATGTGGTGTCTTCACCTCCACCTTCACCATGATCTTAAATCTTAAGGGAGTTTTCTTTCCTTTATTATTTAATTTGTTTCTTTTTGTTTTTGTTTTTATTTTGTTCTTTCACATTGAGGACAATGTGTGTTCTAAGTGTGGGGAAATAAAATATGTTGTGTGTTGCATGTTTTGTTTCACATTATTATTTTTGTTTGGGCGTGTATCTTTTTCTTTCTTTAGACTAAACTTTTTAGTAAGTTTTATTATAAGTATTGCTCATATTGTATATAATATAGGTTGTTATGAAGAGTCATTTGCCTTTTATGCTCATTTTATTATTTTTTCAAAGCTTTTGACATGTGTTTTATGTTTTCAAGTTATCTCTTTTTACTTCTTTCAACATTTTAGGTTATTTAGTCTCTTTACTAACTATGCTTTAAGGTTATAATTTTATCATTTAGCTTAATATTTTAGGATTTTGTTGCCTCATGAAAATTATAGCCATAATACTTACCTTTACCTTTCAATAATGGATGAGGACTAGTTAAAGAAAATAAATGCTAAAATAAAATAAAAGCAAGATGCATACTCAAAAAGTTTAATAAAGTATGAGATGGAGCATAAAACACACCCATTACTACATTTTCTTTCTACTCTAAGTATATGGGATAAAGCTTTAAAGAATACCCATGCTAAAAGAAGAAAAGATGTAGTCTAAAAATGCCATGAGATTGGTTTAAAGGTATGTGTGCTTGCAAATTGTCTTAAAAGGCAACTATAATCTTAGAATCTTAAGTTACATGATCAATATTCTCTCTTGAGCATGGTTAGTTTTGAGACTTTATTATCTTGATGTTGGGTTTAGTAAACTTAGGTGACTTGGTAACTTAAAATACACATCTTAAGATTTGATTTACTGAAATTTTGAGTGTTTAAGGTATTTGACTTCATTTCAATCTTGTTTAAAGTGAATATTGAGCAACGCTTTATAGTATAACTTACTTAGTTTAACTTGGCATTAAATTTTCTCATTCTTCTCTTGCTTGAGGACAAGCAAAGTTTAAGTGTAGGGGAATTTGATAAAATGTAAAATGTCTACTATTTAGTGTGTATTTTGTTTTATTTAAGTAGTTAAGTATGTAATATTATGTGTATTTTATGTATTTATGTTTAGTTTATGTGTTTATTTGTGTTTTTAGGTTAAAGTTGGTGTAAATGTGAAGTGAAGTGATGAAATGGTGAAGATTCATGCACTTGCTCACGAGTCGGCAGGGAGTTCACGACTTGGACAGAATGGCACGAGATGGAGGGAAGATTATGAGTGAGACAGAGAAGACTTGTTCATGAGTCGGCTAAAAGTTCACGAGTCAGAGGGAGATGAACGAGTAAAGAAGGCCTGTGGAATTCATGACTCGTGAAGGCATTCACGAGTCGGACAAAACACCTGTTTCCAAATGATGCCACCTTTTTGCACTCGATCCTTCAGCCAACCATCAAGACTTTTTAGGGCAGCTTTTCATGATTAACAACTATTCTGAAGGGACATATTTGTAGAGTTAATCTCTATAAATATGGGAGAAAAGCTCTGAAAAGAAATCGAAGAAAATTTCATTGTTTACTTAAGAATATTTTAGTTATTTTTGGACAGTTCTCTTACTTAGTTTTTTAGACGATGACCAAAGAACAAAGTCAAAGGAATAAGAGATATATCTGAAGGTCTAAATAGAAAGTAAACTTTGGGGAGTGATGTTGTTCTTTCTCTTATTTCATTTTTTTATTACAATTGTGTATTTGGCTAGTTCTTTTGGTACATTATGACTACATAATTCAATTTGTTTTTCATCTACTTATCTTTGCTTTATGAATATTTATTTTCTTTATGTATGTGCACCCTTATGGTTTACCATGTTATCCTATCCCGATTTCTCCGAAAATTATCCTAGGATTTTTTTTGATGTTCTAAAATCTACCGTACATGACATATGCAATTTTTGGGGTGTTACAATTTTGGTCACATACCATTTAAGGTTGAATTTCAGTATTTTTCCTCAATTATGCTCATTACTGTATTTGTTGGATCGATCGTCGAGCCTCACCGGAGATGCACTAGTACTGCCATCATAGAGGTTAAAACCCTAATGTCCCATTTCCATTGATCACACACCTAACCACCTCACTGTTAGTTCAAGATCTACTTTAAAAACTATCGACTTCTCCCTTTTCTATCTACTTGTTACCGATGAGTGAGGATGAACGGAGGACACTAGCATGATCACCTCATTCTTGGGGACTAGTTGGGTCTTGTCATGTTTTCATCCATTGTCATGGCTCACTGAAAGGAAAAATAAAGAGAGAGAAAGGCTCGGGTTTAATAAGAAAAGGAGGGGAATCACAAGGAGAGAAAAGATGCCACATATGGAGGGGCGATGTCGATGACCACCTAGTCGATGATAGAAGAAGAACAACGATGGCGTGTGGGCTATTGCTGCCTAGTCGGGGTGATGCCGGTCATCCTCTTTCTTCAATCCCTTTCATCCCCTTCTTTCCTCTCTCACTTTTCTCTTTTTCTTTTAATTATCATATATTTGGTAAATGTGTGGCCAAGATAATTTCATCTACAAAATTCTAGGGATTCTAGAAAATAGGGATGATCATGGATCGGTTAATCGATCCATTAGCAAAAAATTAACCAGTCCATTAATATCGATTTTTTAAAATCACTAACCATTAATCAGTCTATTGCATTCGGTTAATCAGTCCAATGATTTCGATTTTTCAGTTTGGTTAACCAATATTTTTCGGTTAACCATTAAAATTTATAACATAAAATTATTAAAAAAAATTAGACAAAGTTTAATTCAATTTCAAATGTGTATAGTAATTCAAAATAAAAATTACGAAACAAACATAATTTACTAGTCAAAATTCATGTTATATAGATTAATAGCTGATATTATAAAATAGATTTGATATTTATTAAAAATTAGAATATGTTTGATTTTAAGTTAAATAAAAATTTGAATAATATTAAATGTTATAATATAAACTTTAAAATATAAGAAAATGTAATTACATGCTATTAAGTAAAATATGAACACCAATATATGATAAAAAATAATATATATAAAAGTTAATCGAATACTATATATAAATATTACTATATAACTAAAGAGAATGACATAATATAAAGTTAGTTTAATATAAAAAAATAATATATATAAAAATTAATCATATACTATATATAAATACTACTATATAATTAAAGAGAATGACACAATATAAATTAAGGTATAAAAAAATATAATTTAAACATATTTTAAAATATTATTTTATGTAAATTTTAGAGAGAAATAGAAAAAATTGAAGATATATATATATATATATATATATATATATATGAACCAGTTAACCGATACCTAAAAACCTAAACCGTAACCATTAATAAAAAATATAAAAATTAAAAACCGTAACCGTGTCCATTGGATTGGTTAACCATAAAAATCGATTCGGTTTCGGACCGATTTTAAGGTTAACCATATTTTCAGTTTTTTTCCTCATCCCTACTAGAAATATGATTGTTATTTACACTTATTATTATTATTATTATTATTATTATTATTATTATTGTTGTTGTTGTTGTTGTTGTTGTTGTTGTAACATTTATTTATTTTAATTCCTTATTTATTACTAAAGGTATTTTAATTAAAAATACTAATTTTTCAATTGAGTCTATTTAATTAATTTTTCAACATAAAAAAATCAAACAATAAAAACTAAAATAATCAAACTATAAAAATCAAATAAATCAAATCAAAATAATCAAACTTTTCATGATCCAATTAAATTTTGATTTCTGTTCGATTTTCCTCACACCGACATTAATATGATATATGATTTTCATGTTATTACCCATCAAATTAAGTGTTATAAAGTACAAACTACTAATGCAAAATGATTTTAATATTATTCGACATAAAATTAAATATCATCGACTTTACTATATTTAAAATTATATTGGGAAGAATTTTTAGCAAAAATAATTAATAGATTAATTTTTATAAATTAAATTATGGACCAACTATATATATTAGATAGGAGTCATATAATAGAAGAAACATAAATAAAATTGGAAAAATGAAAACAATTTTGATGTTAAATATAAGAAAATTGGAACAATGAAAATAATTTTAATGTTAAACACAAAGGGCATTTTAGAAAGTGTCTGAGAGAAGAGCAACGTAGATAGGTAGAAGAGAATTAAGGCTTAGGTAAAATATAAAATATGATTTTTGATTAATTTTGAGAAAAAAGATAATAAAAATGGGTAAATTAAGGACTTCAATTAACTAAACATGCAATAAAGACAAAAAAAGTAAGAGAACAATACCTTGCATCCAATTTTCTAAAGATCAAAGGGAAGGTCCTTAGAGCACCTTAAATCCAAAGCTTAAATCTGAAATTCCTTTCATTTTTTAAAATTCTTTCTATATTTCACAAAAAGAGAACCTGAACGAAAAATGAGGCAAAAGGAGAGAAAGGTGACATCAGGCGAAGCTGCAACAGCTACAAAGGGTGACGATGGTGCAGTCCTGGCTAGAGAGGGAAGAAGGAAAAGAAGAAAAAAAGGGAAAAATGAAAGGTAGTGAAGGAGAACCCAATTCTTCTTGTAATAAAGTAACTTGCATTTTTAATTTTCCACCTACCAAAAATGACGTAGTTTTGGGTAAGGGTGGGAAAAATTCAATTTAGTCCCTTTACTCTTCCAATTTGAATTCCTAAGCCCCAGTTCAAATATAATAAAACATAAAACATATAATTTGTAAGTGTATATGATAAATTGATCAAATATGTTAATTAAATTATTAAACTTATTATTCTTTTATAATTATATGTTCTATAATAGGCTAAAATAAATTAATTATATTAATCGAATTGGCTAATTTTAGAAACTGAATGTGAAATATATAAAATATATAAATTGCCATGTTCAGAATTTGAGCATGTTATTACCTATACCAAAAACTTAGTTGATTCCAATTATCTTTATGGTGAGATAAATATTTTCATTAAAATATAAATAAAATCATAGAGATTAAGGTTTATGTAAATAATTAAAGAGGGGCCTTGCTTGATCAGCTTCAATCTTCCATTAATTCTCTCATATGTCCATTTATTTTTTCAATTTCATAGCAAGAAGGTGAAAATATGTATACAAAGATATTTAATTGTTTATTATAAAAAATTAAGGGATTTTTTTTAAATAAAATGGTTAAATAGAATTAATAAAGTAATAAAAAAATTAAGTTTATAATTTAGAACGAAAAAGAAAAGGGGAACAATTTTTTTATATAGGAAAGGATTAACGACAGAATTGAAGTTCCATCGGTAAATTACCTACGAAATTATTTTTTCGTAGGTAATTTCCCTATGGAATAACTTTTCCATTGGTAATTTATCGAAGATATTCATTTTTGTTGGTAATTACCTATGAAAAAGCAAAATCATTGGTAATTTCCCTATGAAATTGCAATTCAATTGGTAGTTATAGATGGAAATGAATACCATTGGTAAATTACCAACAAAAAAGTAATTCTGTAGGAAAATTAGCTACAAAAATTAATTTTGTAGGTAAATTATCGATTGGAAATAGCATTCCGTCGGTAAATTCATTGTTCAAATTCAACAACATAACTTTGGTACCAATTTTCCTTCAATTTTTACGATGAAATTCTTATTTTGTCATAACTTATGACTTTCCATTACCATTTTTCCTATTGAATGAATTTTTCATTGGTAATTACCGATGAAAATTTTTTCATTGGTAATTTTCCATCGTTATATTGGATTTTTCTTATTGCGGATGTTCCAGTCAGCCAAGATAGTTTGCAAATTGATAGGATGGTAACTTACTTGGAACATAGGCTAGTGCTAGTTTAGAACAAGGTCAATTATGTTGATCAGTTAGCCAGGTGCTTATTGCTAGGATGAGCCAACCCAGGCGATCAATTAGTCGAAAGGTTGGTGATTTTTTTAGTAAATCACTTTTTGGAAATAGATCGGGAAGTCATTCTACTGAAAGAAATTTTGTTGAGGGAATAGTGCAAAGCCAAGTTATGTTACAGAACCTGATAGTTAGCACTATTTAATTTCCCATGTCCCAGATGTCACTCAACGTTCTGTTTCCTATGCACCTATTGATAGTAGACGACATTCTATTTTTCATATTGCTACTGAAAGTCAATGCCATTTTACTATCCATATTCCAGATATCAATCAACAGCCTTGATTTCAATAGGTTATAGATGTAACTTCTAGTCAGCATTGGCAGTCTTTTAATATAAGAGGTGTTGGTTTACTATGTGATAACATTTTTGGCAACACTTAAAATATGGATGCAAATAAGGAGATATGCTATAATCTGATTACTGCAGATTATGGAAATGAATCATCAATTAATTTAGAAGATGATGATGATTCTGAAGATGTTCCAATGTACAATGATTATGTATCACCCAATGATAATGTAGAGGTAGAAATTATCAATATGAATGCAGACAGCGATGACAAAGATTTTGATCATACTGAATATACCAGTCCATTAACATTCATAATCAAATTGAGGAGATAGGCGACGCTAACTTTATGTTCCCATCAGTGCATTACTCAGAAATTGATTTCAATGCATCCCAAGTTGATATTTCTGAAGATGTTAACTTTAAGATTTGGGATGGTGTGTTCGAGTTATAGACCGGCTTGGTTTTTCACAGCAAGGATGAAGTAAAATCCTATGTGAAAAGTATTCAATAATGAGAAATGTAGATTTGAGAGTTGTTTAATCCAAGCCATATTACTGGGTTGTGGGTGCACTAAGGTTGATGATGTGATTGGTGTCGAAACCAACAAAAATAAAATTTCTACTTAAAACTAACTTGTAATTAGTGATGAGCAAGATCGAATCCATATAGATCGGTTGAGTTTTAATTCTTTAAATAACTAGAAAATTAACAAACTAAAAATAAATGATGGGGGTTTTGTAAACTAATAATTAAAAATGAATTAAAAAATAAAACTACAAAAAATAAATAAAGACAAAATCAATGGATAGAAAATTCCAAGTAAAGACATTCGCAACATAGGATTCAATCAACTGATTATAGTTGAAAAGATAATTCTTAAAATCAAACAATGGACTAGTTATAGTCGTTGGTTTTGCGCTCCCGACCTAATCTTTCTATATTAATGAAGTAACCAAGTAAGACTGTAATTAATTTCTAGCCAATAAATAACCCTTAATAAGCAAAAAAAATTTAATCTATTGATAACATTACGAGATAGAAATACCCGAACTAAGCCAACCAATCTACAAGGGAGATCGATTTAGACCAAATCATATATTTGCTCAACATAATAGCCCATGTGAGGAAGCTACACTGATCGCTACTTGTTATTGACTTTACTAAACAATTATGAATTTTGCAAATTTAATTAGCAATATATTACTTAATTAAATACATAATGAGCTCTTTTTGCACACCTAACAAATAATAATCGGGATATGGTTTTCCTAAACAACAATAAATAATATGAACACTGAATGAAAATAAGAATAAAAATTAAGCATAACAATCTCACAGTGAAAGAAATCCTGATCTTGAATTAATCTTTAACGAAAAATAATAATTTAGCCACTCATGGCTATTACAAAACTACAAACAGAGAATGAGAAAAACTCTCAAAATTGAGAATCTAAAATTCAGAATTCGGAATGAGGAAGAACTATATTTCATCTCCTTCTCTTATTCCTAATAAAACTCTTAAAATAAAGGTAGTTTAATGCTACACAAAAAAAAAGAAAAATTAAATAAAATACTAAATAGAATATAAACTTCCTAAAACTACTATTTTTATCTCTGAAATTAAGATCTTAACATTATTAAATATCAGCTAAGGTAAAAGTGGAGGCTAGGAAAAAATCGCATAAGAATCACACCAAAATTGTAACTCCATTGTCAGCTTCCTTGGGCAGCTGGGCAATTTCCTTGGGCAGGGCTTGAACTTTTGTTTTGGGCAGCTAAGCAACTTCTTTGGGCAAGGCAACTTTCAAAATTTTTATCCATCAGCTCTTTGATTCAAATTTTCTCCAAAAATTCATTGCTTCTCCAAATTATCTCTAATTACCCTTAAGAGTATAACTTCCTCAAAATCTACTCTTATAGTCAGCAAAATAAATAAATCAATGAAAAGTCTCCAAAACTGACTTAAAAGAGCATAAAATAATAAGCAAAATTCAAGTAAATATATACATTTTTAGCGACTTAACAAAGTTCACCCACACTTATCCCATGTTTGTCTTCAAAAAGATTCTCATCCACAAACAAAACACAATTCCAAAAGCGTCAACTATATTAAAATGCAAGGCAAATTAGAGAATGACATTCAAAATGATTTCCTACAAATTCATATCATAACATGGGTTCCTCAACATCCTTTTCAAACCAGAAACAATAGGGCTCAAAATATTTTAAACATGCAAGAATTTTAAGACCTTAATTCAAAATTAAATTAATGCACATAGATGAATTGCCAAATCAGAAGAGACAACACACACACATATTTCAAAAAGTAAGGGAATCAAACTACCAAATTTTTTTTTATTTTTGGCATCATTTTTACTTTTGATGCTTTTATTTTTTCATTTTCTTTTCATAGATAAGACTAAGATTTCTTACAAGGAATGTAAAGATCCTTTTTACGCAAGGGCACTTAGTTCTGACCTGTATACACTCGGTTACTGAGATAATACAAATCCAAATGGCTACTAGCTTTACTAATATCAAAATTTTTAATAGACAGTGGAGTAAATTTTTATTTGCTAATCTCCCATTTTTTTCTTTTATTTTCTTAAATTTTGGCAACTAGATTCCTAAATCATAAGCACACAAAAATTTATTTGATGTCTCAACTAGTTTTATCAACTACCTAATGTGCAAGGATTGAAAATTAAATTCTAAGCAAATTTTATTTCACTTATTAAATCTTTTCAGAAATATTCTCATCCTCAAACAAAACACAATTTCAAAAGCTTCAAGCACGTTAAAATGCAAGGAAAATTAGAGAATGACATTCAAAATGATTTCCTACAAATTCATATCATCGCGTGGGTTCCTCAACATCCACTTCAAACCAGAAATAACAAGGCTCAAAATATTTTAAACATGTAAAACTTTTAAGGCCTTAGTTCAAAATTAAATAAATGTACATAGATGAATTGCTAAACTAGAAGAGAAAACACACACACAAATTTCAACAAGTAAGGGAATTAAACTACCAAAACTTTTTATTTTTGGTATCATTTTTACTTTTGATGCTTTCATTTTTTCATTTTTTTCATTTTCTTTTCATATGAAAGACTAAAATTGCTTACAAGGAATGTAGAGGTCCTTTTTACGTGAGGGCACTCAGCTCTAATCCGTATACACCTGGTTACTATGACAACACAAATCCAAGTGGTTACTAGCTCTGCTCATATCCAAATTTTTAATGGATAGCGAAGTAAATTTTTATTTGCTAATCTTCCATTTTTTTCTTTTTATCTTTTATTTTTTTAAATTCTGGCAACGAGATTCCCAAACCATAAGCACACAAAAATTTATTTGATTTCTCCACTAGTTTTAACAACTATCTTGTAACACCTTTTTACCACTATACCGAATGCATAATAACATCTGAATGTACAGTGATTGGATGTCACAATAGAAAGATAATCATGAAAAAGACAATGCTAAATAGTCTACTATTTTTTTAAATCATAAGTACAATTGCATAAAGTAACGAACCCATCTGGTAATCAATATTAAAATAAAATATAACATAAATACATATTACATCCAATACCTTCCATAACACATATATACATGCCATGCCAAACATCCTTAAATTCATCTCTGAACTTAATCCACGTTGCAGCATCAGTTACCATCTTCTTATTTTTCTTACTTGTGTGCAGTCAACAAACTATATGCTAAGCATCGAGATACCCAATGGTGGATATATATTCCAAACTTTCCATTAGAATTATCAATCATACATACACATACATGCATGTATACATATATACATACACATGTGCATGCTTTTATGAACATTCTTTAACATTAATTATTCATTTTATCATTTTGATGTGTATCATGCAATCATGTACACATGCTATGAGGCCCCAATCATAACCCTAATTGGATTATTATTTATTAATGAGGATTATCGTTAATTAAGGTAAAATTGAATTATTTTGTAATTATTGAGGTTAAATCCCAAGAGGGGTATTTTGGTAATTTCAACGTGTAGGTATATGAGTAGAGTTAATTGATGATTAAAGGAAATGATACAATTGAAGTAAATTAGAAGTCTTGGGGTTAAATTGTAAGAAATGAAAATCTAGGTCTCTTGGTGAGATATTTATCCCACTCAATTATTTATTGTTTCCTAGAGTTGTGGGGATCGACTATGATAAGGTGAGATCCCTCTCTCTTTCTCTCTCTCTTCTCTTTGGTTGCGGATTGAAGAAGAGGAACCTAAGGTTTTGGTGTTTTAACCTCATTAAGGTAATGTTTTCCCTCTCATGGATCTCTTCTCTGTAAGGACCCAATCATGACCCTAATTGGGTTATTGTTGATTAATGAGGATTATCGTTAATTAAAGGCAAAATTGGATTATTTTGCAATTATCGAGGTTGAGCCCCAAGAGGGGTATTTTGGTAATTTCAGCATATATGTAATTGAATATGGGTAAGTTGTAATTTTAAGGAAGTATGTGATTGAAATTAAATTAGAAGTCTTGGGGTTAAGTTGGGAGGAATTAAATAATGGGAGTTTATTTATGCTTAGAGGCATTATGGAAATTTTTTTGGGAAGATTTTTTTCCCCACTCATTTATTTGGGATTCCTGGAAATTGAAGATATCTGCACTCTCTCTCTTTCTCTCTATATGTGATAATGGGATGAAGAAGAAGGAGCTTAGAGTTTTGGTGTTTTAGCATCAAAGGCGATGAAGGAAATTGATGGTGCTACAGTGGGATCAAAATGATTGAAAGAAGATTTGAAGCTTCAATATTAGGTATGCGAATTAGGTTTTTGGTACTGTTCATGTGAATGATTTAGGGTTTTTTACTCTTTTCTGGTATATGTAATTCTTGATGAGTTTAAAGGATAAATCTAGTAAGCTTTGATAAGTATAGTATAATTTAAAAACTTAAATGATAATTTAAGTAAGTGGGAAGGTGAGATTTATGATTTAAAATCATGTCTGCATAATTGGGATTTCTGGTTTCTTGTTCTTCTTCTCCATGCACGGCCAAGCAAGGCTTTTTGCTTTTGATGTATACAACCAATTATGGCATTTCTTCCTCTCATGCATAACCAATCACAGTCTCCTTCTTGGAAGTGCATGGACAATCACTATGTTTCTCCTCTAAAATGCACGGCTAAGCATGGTTATTCTTCACTCACATGCATGGCCAATTAATGTTTTCCTCACTCTCATGTACAGCCAAGCATGGTTATTCTTCACGCACATGCATGGCCAATTATGGTTTTCCTCACTCACATGCACGGCCAATTATGGTTGCCCCTCACTCTCATGCACGACCAATTATGGTTGCCCCTCACTCTCATGCACGACCAATTATGGTTGCCCCTCACTCTCATGCATGGCCAAGCAAGGCTTTCTCCTTTAAAATGCACGGCCAAGTAGCTTTTCTCCCTTGAAGTGCACGACCAACCATGGTTTTCTTCCTTGAAGTGCATGACGAATTATGGCCTTTCTTCTTTGACATACACGGCCACTCATGGCCTTTCTTCTTTGGCATGCACGACCACTTATGCACCTTGTTCCTTAGATGCACGACCAAGCATGTTTTTTTTCCTCCACAACATGATCATATGTACTCCTTTTACTCATTTGAGTATACTCTCATCCCAAGATTAAGCCATGTATTTTGATATTGATCATAGTGTTATATGTTCCATTAGATTATTAAGAACACGAGTGGAGGTGATATGCCTAATGGTAAGTGAAACGGACGATAAATGGTTATTAAGTGTTGGTTGTTATGCTAGTTAATACCAATGGATTAATAGACTAAGAAACTCTCTCTCTAGTGTTAAAGTCTATAAAGATATGGTTTAGAAAGGCACGAAAATAAGATGAAGTGTTATAGAAGTTTAAAGGACATAAATGCGATTAATTAGGTTGCTAATATGTGTTACAACCTAATAGCCCAAAACTAAGAAGAGTAAGAAGAAATATGGTAATCACAAGATGATATACTATTTAATATGCCCTATATAGGATGATATAAGGTATGTACTATTCCAAAGCAAATTGTCTTACCTCAAAAGTTATACATTGTTAATCCTTTACGACGGCATGAAAATACTATGATTTAGCCTAGTATTAATACGAAAATAGTTGCAATGCTACATGTTTAAAATAAAAGAGATGGAATAGTAATTGACACTTAAACGTGACACTATAGAAGTTTGGTTATGCTTTAAGCCATAATAGAAATTTAATGATGAGCTTTGATGTAAGGAAACCTACTTACTTATTTAATCATGCCTAATGACATATCATGAAAACCATGAGTCTGCAAGTAGTATATTAACAACTAAGATGAAATCACCTCACACAACTTACCTAAGTATAAAATGTTATAAGATAAAAAGTACAAATAAGATGATTGAAGTATATACGACTATGTTAAAGTGTATAACTTGTTGTTTCTAATATGGTAAATCATGAAAGTGAATTAATGGATTAAATATGAACAAGTGTTGGCCTTAAGCTGTAAGAGAACCTACTTATTTTTTTTATATGGATCATAAATGCTTGAGTGTTGCTATATATATGTGTTTATATCTTAATGTGAATAAGTGTAAGAATAGGGAAACTATTCATAGGAAGCAGCAACAAGGTATGTCATCAAGAACTATCTATGAGTTATGTAAGTACTATATATTGTATAGTTGATATGAGCATGCTATGATGAGTAGCTTAACTTAATATGTGAAAAAGTATGAGTATTAAAAGCATGTATTGCTATGATTTAAGCTGCATAAGAATATATATATATATATATGTGTGTGTGTGTGTGTGTGTGTGTGTGTGTATGTTGTCACGCTCAAAACTAATTACGAAATATTTCATGTTATTATTGTTTGCATAATCATGCAACTATATGATTATATGATAGCATTCATATGTATTGGAGCCTAGAGCTCAATATTAAAGTATGATAAGAATAATGTGCATTCTTATATAAATGATGGTTTTATGCAGGAATGCTATATTAAGTAAAGAAAGATATGTTGAATTGAAATATACTTAAGAATAGTAAAGCCTGCGGGTCTTAGTTTAGCTTTGGATTAAATGGGCATGCCTAGAGGGATATAGTCGCATCTACTATAGTTGATCCCATTTGGATCTTGTTTTTTAATGGAACCATTGTTCGAACCTTTTGGGTCCATAGCTTATTCCTTGCTAGAACCATTGTTTGACTCCATTTAGGTCCATTGTTTGATATCTTCGGATATCCATAGTTTGATACCTTTGAGTATCCATTACTCATGTTATCCACCTTTTTGAACTAGTACTTAGGCAGGCTATTAAAGATGATAAAATTTACATAAGATAAAGTAAAATATGTATTAATTCCTTCACTTATGTAAGGTGAGCATGATGAATGGCCTATTGTGCTGTATATCTTAATTTCCCTATTGGCTATAAAATTTTCTCTATTAAATGAATTTCTATGTTCATTATGATATGATTTCGATATCTCACATCTTTTATGAGGAAGGTTTTCCTGTGAGCACTGGTGTGAGTTAGTTTCACCAATGGGTTCCACGGTGAATGGTCAGGCCATTTTAGCCACGAGCTTACAATATTGAATTAAAAATTATACGAACCGTAGTATACATAATGATCTTCATATATGTGGAAGTTATGACATGTTTGCATATGGTATGAAGACTTTGTCTGTTAATTATAACATGTAATACCTGTTCATGGAAATAACATGCAAATCTATTATAATGTGTATGAACATTTACACATGTATATGCATATGTATGATTCTAATATAAACCAAAGTGCATAACATGATATGATATGATGTGGTATGTTGTTTAAATTGCATTGATAAGATAGCATTAAGGAATAAGTGTGTATGAACCTGAAATGAGAATTGTATAAGGATATATGAAGAAATCATGTCTAACAATAACTCTATGGTTGTTACATGGCATAAGTACTCCTATGTGTATGGATTTAATGTTGAATGCATGAATTATGTAATGATATGATTAATGCATTAAGTTAAAGTTTTGTACTATCAACAACCTGGATGTATGAATTTTGAAGTAGTAAGGATTAGGAAGGGTATGAATCAAGCTAGTTTAATGGAAGAAAAGAAGTAAGCTTATTATAGTAATTTGATAAGTTTTTGAAATAAGATAATTTACCGAATGCTCTATACGTTAGTAAGCATGGTTTTTACTATTAAGTTGAGGACTTCCCCAATATGTCCATTGTGATATGATCGATATAATAGACTCATTTGTTATCCTGTGTTATTGTGAAAGTATACATGACAAGATGAATTGTGAAAAGAGGTTATATACTACATATAGTATTTTTGTTCCCTACTAAGCTTTATAGCTTAGCACAGGTTTGTTTATCCGTGTAGGTTCGAGTTAAGCTCCCGAGGATCAGGCAAGATGTGGTTGCTTTGAGGATTTCAGGATATTTGAAGGCCATTTATGTTATGATTATTTATCTATAAGCTCGATTATTTTATTATGGCATGTAATTATGGCCTGTATTATTAATTATTATTATTGCTATCTGATCTCTGTTAGGTTTATGGTGATGAATGATTATTATCCATGGTTAGTGGATTAAGGTGTCACATTCTTTGTATTTGATTCTAGTATTAAGAATGTAGAGAGATGATAAATCATGCTTGTTGTCTCCATGTATAAGGAGAAGAAAGGAATCATGAGTATAGGAGATGGATTTTGAGGATTGAAGGAGTTGAAGCTTTAATATTAGGTACGAAAACTAAGTATACTACACTGTTCATATAATTGATTTTGGGAATCTTCCCTTTCTTCTTGTTTATGTGTCATCCTTGATAAGGTTAAGGGCTAAACCTAGTAATTTAGATGAGTTTTTAATGATTTAAAGCTTTAATGATCATCACTGTAAGTGGTGAGGTAAGATTTGGGATTTAAGTTCTTGCATTGCATAATCGAATTTTTTGCATAATCTGGGTTTTTTGGTTTCCATGTTTGCTGAAATCCCTTGCACAGCCACTCATGGCCTTTCTCCTTGCCTTGCACGACCACTCATGGCCTTTCTTCTTGCCTTGCACGACCATTTATGGCCTTTCTCCTTGCTTTGTACGGCCACTTATGGCATTTCTCTTTGCTTTGCACGGTCACTTGGCCATTTACTTCATGGAATGCACAACCACTCATCCCCTTTTCTCCTTGAAGTGCACACCACTCACCCCTTTTCTCCTTGAAGTGCACACCACTCACCCCTTTTTTTCCTTGAATGCACGACCACTTATGCATTTTGTTCTTTGAGATGCACGACCACTTATGGCTTGCTCCCCTTAAAGTGCATGGCCACTCATGTATTTTCTCCCTTGAGTGCACGACCACTTAGCCTTTTTCCTCATAAAGTGCACAACCACTCGATGTTTTGCTCCTTGCTTTGCACGACCACTCATAGTTTTGGTCCATGCAATGCACGACCACTTGACCAGTTTCTTCATGAAATGCACGACCACTTGTACACTCTATTTTCCTTGGTTCTTCTCTATCCCAAACTATAGCTCATTCAATTGTATAACCAATGTTTATAAAGACAATGATATTATAAGGGTGAATTAAGTTAGTAACGAGAAATGTTGTTAATGGTTAGGTATACAAGTGATGGGTAGTATATTAATTGATTGCTGATGAATTATTATGGTTCTAAAAGTCTTTCCAATGCTAAGATTTAAAATAAAGATATAGTTTAGCAAGGGTGTGGCTACAATAAGAGTTACTATTTGAATTTTAATGACATGAATATTTCTATGCAAGGGAATAAAGAGACAATATTATAACCTAAAGATTATGCATTATTTAATGTGCTACATAAAGTTGTATTAGGTATTTAACCTATCAAGTAAATTGTCCTGCTCAAATATTATGCATTGACGTATCTTTGCCTGATATGAAAATATTATGATGTAGCCTAGTGACAATAAGACGATAGTTGCAAGGTTATAAGTTTAAGTTGAAAGAGTTGGGACATTACCTTTTTAGGCTTAATCATGAGACCATGGAATTTAAGTTATGCTTTAAGTCATATTGGAAGGTAGTAATTAGCCTTGATATAGAGAAACATGCTTGTCTATTTGCTTATGCCATGCAATTTACTATGAAAAACTAATACCCACAAGTAGTGTGCTAGCATATAAGATGTGATAATATTGCATGAACGTACCTAAGGATAAGATACTATAAGATAAAATGTACAAGTATGATGATTTGATACATATATGAACACATTAGGGTATATAACCTGTTGTTCATGATCTAATAGACTATAAAAGTGAACTAAGGACTTAACTAAGAACAAGTGTTGACCTTAGGATGTAATTAACATATCCATCTTCTTATATCGATCATAGCTGCTTAAATATTATTTAAATGATTATGTGTTGATATGAATGACTATGATATGGTATGGAAGCTACTTCCGGGGAACAACAATAGGGTATGCCATTGAGAACTGTTGATGAAGTAGATAAATACAATATCTATTGTGATGTATTTATGCTAAGATAAGTGGTTTGACTCAATATGTTAATAAGTATAAATAGCAAAAGCACGTATTGCCATGATTCAAGTTGCATTTATATGTATATGGATGTGCATTTAATGTTATGAAGAATTTTAGCAGCAAGACCCATACTTTCATATTGCCTTATGGAAATCATGCATAATGGTGATTATGATGAGATAGGTCCAAGGAAAGGTTATATTCTATTATGTTTGCATAATCATGCAACTATTATGATATGAATGAATGAAAAATTGATGCAACTATATGATCATATGATAGCATCCATGTGTACTGGAGCCTAGAGGTCAATAGTCCAGTATGATAAGAATAATGTGCTTTCTTATATAAATAATGGCATTGAGTAAATATGCTATACTAAGTAAAGAAGAATATGTTGAATCGAAATATGTTTAAGAATGGTAAAGCTTGTAGATCTTAGTTTAGTTGTGGATTAGATAGGTATGCCTAGAGGGATACAGTCGTAGCTGCCATAGTTGACCCCATTTGGGTCTTGTTCCTTAATGGAACCATTGCTCAACCCCATTTGGGTCTATAGTTTGTTCCTTGCTGGAACCATTGTTCGGCTCCATTTGGGTCTTTTGCTTGATATCTTCTAATATGCATTGTTTGATACCTTCGGGTATCCATTTCTCCCGTTATCCGCCCCTTCAAACTAGTACTTAGGTAGGCTACTAAAGATGATAATCAAGATAAAGTAAAACATGCATTAATCGCTTCACTTACGTAATGTAAGCATGATGAAAGGCCTATTATATTGCTTACCAAGATTTCTTATTGCTATAACTATTTCGATGAAATGAAATTATTGGAATGTATACCTATAAGATTTAAATTTCGATTCTATGATAGAATGCGTACAATATTATAATAAGAACTATTTGGGCTATAGCATACACAATGAGTTTCATATGCTTTGGGATTTGTGAATGTATGTATGTGATAATTAAATCTTCATGGGTAATCACGATACGTAAGGCTATTCTCTGTGATTGCATGCAAAGCTGATTAGTCAGTACCTATAAATGTTTACACCTGTATGTGCACTCCAATAACTCTGACATAAGCCAAAGGACAGTGTATGCCATAATATGATGTTGGTTGACATTTAGTTTCCATAATAGGACAACATTAAGGAATACATGGTTGTGAACAAAAGTTGTGAGTTATAATTGTATTTCATATGTATGATCATATAATATATATATATAAAGAAATCATGCCTAGCAATAACTCTATAGTCATTTCATGACATAAGGACTCTCGTGTGCATGGATTTATTATTAAATGCATAACTTATGTAACAATGTGATGAAGGTATAAAGTTAAAGTTTTATACTATCAATAATCCTAATGTCTGAACTTTGAAGTAGTTAGGATTAGGAAGGGTATGAATCAAGCTAGTTTAAAGAAAGAAAAAAAAAGTAAGATGATGATAGTAATTTGACAAGTTTTCGAAACAAGATAATTTACAGAATGCTTTAGACGTTAGTAAGTATGGTTTTATTATTAAGATTGAGGACTCCCTCAATATGTCCATTGTTTAATGATCAATATAATAGACTTATATATTATTCTGTATTATTGTAAAATTTGTGTGTGTATATATATATATATATATGATAAGATGACTTAGGGTAAAGAGGTTATCTATAGAGTTTTGTTCCCCACTGAGCTTTATAGCTTAGTACGGGTTTGTTTATCCATGTAGGTTTCAAGATAAGTTCCAGTGGATCGATAGCTCTAGTAGTCTGGCTACCATTGACGATAGGATTTGGCGGATTGCAGTTGTCCTTAACGATGTCAAGTGATTGAATGCCATTTATGTTATACTCTCTTATTATAAGTTTGATTTAATTTATTGTGGCATGTAGTTATGACATGTATTATTAATTATTATTATTCTGCCTGATCTTTGCTAGGTTTATGATGATGATTGATGTTTATCCATGGTTAGTGGATTAGGGTGTTACAGTTAGTAGTATCAGAGCACATAGGTTTAGTCTTTTCTGGGCAATGAGAAATTAAGAAATTGTTCATGGAAGTTGTGATGAATTGGTCTAGACCAAACAACCATATTCGATGCTATTGTTATCGGAATATAGATTTTGATGATTGCGAGAGATGATTGACTTATGATCGATGGATATTGGAGTACTAGTAGGATTTTGATTCAGAGATTGTGAGATGATATCTAAGGAATCAACGGTATCTCTCACTTTTATATTGGAAGTGCTTAAAATCCTTGATGTTTTATGATTGAAGTATAACATAAGTTTGATTATAAGTATGTCTAGATTGTTTATTAAGATGTTTGAGGAAAAGTTTATATGATAAGAGGAGAATTGAGTTTTGGCATTGAGGAGCATACACGATCTTATGGTTTTTAAGATGCTCTATATATTTCTCAGAATTTCCCTAATCATCTTAGGCAATTGAACATGTTTCATGGTATTGAGAAAGGATAAGGCATGAGAAATATATATGAATATGCATGGGTATTCATTGCATACATTTAAACGTTGATGCATTACATAGCATCCCATATCATTTCATAACATATGAATAACATCGCATCATATTCAGACCCAGCTGAAAGGGAAAATTGATAGAAGATATAACGAGCATAAGAGTATCTGGGTATCTGGAATCGGAGACAGATACAAATGATTATAGATGGATGAGTTTAGTATGGATATAGAGAATGCTTATGGTTATAGTTGGTTATAGCTAAAGCACAATTAAGAATTGCTAGCAATAAAGATAAAGATTACCAGTTTTGAATTTTGAGGATGAAATTCTTATAAGAGGGAGAGAATTGTGAGGCCCCAATCTTGACCCTAATCGGATTATTGTTGATTAATGAAAATTATCGTTAATTAAGGTAAAATTGGATTATTTTGCAATTTTTGAGTTTAAATCCCAAAAGGGGTATTTTGGTAATTTCAACATGTAGGTATATGAGTAGAGTTAATTGATGATTAAAGGAAATGATACAATTGAAGTAAATTAGAAGTCTTGGGGTTAAATTGCAAGAAATGAAAATCTAGGAGATTAAAATGTATAAGGGTATTTTGGGGATTTCTCTTGGTGAGATATTTATCCCACTCAATTATTTATTGTTTTCTAGAGATATGGAGATCGACTATGATAAGGTGGAGATCCCTCTCTCTTTCTCTCTCTTCTCTTTTTGGTTACGGATTGAATAAGAGAAACCTAGGGTTTTGGGGTTTTAACCTCATAAAGTTACTGTTTTCCATTTCATGGATCTCTTCTATATGTTTGATTTATGGTATTAAGAATCTAAAGAGATGATAAATCATACTTGTTGTCTCCATGTGTAAGGAGAAGAAAGGAATCATGAGTATAGGAATGGATCTTAAGGATTGAAGGAGTTGAAGCTTTAATATTAGGTACGGGAACTAAGTATATTGCAATATTCATATGATTGATTTTGGGAATCTTCCCTTTCTTCTTGTTTGTATGTCATCCTTAATAAGGTTAAGGGCTAAACCTAGTAATTTAGATGAGTTTTTAATGATTTAAAGCTTTATTGATCATCACTGTAAGTGGTGAGGTAAGATCTGGGATTTAAGTTCTTATATTGCACAATCGGGGTTTTCGCATAATCTGGGTTTTTAGGTTTCCATGTTTGTTGCAATCCCTTGCACGGCCACTCATGGCCTTTCTCCTTGCCTTGTACGACCACTCATGGCCTTTCTCCTTGCCCTGTATGGTCATTCATGGCCTTTCTCCTTGCTTTGCATGATCGCTCATGGCCTTTCTCTTTTCTTTGCATGGCCACTTGGCCATTTACTTCATGGAATGCACGACCACTCATCCCTTTTTCTCTTTGAAGTGCATAGCCACTCACCCCTTTTTTTCCTTGAATGCACAACCATTTATGCATTTTGTTCTTTGAGATGCACGTCCACTTATGGCTTGCTCCCCTTGAAGTGCACGACCACTCATGTGTTTTCTCCCTTAAGTGCACAGCCAGTTAGCCTTTTTTCTCATGATGTGCACGACCACTTGATGTTTTGCTCCTTGCTTTTCACGGCCAATCATAGTTTTGTTCCATGCAATGCACGACCACTTGGCCATTTTCTTTATGAAATGCACGACCACTTATACACTTTATTTTCATTGGTTCTTCTCCATTCCAAACTATAGCTCATTCAATTGTATAACCAATGTTTATAAAGACAATGATAGTATAAGGGTGAATTAAGTTAGTAATGAGAAATGTTATTGATGGTTGGGTATACAAGTGATGGGCAATATGTTAATTGATTGCTGATGAATTATTATGGTTCTAAAAATCTTTCCAATGCTAAGATTTAAAATAAAGATATAGTTTAGCAAGGGTAGGCTACAATAAGAGTTACTATCTGAATTTGAATGACATGAACATTTGTATGCGAGGGAATAGAGAGAATATGATAACCTAAAGATTATACATTATTTAATGTGCCACATAAAGTTGTATTAGGTATTTGATCTATCAAGTAAATTGGCCTGCTCAAATATTATGCATTGACATATCTTTGCTTGACATGAAAATATTATGATGTGGCCTAGTGATAATTAGACGATAGTTGCAAGGTTATAAGTTTAAGCTTAATCATGAGACCACAAAAGTTAAGTTATGTTTTAAGTCATTTTGGAAAGTAGTAATTAGCCTTGATATAGACCACAAAAGTTAATTCATGCAAGTGAACTAAGGACTTAATTAAGAACAAGTGTTGACCTTAGGATGTAGTTAACATATTCATCTTCTTATATCGATCATAGCTTCTTAAATATTATTTAAATAATTATGTGTTGATATGAATGATTATGATATGGTATGGAAGCTACTCCCAGCGAATAGCATTAAGGTATGCCATCGAGAACTATCGATGAAGTAGATAAATGCAATATCTATTGTGATGTATTTATGCTATGATAAGTGGTCTGACTCAATATGTGAATAAGTATAAATAGCAAAAGCATGTATTGCCATGATTCAAGTTGCATTTGTATGTATATGGATATGAATTTAACGTTATGAGGACTTTTAGCAGCAAGACCTATACTTTCATATTGCCTTATGGAAATCATGCATAATGGTGACTATAATGAGATAGGTCAAGGAAAGGTTATATTCTATTATGTTTACATAATCATGCAATTATTATGATATGAATGAATGAAAAATTGATTTAACTATATAATCATTTGATATCATCCATGTGTACTGGAGTCTAGAGCTTAATATTGCAGTATGATAAGAATAATGTGCTTTCTTATATAAATGATGGCATTAAGTAAAGATGCTATACTAAGTAAAAAAGAATATGTTGAAGTGAAATATGTTTAAGAATGGTAAAGCCTGTGGGTCTTAGTTCACTTGTGTATTAGATAGGCATGCCTAGAGGGATACAGTCGCAATTGCCACAGTTGACTCCATTTGGGTCTTATTCCTTAATGGAACCATTGCTCGACCCCATTTGGGTCTATAGTTTGTTCCTTGCTGGAACCATTGTTCGGCTCCGTTTGGGTCTATTGCTTGATATCTTTTGATATCCATTATTTGATACCTTCGGATATCCATTGCTCTCGTTATCCACCCCTTCGAACTAGTACTTAGGCAGGCTATTAAAGACAATAATCAAGATAAAGTAAAACATGCATTAATCACTTCACTTACGTAATGTAAGCATGATGAAGGGCCTCTTATATTGCTTATTATGATTTCTTGTGGCTATAACTATTTTGATGAAATGAAATTATTGGAATGTATACCTATAAGATTTAAATATCCATGCTATGATAGAATGTGTATAATGTTATAATAAGAACTGTTTGGGTTATAGTATACAAAATGAGTTTCATATGCTTTGGGATTTATGAACATAAGTATGTGATAATTGGATCTTCGCAGGTAATCCCGATACATAAGGCCATTCTCTGCGATTGCATGCAAAGCTGATAAGTCAATAGCTATAAATGTTTACACCTATATGTGCACTCCAATAACTTTGACATAAGCCAAAGGATAATGTATGACATAATATGATGTTGGTTGACATTTAGTTGCCATAATATGACAGCATTAAGGAATACATGGTTGTGAACAGAAGTTGTGAGTTATAATTGTATTTCATAAGTGTGATTGTATGATATATATGAAGAAATCATGCCTAGCAATAACTCTATATCATTTCATGACATAAGGACTCCCGTGTGCATGGATTTATTATTGAATGCATAACTTATGTAACAATGTGATGAAGGCATAAAGTTAAAGTTTTATACTATCAATAATCCTGATGTCTGAACTCTGAAGTAGTAAGGATTAGGAAGGGTATAAATCAAGCTTGTTTAAAGTAAGAAAAGAAGTAAGATGATGATAGTAATTTGATAAGTTTTTGAAATAAGATAATTTACAAAATGCTCTAGATGTTAGTAAGTATGGTTTTATTATTAGGATTGAGGACTCCCTCAATATGTCCATTGTTTAATGATCAATATAATAGACTCATATGTTATTCTGTGTTACTGTAAAAGTTGTGTATATATATATATATGATAAGATGACTTAGGCTCAAGAGGTTATCTATAGAGTTTTGTTCCCCGCTAAGCTTTATAGCTTAGCACGAATTAGTTTATCCATGTAGGTTTCAAGATAAGCTCTAGTGGATCGATAACTCTAGTAGCTCGGGTACCATTGAAGATAGGATTTGGTAGATTGTAGTTGTATTTAAGGATGTCAAGTGATTAAAGGCCATTTATGTTATGCTCTCTTATTAGAAGTTTGATTTAATTTATTGTGGCATGTAATTATGGCTTGTATTATTAATTATTATTATTCTACCTGATCTCTGCTAGGTTTATGATGACGATTGATGTTTATCCATGGTTAGTGGATTAGGTATAGTCAGAGCAGATACTAAGGGTGATCATTTTATAATCATTTTCATATTTCTGACATTTCACTTTGCTTTTTCATTTCATTTCATTTCGGTGTATTGTTCATTCAAATCTTTCTTTTCATTTCATAATACTATTCAGTCAATTCTTTCTTTTCATTCTAGCAGACTAATCATACAATGATTTCCAGTCATTTTAGTATACTATTCATACAGTTCTTTCTTTTCAGTCCAGATCTTTATCGCTCTTAAACATCTGGCTTTTTCACTTACTTTTAGGTTTCGGTACATTATTCATTTGACATGTTTATCGTTCTCACCACTTTCATGAATGATTTGCTTTTCTTGAACTCACTTTTTCCTTTTTAACACTTTCTCATACTTTTACCTTTTCATTTACTTATCAATTTACTTTTCTGTCACTTTTATACATCTTATGAATTATCTCATATTAATTCATTATTTTTACCCATTTATGAATTATTACACCATAATTTAATAATTTCATTTTCAAATAATCTTTATACATATTCCATATCAATTTATACCTCTAGTTTACATTTATTCACAAATTTACCCTTGAATTTATATATTATATTTTTAATTCAGTATACTTTTATTAAATTACAATTTAATTCCTAGAAAAGTTAAATTACCATTTTATCCTTTTTCCTTAATACTTTGCAAAATTTCAAATTTTCTTTGAACTTTCAGTTTCTTTCATTTAAGTCCTTTATTATTTTAATTTTCATGTTACTTTTCAGATTTCTTTAGTAGTTTCAATTACTTATTTATTACAGTAATTCTTTTAGTCAATTTTTTCAATATTTTTACATAGTTTGTAAATTGTTTCGCCATAATTCACCTTTTTTTACTTATTTAATGAATTATTTTTTAATAATTCAACAAATTCATCTATTACATAATCTAATTTTCTTCTTAGAAATACTCAAATAATTTTCATAAATTTTACAAAAATTCATGGATATGTTATTTTATTTCTATGGTTAATTTATGGCTTAATTTCATCAAAATGCATAAAATAAACATTGATTCTCTTTAAAGAAAAATTCAGCCATAGTGAAATTCTCATTTGATTTTTTGTTTTCTTTTTATTTAAATCATTCAAAATATCATTTTTCATTCTTCTAAAAATTTCTATAATAATTATTTCAGTTCTTAATGCATTAATCACATACATGCATATTGAACATAACCACAAATTACATCCAAATCAATGAAAATTAATGGATATTTGTATCCACTTACCTCAAAAGCTTATTTTCACTACTTTGGTATACTTTTCAATTTAGTCCTCAATTTTTCATTTAATTTCAAAATTATCTTTTTTGCACATTAATTATAAAATTACCACTAATTTATTTATTTTCGCTTCACATTCATTTATTGGCATACAAAACTTCTGTTTGGTCCTTACTTTAATTTTTCATGTAAAATTATATTTTAGTCCTTTTACTTTACAAAAGTTCATTTTGGACAGTTATTAATTAAATTACCATTTTATCCTTTCTTATTATTTATTTATTTATCGCTTTTGCTTATTAAATTAAATATTTGGGAAAATTATTGTTTTAACACCTAAATTTTTTATTTCTTTTCAATTAAATAATTTTTCACTTTTAATTTTCTTTTTGCACTTTTGACTTATTCTTATCATTATTTCTTTCCTTTCACACTTGAACTTTTATGTAAGGAAAAATTTCTGTTTGGTCCCTAAACTTTGCTGCTTTACAATTTTATACCTCTAGTTTACATTTATTCACAAATTTACCCTTGAATTTATATATTATATTTTTAATTCAGTATACTTTTATTAAATTACAATTTAATTCCTAGAAAAGTTAAATTGCCATTTTATCCTTTTTCCTTAATACTTTGCAAAATTTCAAATTTTCTTTGAACTTTCAGTTTCTTTCATTTAAGTCCTTTATTATTTTAATTTTCATGTTACTTTTCAGATTTCTTTAGTAGTTTCAATTACTTATTTATTACAGTAATTCTTTTAGTCAATTTTTTCAATATTTTTACATAGTTTGTAAATTGTTTCGCCATAATTCACCTTTTTTTTACTTATTTAATGAATTAGTTTTTAATAATTCAATAAATTCATCTATTACATAATCTAATTTTCTTCTTAGAAATACTCAAATAATTTTCATAAATTTTACAAAAATTCGTGGATATGTTATTTTATTTCTATGGTTAATTTATGGCTTAATTTCATCAAAATGCATAAAATAAACATTGATTCTCTTTAAAGAAAAATTCAGCCATAGTGAAATTCTCATTTGATTTTTTGTTTTCTTTTTATTTAAATCATTCAAAATATCATTTTTCATTCTTCTAAAAATTTCTATAATAATTATTTCAGTTCTTAATGCATTAATCACATACATGCATATTGAACATAACCACAAATTACATCCAAATCAATGAAAATTAATGGATATTTGTATCCACTTACCTCAAAAGCTTATTTTCACTCCTTAAACCTTCCTTTCTTTCCCTTAGATTCTTAAGACATCACCTTTCTCCTTAGAATCCTAAGGTGGCCGGATTCATTATCAAAGAAAACCATCATTAAAATACTTCCTTAGCTCAATAGAACATCACAAATATACTCTACATACCTAAATCCATCAACCTCTACCTTTAATTTGAATTAAAAGTCTCAAAATCACTTACCTTAATTTTGAGACATAAGATTTTCTTATTGATTTCTCATACTTCTATCACCTTAATTGATCTTTTGAGACCATCACCACTGAAAAGAAAGGATTAAATTTACTTTAGAAGGTTAGATTTAGATAGAAATTAAAAGAGAAATGAAGAAATTAAGAGAAAATGGTGAAGAACACCATTCGGCCATAGAGAGTGAGAGAAGAAAGTGGAAAATTCTGAAGAAGAACAGATTTTCAGCCTTTATATAGTCCCTTATAATGGGCAAAATGATAGGCTAACTAATTGGGCCAACCTTATTTAGCCTAAACCACTAATTAGCCCATTAAATAATCTTAATTTATTTCTCCTACTTTCAAAACTCAATAACTCCCAAAATAAATTTCATAATTCTTAAAATACATAATATAGGATTCATAAAATTTTTTGGCTCAATCGAAATTCATTTTCAATCTTGTTCACTCAAACCAGTCCGATTAAAATTTTTTTTTGTGTTATCGAAAAATCACTTTTTACTACCAAAAAATTCTAAATACCAATTAGAGCTCAACTGGAAATTCCTACAATTTTTAAAGATTATTTGCTATTTTTAAAGCCTCGGTCAAATTCATAGTCAACCAGTTACTATTTAAACCAAAATTATTATTTTTCTCTTGCTTCTCGTGTTCAAACCTTCTTAAAAATACTTCTTTAGTTCTCAAAATATATCCATTAGGTTGCATAAATATTTTTGAATCGATCAAAGACTACTTTTTGATATGGTTCATTTTTACCAGTTCGATAATTCAATTTTTCAAAATCACCAAATAATTAAATTTTCATTACCATATAATTCTAAATCTCATTTAATGTATATCTTAAAATTTTGATTATTTTCAGAGGTCATTTGTTATTTTTAAAGTTTGGGTCAAACCTTAGCCAACCCTAGGACTACATGAACCTAAGGCATGAAATTTTCTTATTTTTAACTTTTGGAGACTTATCTGATCTCATTTTGATTCTAAATTGAAACCCCGGGCTCCTATTGACACACGCTTTCCAATGGTGAAATAAAATAGTTTTTGACTCAATGAGGGTATTATTCATCATGGTATCATTGTTCATCATTGAAAAATACTATTTCCGATTAATACGATATTTGGGCCATTACAATGCTTTCCCACTAAGCAAATTTCATCCTTAAAAGTTACTTATATGCCATAGCTATAATCATTACTATGGACTAACTTTCCAGGTACTTCTCCTTTAATCGTGTAATAAATGTTTTAGAAGAAACACACTTGGTTTTCCATTAACTATGAGTCGAACAATAGCATTAACCCTTTATTTATTACCTTACCACTTTGTGGAGTATCACCACTACGACCGTCCTTACAATCATCTTAATCACTTATAATTATTCATGGCATGTATATACGCATAAACCAATCACTTAATCCCACTCCGATCGTAGAATAACCTAAACCTTTACTTCGATACCAATAAATTGTAACACCCTTTTACCACTAAACCGAACATACAGTGATGTGATGTCACGGCAGAAAGACAATCACGAAAAAAATAATGCTAAATAGTTTGTTAAATTTTTTTAAATCACAAGTACAATCACATAAATTAACAAACCCATCTAGTAAACAATATTAAAATAAAATATAACATAAATACAGATTACATCCGATACCTTCCATATACACACATATACATGCCATGCCAAACATCCTTAAATTCATCTCTGAACTTAATCCACATTGCAACATCGATTACCATCTTCTTATCTTTCTTACTTGCTTGCAGTCAACAAACTACAGGTTGAGCATCGAAATGCCTAGTGTTGGATACATATCCCAAACTTTCCACAATAATTATCATTCACACATACACATACATGCATGCATACACATGTGCATGCTTCCATGAGCATTCTTTAACATTAACTATTCATTTTATCAATTTGATGTGTATAATGCAATCATGCACACATGCAGTTAATCATGTAAAACTATTGTGATCATTCTGTAGGATACATTGATTATTTTTATTTTCCTTTACGCTTATCTTCCAGTCATTTCTCATACTAACTTTTAATCATAATTAATCATTTTGACATTAATAACTGAACTTATTTATACAGTTCAATTATTGTTCATTATGCAATTTACAAATTTTGGTTCTTAGTATACTGTTATCTTATTATTTTACATTTTAATATCTATTTTCTTTGCTCTTTACAAATATGTTTGTGTACTATCCATTTTCATTTAGAATTTTATCTTCATTCTTTTATTCTTTACACAATCATTTGATCATTCAGAAATACGTTCATTTTTCCTAAACAGTTAAACACTTATTCAATTGCTTATTTAAAAAAGGGATATTTTTTTTCGGTTACATATGTTTTTAAGGTTAATTAATTTTTGATTCCTATCTTACTATACGATAGGGTTCAATTACAATTTCATTTCTCAATTAACATTTTATTAGCTAAATTATAATTTAGTCCCTACACTTTAGTTAAATTATAGTGGTGTTTTTTTTATCATTTATTTACACTAATTTTTATTTAACCTACAACTTATCGCATTATGATTATTGCACCACTTATGGAAAATTGTATACAAATTTTTCTATTGTTTTTAGACTGTCATTTTATATTCTATTTACGATTTGCTATCGGTTTACTTGCTTTCATTTTAAATTCATTATCTTGCATACACATTATTGATTAGTTCTTGTTTTAATATTTTCATTCATATTTCACATTATACACTTTCATGTCATTATTACCATTATGCCCCTAGTGCATTCGTGGCAGAAATTCTCAAATCAGATATACGGGATATGAAACCCAAAGATTCACAATAGTACAGTACAGTAGGAGATGATCCTGAAGAATCAATACTTCTCAGATCAAATCAGAATAGCATAACAGTACAGTACAACAGGGGATGATCCCAAAGAATCAATACTTCTCAGATCAAATCAGAATAGCATAACAGTAAGGTATAGTAGGGGATGATCTCGAAGAATCAATACTTCTCAAATCAGATAGAACAAAGCAGAATAGTTAGAACAAATACTATGGATGATCATTACGATCCCTCCATAGTAAAGCAAGTCGTCATGACTTGCACCGTGGTAAAAGTATTCCTATGGCTTGCCAATTATATCCTGAGCTAGATTAAGCTAGCAGACCACTACTAAGGGCAACATTTTTACTCATTTCAAAATTCTTTCCATATTTTTGACATTTCAATTTGTTTTTTCATTTTGTTTCAATACATTATTCATTCAAATATTTCTTTTCATTTCAGAATACTATTTAGTCAATTCTTTCTTTTCATTCTAATAGACTAATCATACAATGCTTTCAAGACATTTCAGTATACTATTCATGTAGTTCTTTCTTTTCAGTCCAGATCTTTATTGCTCTTACATATTTGGCTTTTTCACTTACTTTTGGGTTTCAGTACGTTATTCATTTGACATGTTTATCGTTTTCACCAATTTCATGAATGATTTATTCTTCTTAAACTCACTTTTACCTTTTAACACTTTTTTGTACTTTTACCTTTTCATTTACTTATCAATTGACTTTTCTATCACATTTATACATTTTATGAATTATCTTATATTAATTCATTATTTTACCTATTTATGAATTATTTCACCATAATTCAACAATTTTATTTTTAAATAATGTTTATACATATTCCATATCAATTAATACCACTACTTTGATATACTTTTTTGCACATTAATTACAAAATTACCATCAATTTATTTATTTTCATTTCACATTCATTTATTGGCATACAAAATTTTCATTTGATCCTTACTTTAGCTTTTCATGTAAAATTATATTTTAGTCCTTTAACTTTACAAAAGTTCATTTTTGGAAGGTTGTTTATTAAATTACCATTTTACCCTTATTATTTGTTTATCACTTTTGCTTATTAAATTCAATATTTGGGAAATTATTGTTTTACCCCAAAACTTTTCATTTCTTTTCAATTAGGTCCTTTTCACTTTAAACTTTTTTTTTTGCACTTTTGACTTATTCTTATCATTATTTCTTTCTTTTTCACACTTGAACTTTTATGCAAGGGAAAATTTCTATTTGGTCCCTAAACTTTGCTGCTTTATAATTTTACACCTCTAGTTCACATTTATTTACAAAATTATCCTTGGATTTATATCTTATATTTTTAATTATGTTTACTTTTATGGAATTATAATTTAATTCCTAGAATAGTTAAATTACCATTTTGTCGTTTTCCTCAATACTTTGGAAAATTCCAATTTTTCTATAAACTTTCAATTTCTTTCATTTAAGTGCTTTATCATTTTAATTTTCATGTTACTTTTTAGATTTTTTTACCAGTTTTAATTTCTTATTTATTACAGTAATTCTGTCAGTCAACTTTTTCAATATTTTTATACAGTTTGTAAATTGTTTCATCATAATTCACCATTTTTTACTTATTTAATGAATTATTTTTCAATAATTCAACAAATTCACCTATTGTACAATTTAATTTTCTTCTAAAAAATGCTCGAATAATTTTCATAAATTTTATAAAAATTAATGGACATATTATTTCAATTATATGGTTAATTTATGGCTTAATTTCATCAAAATGCACAAAATAAACATTGATTCTTTTTAAAGCAAAATTTGGCCATAATGAAATCCTCACTTGATTTTTTTTATTTCTTTTTATTTAAATCATTCAAAACATCATTTTCATTCTTTTAAATATTTCTATAACAATTAATTCAATTGTTCATGCATTAATCACATACAAGCATATTAAATATAACCATAAATAACACCCAAATCAATGAAAATTAAGGGATATTTGTATCCACTTACCTCAAAAGCTTATTTTTACTCCTTAAACCTTCCTTTCTTTGCCTTAGATATTTAGGATATCACCTTTTTCCTTAGAATCCTAAGGTAGTCGGATTCATTATCAAAGAAAACCATTATCAAAATACTTCCTTAGCTCAATATAACTTCACAAATATACTGTACACACCTAAATCCATTAGTCTATACCTTTAATTTGAATTAAAGCCTCAAAATTAACTTTCTCAAATTTAAGATATAAGCTTTTTTTTTTTATTTCTCACACTTCTATCACCTTAATTTATCTTTAAAGACCATCATCATTGAAAAGAGAGGCTGAATCTTACTTTAAAAGGTTGGATTGAGGGAGAAATTAAGAGAGAAATGGAGAAATCAAGAGGAAATGGTAAAGAACATCATTCGACCATGGAAAGTGGGAGAAGAGAGGAGAAAATTCTGAAAAAGAGCAATTTTTTTAGCTTTTATATAGCCCTTCTTAATGGGCCAAACTATAGGCTAACCAATTGGGTCAACCCAATTTAGCCTAAATCACTAATTAGCCCACTAAATAAGCGTAATTTATTTCTTCCACGTTTAAAATTCAATTTCTCCCAAAATCAATTTTATAATTCTTAAAATACATAATATAGCCTTAAAAAAATTTTTTGCTCAATCGAAATATATTTCTGGTCTGGTTCACTCAAATTGATCTGATTAAAAAATTTTTGATGTTACTATAAAATTAATTTTTTACCACTAAAAAATTTTAAATACTAATTAGAGTCCAATTGAAAAGTTTTGCAATTTTTAAAGATCATTTCCTATTTTTAAAGTCTTGATCAAATTCGCGATCAACCATTTGCTATTTTAACCAAAATTATTATTTTTATCTTAACTTTTTATGTTTAAATCTTATTAAAAATACTTCCTTAATTCTTAAAATATATTCATTAGGCTGCACGAATATTTTTAAATCGATCAGAGACTACTTTTCGATCTGGTTCATTTTTACCAATTTGATAACTTATTTTTTTAAAATCACCAAATAATTAATTTTTCAATACCATATAATTCTACATCCCATTTAATGTAAATGTGAAAATTCTGGTGATTTTTAGAGGTTATTTGCTATTTTTAAAGAATTGATCAAACCTTAATCAACCCAGGCCCTACATGAAACTAAACCATGAAATTTCCTTATTGTGAGCATTTGGAGACTCATCTGACCTCTTTTTGATTCCAAATTGGAATCCCAGCTTCTACTAACACACACTTTCCAATAATCAAACAAAATATTTTTTGACTCCGGGGGGTACTATTTAACCTAATGTCATTGTTCATTATCGAAAAATATTGCATACCAAATGTGCAAAGATTGCAAATCAAATTCTAAGTAAATTTATTTCACCTATTAAAATAAACCTTGAAATTTTTAATTCAAAATAATATTAAGGCTACTATAATACATATGCAAAAGATTAAACCATTAAGAAATTAACTCATTTTCTACCTAATATCCAATTGGCTAAAACTAAATGGTCAAGGAATTGATTTTTAGATCAAAATTTTCTTTTGAAAAAGAGAATGAAGTTTAATCAAATACTAAGGACAAAAGATGAAAAAGCAAAATTTTTAGCATTTAAAATCATGGGACAAATGCCAATCCACATCACCTAACGACAAAATATGCTAAAATCATTACACTAAGTTCCTAAACTAATTATCCAAAACATGAACACAAAATTAGCAATGATTTTTCATAATTCCAGCACATTACCACAAAGCAATCATAATAATTAACACACAACACTTCCATCTCAAACCCTCTCCCATACTTTATCCTTGCATTTTCCTTAATGTGAAATTGTCACACAGTTATAGGGAAAAGAGCATAAAAAAGGAATAAAAAAGAAGGAAATAATACTGTCCTAGTGGAAGAGGAATGTTGCAAAGCTATTAGAGTTTGCTAAGATGGAGCGGGATGATCTAGGTTGTCATTCTTCTTTCTAGTAAATTTTCCAATAACTATGCATGTAGAGTTATTGAGCAGAGAAATTAGAGCATGAACATAACCAATAGCACACTAATATATTAAAATAAATGATAAAGTAACTAACAAATTAAGTAAAATGCAAGAAAAAAATTCTAAACTATTTTTTAAAAATAAAATAAAATAAAATAAACACCTTAAGACCTAAGCTAAGTAAAATTTGAAACTAAATAAAAAAGGTAAATAAGAACAAATTAACAAAAGATAAAACGAAAAGATAAACAAATAAATTAAATAAAGACAAAAAAATGACAAAGGGGAAAGTGATGAGAATTGAAACTTAGGTCAAAAAGTAATGTTTTACAATTTAAAGAAAAGGAATTCAATAAGACAAAATTTGAAAGCACAATTTTTAATCACTTAGTCCAATCAAATCACCCATTTATTTTCATTTTTTAAAATTAATTTTATTTTTTAATTTTTTAGATATAATCTAATCTAGAGTAAAATTTAAAATTCATAATAGGAAAATAACAACAAAAAATTAAAAATTGAATGATCAAGAAAAAGGAAAATGAAACAAAAAAGATGAAAAGAAAAATTAAAAAGAAAGAAAAAAATCAAAATAAAAGGGTACTATACTTTAATTTGCTAGATTACGCTTGGGAGCATGAAGGATTGGACTATGGTGGCTAGTCACTGATCGGCAGTGACAGTGAAGATTTTGTTTTGGGGTGGGGGCGACAACTGTTTGGGGTTTGCAATAAAAAATATTTTGTTAGGTTTTGTTTTGGGAAAGAAGAAAGACCACAGTGAAGGTGAAATGAGTTAACGTAGGTGAAAATAAAAATTAATTAGGTGGGGTGAAAAATTGAATGAGATAAAAAAATTAAAATCCATTAAAAAGATAAAGACCCACCAAACAGAAACATAACCTATCAACTTAAATACCCAATTCAAAAAAAAACCTAATAAATAATGGGCTTTCTCTATTAATTGTAATTGAAGCTGTTAAAATTTCCTAGAAAATCTATTTTTCAAAACCAAGTTGCTTGCTAATTGAAAATTCACATGCCCACTTTCTTTCTTTCTTTCTTTTTTGAAAAGAAAACAAAAAAGAAAGATAATTGAAACTTTATTTTCTTTAACTCTCTACCATGAGACTCACTAGCTACTTACTTCCCCTATAAAAATAAAAAAAAAAGTTAAAGACTTATTAAAGTAGGAAAAAGATAGTAAAATATAAAAAAAGTACAAAAATTTAAATCTAAATAGTAACAGTGCAGCCTTGGATAAGGCTAAACATTGGGTTGCCTCCCAGTAACACCTCTCTTTAATGTCTTTGGCTAGACATTTTTAAAATTTTATACCTTTCAGCCTAGTCTTGAATCCCATTTTAGTGTTCTTCCATTCATCACTTCTTGAAAATTAGTGTCAATCACCAAATTCTTCTCAAATTTATTAAGCTTTTTGAAAGTGAAGTCTAATAAATATAAAAAAAAATTCAAATTGTTAAAATTATCATCCAATTTAAAAGATTCATCAATTAAAGGTTCAATAACATCCACTTTAAAAAGATAAGACACATTATTGGAATTTTCTTAGTATCATAAAATTTAACGATTTCTCTGTCAAACTCTATAGTGAACGCACCCTTATACACATCAATTTTTTCCTTGGCCTTGTTGAAAAATGGCCTTCCTAACAAAATATCTGAAGAATTTATGGATTTATCATCCTTCATGTCAAGCACATAAAAATTAGCAGGAAAGACTAACCCATCAACTTGCACCAAAATATTCTCTAATACCTCTATAGGATAAACATTAGATTGATTAGCAAGTTGAAGTACAATATTTGTCTCTTTTAATGGACCAACATGTAAAGATGAATAAATAGATAATGGCATAATATTTATTGAAGCTCCTAAATCATGCATGGCACTTTTTATCATAATATTGCCTATAGCACAAGGGATAGCAAACATACCTTGGTCCTTACATTTTGGAG
Source organism: Excoecaria agallocha (assembly GCA_037975025.1). Classification (NCBI taxonomy): domain Eukaryota; kingdom Viridiplantae; phylum Streptophyta; class Magnoliopsida; order Malpighiales; family Euphorbiaceae; genus Excoecaria; species Excoecaria agallocha. The sequence continues at coordinate 66,836,783 of CM075811.1, read as the reverse complement.
TTAAGTCTCTTTGAATCATACCAGAGACATTTTCTCCTATACTTGCCCTTTCATTACTAACTAGCTTTGTCTTATTAATGTATAATTCTTTAAGAAATTTAGCATATTGAGGTATCATTTAATTGCATTAAGTAAAGGAATATTTACCTTAATCTTACAAAAAATCTCAAGAATATCTTTCTCCTCCTTTTTCTTTTTGGACTTGTCTAATCTCTCAGGAAAAGAGGGCTAGATGACAATGGCTAGGGGCTATTTTGGAACTCTATCTTTAGGTTGTCATTTTTGCATAATTTCCACCTCTCTTTATCTTCACTTTTCTGATCACATTTATTTGGTAGGGACTGTTCTAGCTCTTGTTGACTTCTCAAGGCGATTGCACTCATATTTTGCATTAGATTCTCTATGGTTTGTAAGGGAAAACATCCATGGGAATCTATTCTACTCAAAGACATTGCTATTTGGCTCATTTATTTCTCTAAATTTTGAAACCTTAAATTTTTCTTTTCTACATACTATTGAAATTCTTTAGTTGATAAACAATGAACTGTATCTTCAAGAGGCATACCTTGCTTTGGAGCTAGTTGAAAAAGATGTATAGGCTGGAAATTTTGAAAAGTTTATGGCCATCCCCTGTAATTGAAGTTTGATTGACCCATCCACCATGAATTATCATTTTTTGCATAAGGGTTATAACTCTATTTTGGTGGACCTAAAAATCTTTCATGTTCATAAGAACTCCTTGGTAATAAGCTTTATACTATTGCCTATTTTTTGTAGCCAAGTTCTAAACCAAGGATGTCAGATGTGAAATTGTTAACTCAATAAAACATAAAAATCTAGCCATTTAAAAAAAAAATTAAAACTGACACTAATCCCCTGCAATAGCGCTAAAATTTGATGTGTGTCGAAACCAACAAAAATAAATGTTCTGCTTAAAACTAACTTATAATTAATGATGAACATGGTTGAATTCACAAAAATTGGTCATGTTTTAATTCTTTAAATAACTAGAAAATTCACAAACTAAAAATAAATGATGGGGGTTGTGTAAACTATTAATTAAAAATCAATTAAAATAATAAAATAAAAATATAGAAAATAAAGAAAGATAAAATCAATGGATGGTAAATTTCAATTAAAGATATTCATAGCATAAGATTCTATCAATTGATCATAGATGAAAAGATAATTCTTCAAATCAAATAATGGATCAGTTATAGTCATTAGCTTCATACTCCAGATCTAATCTTTCCGGATTAATGAATTAACTAAGTAAGACTGTAATTAATTTCTAGACAATAAACAACCCTTAACAAGCGAAATAATTTAAGCTATTGACATCATTACAAGATATAAAGATCCAACCTAAACAAATCAATCTACAAATGAGATCGATTTAGACCAAATCATGCATTTACTTAACATAACAGCCCTTGTGAGGAAGCTACATTGATCGCTACTTGTGGTATGCTTTTTCTAAAAGCTTAAATACCGCAAGTATACGGTGTACTGGTTATAGTACTTCAGAAATCGATCCCACGAGGAAATGTTGATTTCAATCACTCACTATTACTACTCAATTTTAATCTTGTTTATGATGTTCAAAAATGGAAGTTAATTCTAATTACTCTATTGCATAAATTAATTAAATCCTAGATAGTATAATCAAGAAGACAATAAATATTATGAAATTAAATAATCATGCATTTGATACCATCATTTTAATTGTAGTTCTTAATCTTGTTAGTAAGCCAAGTTGGAATAAACTTCTAAACCACTCTCTCGACATGAATTAGACTGCCTAAGACATGCAATTAAAGTACTAATTCTCAACTCTCGTTAATGAACTAGTGGATTTTTAATTACACATTTTAAGATTATCTACCAACCTATAGCAATTATCTCCACATGTGATCTCTCTAACTATGCTTCGATAATGAATTTTCTATTAACTTTCAATAAGAAGTTGCTCTCGCTAACTTTCTTATTTATAACCATTTTGTTAATTTTCAGAAAAGGAATTGCACATTGAAGGTCGTCTTCCTTAACTTATAATGATACCAATAAACTTTTAATAGAAAATACTACAATCAAAGATCAATATTGTAAATGGAAATAGAAATTTGTTCACATATAATCAAATGCAAACATAATATTCATGTAAAGATTACAAGGAAGAAAAATAAAACATAAGAACAAGAAGAAGGGGATCTCTCAACCCTTTTCCTTTCAAACAAGATTTCTTCTCCCTTGCTTCTTGTCTCCTCTTCAAAACATGAAAATAAAAACTAAAGTACTAGAAGAAAATTAAATTGTTCTTAGGATCACAAAATCAAATTATCAAAATTCTCTTTTTTTTAAAAAATTTTGTCCACTTGGCATATATATGCCTCTCTAAAAGTTATGTCCCTTCAAGATATCTTTTCACAAAAGTTGTATTTGTTCATGAAAAATTGCATCACTTCAGAATTCTAACTGCCCATCCGCACTTTGTCGCGACCTCGCGACTCCTTTCGCGCTCGCGATAAGACATGCCTCTGCTTGGATGGCTCCGCTGGCTGTCGCGAACTAGACTTGCTTTGTCGCCCTCGCGACATGGCACGCTATGCTTGATTGGCCTGGCTCTCCGCCCTTCATGCTGTCGCGATCTCTCCCCCTTGTCACGCTCGCGACATCTTCAATGTAGCTCATATGGATTTCTTTCCTCCACTTAACTCCTTTAAACTTTAAATCATTCCCTTCTCCTAAAAAAATAAAACAACTACACACACAAAAAAAACACATAAAAGCAACAAAATATAGATAAATACCAAAATAATAAACACAATACTAGACAAAACCACACATTAACACACAATATTTATGAGCTTTTCAAGCTCCTATCAATTCCCCACACTTAAATGTTTGCTTGTCCTCAAGCAAAAACTCAAGATGCTAGAAACCATCAAAGCTCAAACATTTAATTTAAACATAAAACATGGAATATGGAGTTGTCCTTCTTAAAATTCTCACAAATTAACACACGCAAGGTTTCTTTAACATATTAATCATGAGTCAATGTCAACAAATACCAAAATAAAATCTTGGATCTATAAGGTTTAATACTCATATGCTCAAAATAAGATAAATAAGAGAATGCAAAGTACAATGATATAAAGCTCTTAAAAACCCTTATTTCTTACAACATGTACTCTATCCTAGCAAGTAATACAAAATGTAGAGTTATTCTCTCATAAATTCTACCTTACGTCACTCAAGTGTTTAATGGATTGTGTTTACTCATATTTCCTCTTGTACCCCCACATACCATAAGCTTGTATTAAATAAAAATCTCCATCACTAGCACAAAATCAAAAGGGTCTTTAAAGGGTTATAGCTTGGCTTAGGTTAAGGTAGGAAAATTTTGGTTAAGTAGCTCATTCATGTGGAAAATATAGCAAATACTCAAACAAGTAAGATTTTGTATTGCAAAAATTGCACTAAAGCATGATTTCTAATTATACTAATTCAATTTCCACATCCCCTTGCAATAATTTTTCACTTCCCATTAGTTTTCACCGATACTCAACTTCAACTAGTTGCCTTCCTTACTTTTGTTTTCCTTCTTTTAAAAGCAAACTAGTGTAATTGTTTGTTTCTTCCTTCTCTTCTATATTTGTTTCTTGTTTTTTTTATTATTTTTTCTTTTTATATAATCAACTAAGGAAGTACTAGTGGCTTTAAATTTCAGGGATTAGACACATATTCAAAAACTCATGCTTAAAATATATCAATACTATATCCTACTCATCAAAGCATAACTATATTTTCCACATAAGGGGTCAAGCTCAAAGTTGAATTGGTTAGAAATTGGCACAAGGCTAAAAATAAGCTCATGAATAAAATAGTTTAGGCTCAAAATGGCTACCTAAAGTCAAGAAGGTAAGTTTTTAAAGTAAGCCAAAATGGTGTAATCTAATGCCCTTATCATTATTCATGCACATCTCATACTAAATGTGATCTCAAAAATTATCCAACACAAGTTCTAGAGTAATGAATACAAGAGGAATGCTCTCAACAAAAAATGTTTTTAATGTGTTAAGGCTCAAAAGCTCACCATAGCTATGATAAAACTCTACATCATGCATTCTCACTATTCTAAAGAACATGCTTAAAGAAACATGGCTTAAAAGAACCATATACTAAAGAACTTTACCTAAACATGCCTATCCATAGAAACATAATCATATTAAAACTAAAGAGCCTTAATCCTAAGTTAGTAAATGTATCAAATCAACTCATAACTAACTATGCAAAGACTAATTACATATGTTAATAGGCAACAATTTCACAAAGAATAACTCCATCACACAACTCAACATAAAACATAAAACATTTAACACTAATCCTATATGCATACTACCAACTAGCTTCCCCACACTTAAAGAACACAATGTCCTCATTGTGTAAGGAAGACTCCACAAAACAATACATACAACACGGACAAGCACAACACAAACAGCACGAAAACATAGAAAAGAATTAAAAACAGGAGAAGGTAACATTACTCATTGGTCCCACTTGGGGACCCCGGTGGAGAAGGCGTGAAAGGAATATTGTGATGGCGAAAGAAGGAAAGGAGCTTGCGGCTGAGGCTCTTATGACTCTTATGCATTTGCTGGACAGTCGTCTCAAGGGAATCCATCCGAGCCGCCATACTTTGATTGGCAGCCTCAATCCCATCCAACCGAGACATGACCCGCTGCAATCCAGCATTGTCCTCTTGCGCAGCACCGACACTGGGCTCATCCCGATCATCACGACCCATACAAAAATCACTCGCCATAGCAGCTTCTTCTCCATCATCAGCCTCATTGGAATCATCCGGTTCAGTAGCAGTAGATGTTTCAGGTGCTTTTCCTTTGCCCTTGGCACGACTAGATCTCGTTTCCTGCACAAAACGCGATAAAAACTGCGGAGGCATAACATGTCTATCTAAAACATGGGAGTTACGAAGATAACGGATATCCATTAAAGTCACATGTTCATTTTCAGCCAAAACAAAATTGCCTAAATCACCTAAACACCCCAAAATAATACCGGTTACCATATGGCACATGCCTACAATTTTAGTTCTAGCAATTGATGCATGGTATAACCCGTCAAAGATAAAATCTATAGAGCATGGTGTTTTACGTGATAGTAATAAATGAAGCACAAACAAGTCCTTGGATTGAACCTTGGTACTTTCTACGCGACCAAATAAAGCATGGCATAAATACTTATGAAATAAAAATAAGCCATTGTCCTTAATCAGTCTATTAGAGGCATTTTTGTTATTGAATTCCGCCAAGCCAGTTAGTGTTGTCCAAATTGGTCGGTGATCAAATAAATTTGAATTAAAGCGTGTTCCATTCAATGGAAAACCAAACCAAACATGAAGTTCGTCAAAACCAAATGTAAACTCAGCACCCTGGTGTCGAAATTTAAAGTGAGTCTTTTTATTATCAACATAAGCCAATGTGACAAAAAACTCTATAGCCCAATCCCTCCTAATAGGTAAATTCATGACAGAAAATTTCTCCCATTTTATATATTTGAGATATTTATCAAATTGAGCAGTCAAACCTAAATCATTAAGCAATTCAGTATCTAGATGCAACATGCCTACATAGGTTTTGGTGTTAAAAAACTTAAACTTTTTCCCTTCGTCTTCAGAATAGATAGGGAAGGGACACTCAAACCTGGCCTGAAGATACTCAACAGGTGGTGTTGGTGGAGAACTTGGCTCGACAACTGGCTGCTTATCCTTGCGTCCAATGGATTTTGTGCGCACCATGATGGAAAATAAAGAAACCCAAGCTGAAATCACAATAACAAGTGTAGAAGAAGAAGAAACAACACCAAAGCCAGCAAAAATACTCCACAAAAGCAAAAGAGAAAGAACAGAGGAGAAGAGAACTCAAAATTTTGAGAGAAAAACGTTTAAAACTCAAGAGCTGCTGAATGGAGAAGGGGAATAGTTTACTTAGGGTTTTAACTATATATAGGGGAAGGTGAAAAGGCAGTTAAAACCCTAAGAAATTCTTATCCCGTGTCCTGTCGCGACCTCGCGAAATTGTCGCGCTCGCGACAAGGCACGATATGTGAACTAGCGAGCTCGCGAAGAAAGTCGCGCTCGCGACAGAGAGTATAGGCCTTATCCTCGAAAGCAGCTGTCGCGCTCGCGACAGAGCCGATTTACCCAAATCAAGATTACATGGTCGCGCTCGCGAACAGGGCGCGCTCGCGATAGAGTCTTGTGATCCGTCCCACTTATCCTTGTCGCGCTCGCGACAATGATGAAATGTTCATGACTTAAATTTTAAAAATGTAATAATTTTTTTTTTAAAAAAAGAAATATAAAAAACATAAATAAAGCAAACAGAGACACCTGTAAAATAAAAATAAAAATATGTAAGTATTCTAAATAAGGTAATAATCAAAGAAAAATAAAATTAGTTACTTAAAAACAATGGAAAGTAAAAAATAAATAAATAAATAAATAAATAAATGAATAACACTAAGCCAATTCTAAAGAGATAAAAGATACCTCTTTACTCTTAAATGCTCCATCAAAATATAGTTTACAGCGATGCCCATTAACTTTAAACAAGTCGCCTTTGTTATTTTTTAGTTCTAAATATCCATGGTCGAAAACTTGAGTAACTTTAAAAGGTCCACTCCATCTAGACCTCAATTTCCCAAGAAATAATTTTAAGCGAGAATTGAAAAGTAAAACCTTATCCCCAGTCTTAAAACTTTTATATTTGATATGAGCATCATGCCACTTTTTAGACCTTTCCTTGTATAATCGTGCATTTTCATAAGCAAAAAGACGTAATTCATCAAGTTCATTTAATTGCAAACATCTTTTTAACCCAGCATCTTGCATGTCATAATTTAAGGTCTTAATAGCCCAATATGCCCTATGCTCTAACTCAACAGGAAGATGACATGCTTTTCCATACACTAACCTATATGGAGTCATTCCAATAGGTGCTTTGAAAGCAGTCCTATATGCCCACAATGCATCATCAAGCTTATGTGCCCAATCTTTTCTAGAATTAGAAACAGTTTTTTCTAAAATCCATTTAAGTTCTCTATTGGACACTTCGACTTGACCGCTAGTTTGTGGGTGGTATGGAGTAGCTACTCTATGGTGAACACCATACTTATTCAATAATGATGCAAAAGAACGATTGATGAAATGCGTACCTCCATCACTTATGATAGCCCTTGGCACTCCAAACCGTGAAAAGAGTTTCTTCAAAAATGAGAGCACCACTTTTGAATCATTGGTTGCTAAAGCTTCAGCTTCAACCCATTTGGAGACATAGTCTACCCCAACCAATATGTATGATTTCCCAAAAGATATAGGAAATGGACCCATAAAGTCTATTCCCCACACATCAAAAAGTTCAACCTCCAAAATATTATTCAAAGGCATTTCATCTCTCTTCCCTAGGCTTCCTACCGTTTGACACTTATCACATTTAGCTACAAAAATCCTAGCATCATTAAAAAGGGTAGGCCAATAAAATCCACACTCTAAAACCCTAGAAGCAGTTTTTGCTCCACCATTATAGCCCGAATACAACGATGAATGACAATGACCTAAAATATCCACCGTTTCTTCCTCACTCACACATCTTCTTATGATACCATCCCCACTAATCCTAAATAAGTAGGGCTCCTCCCAAAGATAGTTTTTCACATCACTAAAAAATTTCTTTTTCTGTTGCCATGTCAAGCCATAGGGTATGATTCCTGCAGCAAGAAAGTTAGCAAAATCTGCAAACCAAGGCACATGCTTATAATTTATTGACATAAGAGATTCATCCGGAAAAGATTCATTGATTTCATGACTATCCCCTAATGGTCCTTCAGCATTTTCTAACCTAGATAAGTGATCAGCTACTAAATTTTTAGAGCCTTTTTTATCTTTAATTTCTATATCAAATTCTTGCAATAAAAGGACCCAACGAATTAACCTAGGTTTAGCATCTTTCTTAGCAAACAAATATCTCAAAGCTGCATGATCCGTATAAATTATAACTTTAGATCCTAACAAATAAGACCTAAATTTATCACATGCATAGACAACAGCCAACATTTCTTTTTCAGTAGTTGTATAATTCACTTGAGGAGGTGAAAAAGTATGACTAGCATAGTAGATTACATGGAAATTTTTACCAATCCTTTGACCTAACACACAACCAACCGCTAAGTCACTTGCATTGCACATAATCTCAAAAGGTAACTCCCAATTAGGAGTAGTGATAACAGGTGCAGTTGTAAGGGCCTTCTTTAAAGAATTAAAAGCATGCATACAATCATCAGAAAATTCAAAAGGTACTTCCTTAACCAATAAATTAGTTAAAGGCTTAGCTATTAGTGAAAAGTCCTTAATGAATCTTCTATAGAAACCAGCATGTCCTAAGAATGATCTTATGCCCTTAAGTGTAGTGGGAGGGGGTAATTTCTCTATGAGTTCAACCTTGGCTCTATCCACTTCAATGCCCCTACTAGAAATCTTATGGCCAAGAACTATTCCCTCTTCAACCATAAAGTGACACTTCTCCCAATTTAACACTAGGTTAGTTTCCTCACACCTAGCCAGCACTCTATCTAAATTATTTAAACATATCTCAAATGAATCTCCATAGACTGAAAAATCATCCATGAAAACTTCCATGATATGCTCAATCATATCCCCAAAGATAGATGTCATGCACCTTTGAAAAGTTGCAGGTGCATTACATAACCCAAACGGCATTCGTCTATAGGCGAAAGTGCCATATGGACAAGTAAAAGTAGTCTTCTCTTGGTCACTAGGGTATATAAAAACCTGAAAATAGCCCGAATACCCATCCAAAAAGCAGTAATGAGAATGACCAGCTACCCTTTCTAACATTTGATCAATGAAGGGTAAAGGAAAATGATCCTTCCTAGTAGCTGAATTTAACTTCCTATAATCAATACAAACCCTCCAACCTGTGGTAGTTCTAGTTGGAATCAATTCTCCATCCTTATTCCTAACTACTGTCATACCTCCTTTCTTAGGTACACAATGTATTGGGCTCACCTAAGAACTATCCGAAATTGGATAGATAATCCCAGCATCTAACAATTTGATGATCTCTTTCTTAACTACTTCTTTCATGTTTGGATTAAGTCTCCTTTGCCTATCTGCTCTAGGTTGACAATCATCTAACAAATTAATCCTATGCATAACAACATTAGGACTAATTCCTTGCAAATCTGAAATTTGCCAACCTATACTTTTTATTCTCTTTTTAACCACCTCTATTAGCAAAAATTCCTGATGACTAGTAAGTTTATTAGACACAATGATAGGTAAAGTATGATTTAGACCAAGGAATGCATACCTCAAATGACTTGGCAACTCTTTCAACTCCACCGTAGGACGACTTACAATTGAAGGTGGTATAGGTGCATCATTCCGATATAATCGTTCTGGCCTTGCACCCTCTTGCTCCTCCTTCCCACTAGCTTCTTCCTCAATGATTTCCTCATCTACACCTGCTTCATTAAATACTGCTGCTACACAAACATCAATGACATCTATCCTCATGCATATATTCTCCTCCATGGGGTATCTTAATGCCCTATCCATGCGATATTCTACACTATCATCCCCCACTCTCAAAATTAATGAACCCTTGTAGACATCAACCAAGGCCCTACCTGTTCTCATGAAAGGTCTCCCTAAAATCAAAGGGCATTTCACATCATATGTAAAATCCAAAATGACAAAATCGGCAGGCAGAATAAATTTGTCAACCTTAACTAATACATCTTCCACTATACCATATGGTTTTTTAATGGATTGGTCAGCTAATTGTAAAACCATTGAAGTAGGTTTAACATAATCTAACCCCAATTTCTTGAAAATAGATAATGGCATAAAGTTAATGCTTGCTCCTAAATCACATAAACACTCAGGAAACTCAACATCTCCTAAAATGCATGGAATGGTAAAACTACCACTATCCTTCAGCTTAGTAGGCAAATTATTTGTTATGATAGAACTACATGCCTCAGTCAATTCAATGGTTGAAACATCTTCCCAACTTCTTTTCTTAGCAATTAAATCTTTAAGAAATTTAGCATAGTTAGGAATTTGTGTTATAGCCTCAATAAAATTTAAATTTATATGAACATGCTTCAATTTATCAAGAAAAGATAGAAGTTGCTTATCTTGACTTTCTTGCTTCAACCGTTGCGAAAATGGTGGCCGTGGTGTGAAAATCCTTGGAATTGTTTCTGGTACAACCCCCTCCGTCGCACTCGCGACAGGCATTGCGCTCGCGACAGAAGGCTCTTCCGTTGTAACTGGCACGCTCGCGACACCAACCTCACTCGCGATGGGGGTAGCTTCTTCTCCTGTCGCGCTCGCGACAGGTGTCGCGCTCGCGACACAAAGGCCATTTTGCCCTTTAGTTTCCTGCACACTACCAAAATTGTTAGTATTAATAAATTCATTAATGTAAGACTTTCCTGACCTCAATTTTATGGCCTTTAAATGTTCTCTTGGGTTGTCTTCCGTGTTGCTTGGTAAATTCCCTGGTACTCGTGACGGAAGAGCCTTGGCAATTTGCCCCAATTGAACTTCCAAAGTATGAATGGAGGAAGCTTGATTCTGGGTTATTTGATCAAACTTAGTTTCCATCCTCTTCTGGGCCTCCTCTTGAGCATTGAACTTCATATTGATGCCCTCCAAAAATCTATCCATTTTAACCTCCAACGCTCCAAATCGATCTTGGGGTTATTGAAACCCCACTGCCCTATTTTGGTTACTACTATTGCCCCAAGAAAAATTCGGGTGATTTCTCCAACCGGGGTTGTAAGTGTTTGAATATGGGTTTCCTCTTCCTTGTCCTTGGATGAAACTTACTTATTCATCCGTACTAGCCATACCCAAATTACACCCTTCACTTCCATGGCCTAACTGTCCGCATATACTACACCCACTAGTTGGATTACTACCCATACCTAGGCTATTAATTTTTTGCGTCAATTGCTCAATTTCAGCTTGCAAAGCTACCATTGAATCTACTGCATGAACTCCCCTTGTATTTGAGAAATTTGTATCCCTAGCTCTCTCGGTTGGCCACATGCAATTGTTCATTGACATTTCTTCCAATAACTCAAATGCAGCCTCCGTGGTCTTCCTCATCAAAGATCCCCCCGCTGCCGCATCAATGGTTCCTCGAGTGGTGGGATTCACACCATTATAGAATGTTTGCATCAGCAACTCCCTTGGTAGATTATGGTGTGGGCAACTTCGCTGCAATTCTTTGAACCTTTCCCATGCCTCATACAAAGATTCAGAGTCATGTTGAACAAAAGTAGTAATATCTTTTATAATTTTGGCAGTTTTTGCTAGGGAAAAATATTTTGACAAGAAGGCTTGGGCTAATTGGTCCCAAGTTGTGATAGATCCCCTAGTAAGGGAATTCAACCAAGCTTTTAACTTGTCCTTTAATGTAAAAGGGAAAAGCCTAAGCTTGATTGCATCCGTCGAAACTCCATTAATCTTAAAAGTATCACAAATTTCTAAGAAATTTGCCAAATGAGCATTTGGATCCTCATTTGCCAAACCATAGAATTGGATACTGTTTTGAATCATTTGTAAAAGCGATGGTTTAATTTCAAACTGGTTCGCATTTATCGTAGGTCTTACCACTCCTTGTTGAGCACCACTCAATGCTGGCGTGGCAAAGTCCATCAAACGCGGTGGATTTCCTTCTTCAGCCATAATAATCCTTCTACTCCGATTCTTCTTCTTATTTGACTTGCGGTTAGTCAATAGAAATCTCTCTATCTCCGGATTGAACGATTCAAGTTCTTCTTGCGAACTCCTTGTACGCAGCATGAACAGTCAAATCCTAAAAATTCCCAACAAACAACAATAAATTAAATATCATAATCCAAAATCTTAAATCAAGGTTCATAATGTAATAAATTAAATCAATCGATTTCCCCGACAACGGCGCCAAAAACTTGGTATGCTTTTTCTAAAAGCTTAAATACCGCAAGTATACGGTGTACTGGTTATAGTACTTCAGAAATCGATCCCACGAGGAAATGTTGATTTCAATCACTCACTATTACTACTCAATTTTAATCTTGTTTACGATGTTCAAAAATGGAAGTTAATTCTAATTACTCTATTGCATAAATTAATTAAATCCTAGATAGTATAATCAAGAAGACAATAAATATTATGAAATTAAATAATCATGCATTTGATACCATCATTTTAATTGTAGTTCTTAATCTTGTTAGTAAGCCAAGTTGGAATAAACTTCTAAACCACTCTCTCGACATGAATTAGACTGCCTAAGACATGCAATTAAAGTACTAATTCTCAACTCTCGTTAATGAACTAGTGGATTTTTAATTACACATTTTAAGATTATCTACCAACCTATAGCAATTATCTCCACATGTGATCTCTCTAACTATGCTTCGATAATGAATTTTCTATTAACTTTCAATAAGAAGTTGCTCTCGCTAACTTTCTTATTTATAACCATTTTGTTAATTTTCAGAAAAGGAATTGCACATTGAAGGTCGTCTTTCTTAACTTATAATGATACCAATAAACTTTTAATAGAAAATACTACAATCAAAGATCAATATTGTAAATGGAAATAGAAATTTGTTCACATATAATCAAATGCAAACATAATATTCATGTAAAGATTACAAGGAAGAAAAATAAAACATAAGAACAAGAAGAAGGGGATCTCTCAACCCTTTTCCTTTCAAACAAGATTTCTTCTCCCTTGCTTCTTGTCTCCTCTTCAAAACATGAAAATAAAAACTAAAGTACTAGAAGAAAATTAAATTGTTCTTAGGATCACAAAATCAAATTATCAAAATTCTCTTTTTTTTTTTTAAATTCTGTCCACTTGGCATATATATGCCTCTCTAAAAGTTATGTCCCTTCAAGATATCTTTTCACAAAAGTTGTATTTGTTCATGAAAAATTGCATCACTTCAGAATTCTAACTGCCCATCCGCACTTTGTCGCGACCTCGCGACTCCTGTCGCGCTCGCGATAAGACACGCCTCTGCTTGGATGGCTCCGCTGGCTGTCGCGAACTAGTCTTGCTTTGTCACCCTCGCGACATGGCACGCTATGCTTGATTGGCCTGGCTCTCCGCCCTTCATGCTGTCGCGATCTCTCCCCCTTGTCGCGCTCACGACATCTTCAATGTAGCTCATATGGATTTCTTTCCTCCACTTAACTCCTTTAAACTTTAAATCATTCCCTTCTCCTAAAAAAAATAAAACAACTACACACACAAAAAAAAACACATAAAAGCAACAAAATATAGATAAATACCAAAATAATAAACACAATACTAGACAAAACCACACATTAACACACAATATTTATGAGCTTTTCAAGCTCCTATCAACTTGTTATTGACTTCATTAAATAATCATAGATTTAGCAAATTCAATTAGCAAAATATTACTTAATTAAATACACAATGAGCAAATAATAATCAGGATATGATTTCCCTAAACTAGAGTAAATAACATGAACACTACATGAAAATAAGAATAAAAATTAACCACAACAATCTCACAATAAAAAAAATCCTGACATTGAATTAATCTTTAACTAAAAATAATAATTTAGCCACTTATGGCTATTAATAAACTACAAATAAAGAATGAGAAAAACTCTTAGAACTGAGAATCTAGAATTCAGAATGAGGAAGAACTAGATCTGATTTTCCCTTTTTATCCCCAATAAAACTCTTAAAATATAGGTAGTTTAATGCTACCAAAAAAAAAGAAAAATTAAATAAAATATTAAATAGAATCTAAAATTCCTAAAACTATTGCCTTTTATCTCCTAAATTAAGGTCTTAATATTCTTAAATATCACCTAGGATAAAAGTGGTGGCTAGGTCAAAATCGCACAAGAATCATGCTAAAATAGTAACTTAATTATTAGCTCCCTTAAGCAATTGGGCAATTCCCTTGGGCAAGGCTTGCACTTTAGCCTTGGGCAATTGAGTAACTCTTTTAAGCAAGGCAACTTTCAAAATTTTCATCCATCAACTCTTTGCTCCAATTATTCATTGCTTCTTCAGATCATCTCCAATTAGCCTTAAGAGCATAACTTCCTTAAAATTTGCTCCTACAGTCAGCAAAATAAATAAATCGATGAAAAGTCACCAAAAATGACTTAAAAGAGTACAAAATAATAAGCGAAATTCAAGTAAATATATGCATTTTTAGCAACTTAACATGATGGCTGCAAATGGAGATTAAGAGCAACCAGAAAAGGAACTAGTCCTTTTTGGACAATCATAAGATTTTAGGAACCACATTCATGTCATGCTGCTAATGTATCAATAGATCATTAAAAATTGGGCTCCCAAATTATTCATAATTGCATCATGGATATGGTAAGTAAACAACCAATCCTATCTATTGATGTTATTATTACGGCTATTAAGCAATAATTTAATTTTGAAGTATCGTACCACTAGACTTGGTACGCAAAGATGAGAGGAAAATAGTGTATATTTGGAAATTATGTTAGATCCTATCAAAGGTTGCCAGGTTTCTTAATTGCTTTACAAATGTACAAATCCAAAACTATTTATAAGTTTGTGATGCAAGAAATGAAAAACCCTGCACTTGATCGGATTACACGACATAGCTCACTATACAACCTTGTGAGGCATGCTGACCCCCAAATGTACTCATCAGCAACTTATAAATTTGCTAATAGGGGAAGCCACATCAAATGTATAGAATTATTTGATTGTCCTGTATATAATAATCCACCAATACATTAAAGAATCCATGCCCGAGTAAAACATCATATGTGGTATTATGTTGCATCGGACATTAACGAATTAAAATTTCTTAACAACCATGTCATTTTTACATTGTGTCCCTTTAATACATCTTCTGCAGGAATTTGACCTAAAAGATGACCATATACATCAAGCCAATCATACTATAGATGCCCAGTCACAAGACGTCCTTCAAGTATCAGATCGGTTGACTAGGTCGCTGAAGCCAGAAATATATTGAAACGATATTAAAATGGGCTGAAATTTTAACCACATATTTTAAGATATACTAGGACACATGAAGAAAAATTTTAGGATATTCTGACATGGAAAATGAAAATTTAGAAAAAGGATGCAAAATCGAGATTAAATTAATTAATGGGATTAATTACTGTATTTTAAGTATTTGAGGACATGGACATCATCAAAACGAATTTATAATCATATATGTACAAGCCTAGAATGAGTAGATGTATAAGGATGGAGAAAATGATGCCAAGTGGCTTAATTTCAAGCCATTAGATCAAATAGTTAAAGATTAAATCTTGGCCCTTGTTCCCACTAAAAGACAAGGTACAATGGTGTATAAAAAATTGAAATTCTCCTAAAAACTTTAGATTTTTCCCCTTGTTTCTTCTCAAATCCGAACCTAGCACTCTCCTTCCCTCCACCATTTTTGTTTTACCCAAGCTTCCTCCCACCATATCTTAAGCTCATATTTCATTTCTATATACAAAAAGACCTCCTCTTTAACATAGAAAGAGATTTGTAACAAAAGTAAGCTTGAAAACTAAAGAAATAAGGTAGGAGAAACTTAACCTAGTTTAGTAGTTTTATGGATTTTTGGTGAAACTAATGAGGGAATTTTATATAGGCATGTAGAGCATGATTAGAAAAGTTATCTAGCATATTTTAATTACTTGAAATCAAAGCACAAACTTATGAAATTTTCTTTTTCATATTCAGCCCAAAGAAAAAAAAAGGAAGAGAAAACCAAAGAAGGCAAAGGCAAAGAGAAAGAGAAATAGCAATATTTCAAGCCATTTAGAGGTTAGTGGGTGCATTTTACGTTAAATTTCATCTATTTTAGTTAATTTTTCATAAATTCTATATTATGTAACTACACATAATGGAGGAAACTTGTAAAATAAATTAATATAACATGGTGTAAGAGTGAACTAGACTATTAGGAACTTAAATAAGTGGAAAAAACCAATTAGAAGGAATAAGTCTTATAGTGGCCGAATTATATCCCTTAATGCATTTTAGTAAAATTTGACGTTAATTCAGGTATTTAATGATAATTAGGCAATTTAAGATATAAGAAAGCAATAGTATTATTAGAATGAAAAATAATTAATATACCTAATTATGTATAAGTTACATAATGATGGAAGTTAGTGAAACTTAAGAATTTTAATGTGAATAGTATATATTTCACTATATTAATGATTAAAATGGATATAAAACTATGTGTGGCATAAAGTTTCAAGAGGAAACATTATGAATGTATGACTTCACTAAGTGGCCAAATGGTACAAGTGAGGTTAAGGGCATGATTTTATTACTTTCTTATGGTATTAGATCTATATGTATGAAATTTATAATTGATAAGCCTATACGGTTGCAAATTTGGTCCTAATGATGTCAATATAATATAATTATAATAGCTAATAGTTTATAAATGTAACATAATATGATTATTATTATTGACCTTAATGTACAGTGGATAATCCAGGATCTTAGGATAGAATGGCTAGCCATAGGGGCATATACACCGCGATATTATTATGAGTTTATAAAAACTTTACTGTGAACTATGATGATGTTGCATTTGGAACTTTACCCGGCTCATCATATAGTATATTGGGGAATTTGGTATCGTACCCCATATTGTACGGTCCCTTCAGTAAATTGGAATCACTAAAATCCTTATCCGATTATTCGATTCGAGCATTTTTATTAGTCACAACTAGGGGAAAAATTGTAATTTGATAAGTAAATAAGGATAAAAGGTTAAATATTACATTAAAGATATTATAAATGTAAATAAATGAGAAATAAGATGAAAAATGGAGTCGATAAGTTAAATAGGGGTAACAAGGTAATTATGTGATAAAGAAGGGTATAATTGTAAATCGTTATTAAAAAGGCAAATAAATAAACTAAAATAACTAAATGGGCTAAAAAAGGCAAAATAATAATTAAGATAAAGTTCAATGACCAAAATGTAATTTGCCATCTTAAGAAAAATTTTTAGGAACTAAATTGTAAATTATATGCCTAAATTAAATCTAAAGTCAAAAAAGGTCAAAATTGTCAAAATTGAAGTTAATTGGGTCAAAATAAGATAAAAGTTAAACTTTAGGGACTTAATTATAATTTTCCACCTAATTATGGGAATAAGTGAAATTAAGCAAGAAAAATGGTTATTAAAGGAACCAGGAGTAAATTACAGTATAAAAAGAATAAATTATGAATTGATTTAATAAAAGAAATTGTTAAGGAAAAAAAAGGTAATGATAATTAAATTAAGTAAATAAAAAATTAGGTGAGATTTTACGTAGATGTATCCACCACTAAGTGGCAATGTTTCTTAGTATGTGGTTGTTTTTGACTGCGCATAGGGACAGGTATAGAGAGGCTAATGGAGGAAGGTTCAGTGGCATGTACATATGGCAACCTTCTTTGGTTTTCTTTAGATTATAAATTTTGAATGAAGTTATGTAATAGACTATGTAATATATATATGTGTGTGTGTGTGTGTGTAATGTAATGACACTTAAACACTTAGTGAACTTAATGGATGATAAATGTGATGTGTGTGTGATATGTGTGGTTGAGATGGGAATTGAATTTTAGAAGTGCTATGCTTATGAATGGAGAATTAAAGGTGGAGGAAATTACAGGGAGTGTGAATTTGAATAGTTACAGGTTTAGGTAGCATGATTTGTAAGCCGTCATGCTGACGAAAATTTTATTAATTGAATAATGATTTAGCGATACCTAATGGAAATTGAATACGAAATAGGAATTAATTAATGTAGAGTAAATTTAAATGAGAATATCTCATGGCTTAAGAAAATATTAATGATATAATAATAAAAGAATTTTATGATATCAGAGCATGGTTTAGACAGTCCTAAAATTGGAGTAAATACATAAGTGATAATGATAGGATAAATTAATAAACATATGTACATGCCACATATTTATGATGTAACTTTGGAATTTATTTTACTCGTCCCTTGTGTATTTCAATGATAGCCTTGGCTTTCGGTTCCCCAACAAATAGCAAAGTTGGTAAGTGATGCAAAGAGTGGGGCCTTAGCAAGTCCAGAAGAGAATGAATCAATACCTAGTAACCGATCACAGTAGCCTAGTCAGTATACTCCTACTCCAGTACCTCTGGCACCTCCTCCATCTGCACTAGTTGATTTTATGTAGATGATGGCAGAGTTCTTTCAGAGATTTCAGGCCTCGGCTCTTACTCAGCCTCAACATCAACCACCATCTTAGCCATATAAAAGGCCCATTCTAGAACAATTAAGAAGACTGGGTGCATAATATTTCTATGGTCGATAGCATGTTACTGTTACGGAAGCTGAGGAATGGCTAAATAAAATGCAAAGATTATTTGAAATTACACACAACCCATCAGAAGAAAAATTAGAGGGAGCAGTTGCATTATTCTAGGGCTTAGCTTATATGGTGGGATACCATTGGCACTACACTCCACCTGAACATATTACAAGGGATTAATTTTATCAGCAATTTAGAGATAAATATGTGGGTAAAGAATTTCAATGACCGATGGAGGAAGCATTTTGGCGATTATGCCAGGGAACCTGGAAGGTGCAAAAATATGATCGGGAGTTTGAGAGGCTCAGTTTCTACATGAAAGATTATCATATTCCACCTGAGAAGATGTGTCAGCTTTTTGAAAGGGGACTTCATAATGACCTTAAGTATTATCAGTTCAGGATTACACCAACAAAAAAGAATTAGTTGATGTAGCGATAAAGATGGAAGTAATTCAACTTGAAGAGGCAAATAGATGGGCCAATTTAAATAGAGAAGAAGATCATCATTAGCAGTAGCTGGTAGAGGGTCTAGTAAAAGATTTAGAGGTTTAATTGAAGCTCCTCCACAAGACTCTAAAGGTATACCAGCAGCTAGTCAACGCACTACAGCACGAGAAGCACCATCTACAGCTTCAATAGCTAATGTTCCTCAAGGTCAAGGCTTTAACAAATTTGAGGTACCAGTTTGTGAAAACTATGGACATTGGCATTCGGGTGAGTGTTGGAAATTGATAGGAGCATGCCTGAGATGTGGGTTTTGAGAGCATTTTTAAGGAATTATCCACGTGCATAAGCACAGGCTGCTACATCAGCTGCACGAGCCCCTACTGGTAGACAAGCCACTACTTCAATGCTAGGATAAGGTAGAGGTGGACACAATGGGGCTACATCCACTCAAGGTAGTGCACCAGCTCTACCAGCCACAGATAGGCACCCTTTTACACGAATTTATGCAGTGAAAGCTTGGAAGGATCTGTATGCACCTGATATGATTGTAGGTAAATTTTACTTATTTGATGACCTTGTTTATGTATTGATAGATCCTAGATCCACACACTCATATTTGACCACCAGAATTACATAGGGTAAAGGGTTAGAAAAAGGATAATTAGATTAGGATATCTTGGTAAGTAACTCATTAGGTCACAGTGTGGTAGTGAACAAGATATATAGAGATTGTCTTATTCAGATACAGCAGACTATCTTCCCTGTAAACTTGATTGAGCTTTCATTCCATGGGTTTGATGTCATCTTAGGGATAGATTGGTTTCATAAACACCGGGCGATAGTTGATTGTCGCTTGAAGAGAATCACTTTTCCAAAAAACAAATTATCATAACTAATACAATTAATTTTTATAACTTTTAATGAATTTTAATTAACATTTACATAAAATTTGAATTTCTCATTTAAATATATTTTTATAACATATTTAAATTTAAAAAGTATGAAATAACTTGCCCTTTTTTTGAAGATTACCAAATTAACAAACATATAACACTCGGCAAAAATAAAATAAAAACATCAAGAATATTTCTAAATTTATTAATACAACTAATTATTAAACTTAACAATTAATTAAGTCACCTTTGATTTTTACCGCGGCTCAAAAAATAGTAGTATAATTTAATTAAAGCAATGCATTAAAAAAAAGGCATATTAAACATTTTTAAATTATAAAATAATAACTAAACAAATAAAATTATCTGATTCAATATTTACTATTGAGATTTTGAAATTATATTTAACTCTAATACAATAAAATAACAAAAATAATATATTCTCCGCTCATCAACTAAAAATCAATTAATTATTTATTTATAAAAAAATTACTTAATATTATCTACCAACTAATTATTTGATTAAACAAAAACTACATCTTATTTTATAATTTATCATTTTAATAATTAATTATTTTTAATATATAATCTTTTAAAACAAAATCACATTTCTAAACTATTATAAAAAAATATTTGAAAAGAACAACTAGCAAAAGAAGAACTGAAAATATGCATAAACTTACCAAGAGCTCCAAGCTTGAGAGGCAGCAAGGATAAGGAAGGAGAAGGGCAGGCTAGATTGCAAAGATGGGCTTATATATTATAGGGCATTTCTATTAAAAAAATCAACGATTCAAATATTTTTCAGATTAAAATGAAATGAGCACTCGAGCAGGGATCTTTCAGAATTTTTGAATTTTTATGTGGACCAAAAGAAGGCTTTTCCTATAGCATCTAAAATCTTACAAAATGTAGCGATTTCAGATGCTATAGACAAAACTTATTTCTGTGCTATCAACCAATTTTTTGATAATATTGCTGCATGTGGCAGCGATTTCGTGCCGAGACTCCATTTTCATAAAGGACTTTCCTAAATTTCTCAAATTGAGTGACTCAAACATATCTTTGGAGAACTTTTTTTAGCTTGACCAATATACCCCCAAGCCACTTAATCATTGCATTTGAATGAAGGATGGTTATTGTTCTCGGGTTTTTCAACTTTTTCTTGGAAAGGTAAAAACTTTTTAAGTCATAAACTTCTACTTTTATCACTAGTTATAATTCTCATTGGTTGAAAAAAATACAACAATCTTTACCATATGTTTATACATGAAATTCAATTTCGAGTAAACCGAATAAAATATATTTCAATTTTATATTTTGTCTCTCTCTTATTAATGGGATGAATTTATATTTCTTTTCTTTATACGCGTATTATAGTGTAATCAATGTAGTCAAATTATATTTTCTTCTTTATATTATCTTTAGTTTGATAGAATTTTTTTGGTAAAATTTCTTTGGCAATAAAAATTTGCAATTTCAATTTATGGTAGATTTGTTTAATTAGCTTTATATATTAGTGGTCTATTTAAAATATAGATGAAGGATTAAGGGAATATTTGTGATTATTACTATAAAAATTGCAAATTAATTTAATTTATTGAAATCCAAACTAAAAAAATTCCAATTAATTAAAACATACTACTAATTATTATATCCTGTAAGATTTTGAAACAAAAATAGCTCAAATATTGAAATACAAGCTCGACCTTTATATTGGTTAACAAATGCAATTGATGCAAAAATTTTCTTCTACTTTGTGTCAGATCGTTTAGCAATTATCAAAATTTTACTTTATCCTCAGCATATGTATATATTGTGTTCATTTATTGTAAATTGAATACACTATTTTTAAATTTGAACTCAAATTCAATCTCATTTTTAATTGAAACTAAATTTTTAAACTTAATTTAAATTAAATTTAATTGGCTAATTTAATTTCAATTGAATGCTATTCAAATTGAAATAAAATTTGATTTTATTCGATTTCAATACTCTCACATTCTCACATAATAGAATTTTTCTATTTTAATTTGAGACTTAAGAGAATAAAACTGAAATTGATTGTCATTAATTGGATTTAATCATGTTTACCAATTATTATTTCTATAACTATCTAAAAATTATTTTTTTCAACTACTAAAATTTTAATTTAATTAAATGTATGTAAAATTTTCAATTTAGTTTTTCTTTTTGAAGTTTACTTAAAGATATTTCTTTGAAAATTGAGTTAAAGATATTTCTTGATTTAAAAAGGAGATAATATTTTTTTAATTGACTTATCAGATCAATTAATGTATTTAAATAACCCCGTTAAAATATAAAATTCAATTAAAATAATTACATATAAATTTTGGATTTATTGAATATTAAAATAATATTCAGTTTGGTCGAATGTAAATATTTTGTATTCAATTTTGCTCACAATAAATACTATGTATTCAGTTTCTCAAAGTGAATACACTCCATTAATCTTAAATTATTTGCCTCCTAAAACTTTATACAGCAAGAAAAGTTCAGCAAGATATGTATTGAAAATTTTGGCCCAAAGAAAGTAAGAGTTTTAATCAAAGTAAGGATTGAGCAACAAAGAAAAACTGAGTTACAATCCTGAGAGAGATGGCAACGGTGATGGCAGAGGAGCTACCGATTGGCATTAGGGTTTTCATCTGTGAAGAAGGGGAAATAGAGGAATGTGAAATTTTTGACACTTCATTACTCGCTTTGTTGTTCAGTGGAAATGCCACGTGTTTTATAATTTCAACATGTGGATTTAATAAGGTCATTTTGGTTATATAGGAGAGGAAGGTAATATGGGTGGGCAAACTTTGGTTAAAACTGAAATATCGAATGAAACCAATCAATTTTTTTAATTTAGTTTGGTTTTCTAGTTTTTCGATTTGTTTTCAGTTTGGAATTTTAGAGAAGTTTGGTTATTTCGATTTGGTTCGATTTTTAGAGGAAAAAACTGCAGAAAAACCAAATCAATCAAAATTTTACTTAATTGGATAATTTTTTGGGTTTTTTAATTGGGTTCAACGATTTTTATTGTATTATTTATTATGTATTTTGGGATTGTATATTTAATTTGGACTTATATTTTGTACAATTTGAATGTTTTTACTTTAGAATGTTATGATTTGTAATTTTGTATAACTTTTATACACAACTTTTTATTTTTTAAATAATAGTTTCAAATTTTTTATTTTTCGATTAACCGAAATAATAAAAAATTTTGGTTTGGTTAGTGTTCATTTATTTTATTAATTGGATTCGGTTTGGATGGTCAAATTTTTTTTAAAAAAACATTTTTCGATTATTTCGATTCGGTTATTGAACCGAACTGATCATTACACACCCCTAGAAGATAAGGACTCTTATGGGTAACATGGCGTGAGTGGAATTGCAAGTGGCGAAATTCAAATTTGTTGCTTATAAATAGATTTTCCAAGGCAGATTCTTTCTTTCTTTTTTGCAAACCAAATAAGATTTTAATCTAGCAAAACAACAATCTACTGTAAAATGCAATCAATAGAGTATATTCAATTTGAAACCTAAATATAAAGTATTTATTTTGGACAAAAGTGTATATACGATATTAACATTCAGTCAAACTTAAAATATTCAATAAAATCAAAAATTATATATCAAAATTTTATATGTAATTATTCTAACTAAATTTTATATTTTGAGGGTCACTTAAATTCTTTAATTAGATTCCACTGAAATTGAATTTGAAACGATTTATTACAATTTAGATTTGTATTTTTTTTTTATTTTTTAAATGTGGTTTTCAATTTAGCATATAAATTTCAAATTAAAATTTAATTTGAATTTAAATTGAAAATAAATATAATGGCCTAAACGTCGAGTCATCCGTGAATAGTATTTTTTGATAGTAAATAATGCTTTCGGGTTGAAAAGTACATTCGAAGTAAAAAAAATATTTTAATTAACCATTGAAAAATATTGATCATGATTAGTCTGGGATTAAAATTTGAAGTAAAATTAAGGTCAAATAGGCCTCCAAAAGTTTAAAATACGAAAAACAGAGCTATTCAATTTAAATAGTAATTAGATTGATATAGGTTTGATCGAGCCATTAAAAATAGCAAATGAAGTCTAAAAATTGTCAAAAATTGCATATATGTCTAAAATGATTTGTAAAATATTTTGGTGGTTAAAAGTAAATTTTTTAGTAACATTGGTAATTGTTGAATTACATCGATTTGATTGAATCATACCAGTAACTGACTCCAGCTGGACTGAAATTTTATATATATTCTATTTTTGATATGATATGGATGATGGAATCAATTTTAGAGTATTTTGAAATTGAAAAGTGGGAGAATTACAAAAAAATGGCATAATGGTCTTGATTTTAGGTTATTAGGCTTAAATTAGTGGGCTTCGGTTGAACCAAAGCCCAACCCAATTCAGCCACTATAAAAGCCAAGTGAGAGAGATATTTTGGTAGCCAACCTTATCTCCTCAGCCACCATCTTCTTCTTGCCATCTTTTTTTTGCTTTGGTCGAACCACCATAACCCATTTCTTCTCCATTTTTTTTAAGTTTTCTTTCCTTTTCTCTCACAATCCAAGCATATTAAATAAAATTATACCTCTCTAAATTATTATTTAGGTCCTACCTTTGTTAGAGAAAGAAAAATAAGAGAAATCAAGTGGAAAGCTTAGGGTGTCAAAGTGAGGTAAGTGAAATCATGAATCTTAATTTGATTTTAAGGTGCCTAGAGTCCATTTATGGTGTTATTTTGAGCATTTGAGATCAAAAAATTAAGGTTTTAATGGCATGAAAATTCGATCTTGGTAGGTTCACATGGAGAAAGATAAGTTTCCAAGGCAAAAGAAAAGGAAAAGAAAGTCTAGGCAAGTTGAAGGAAAGGACAAAGTTTAGTGTCTTTTAAATCCTCATATTTTCCTCAATTTTGCATAATTTTCTTTTATATAACTTAGAAAAAATTTAGAAAAAATATGTATAATTAAAATTAACACTAGAATATTGAAATAGGACCTTGAATAAGCCTATTAAAAAGCTTAATTTGATTTAAAAGCATATGTAAGGTAATTTTTCTTCGGTGGCCGAATTGATACTCAAAGAAAACTAAATTATATTTTGTACATTTTGATGAAACTAAGCCATAAAATGACTATAAAAATGAAATTATGTGTCCATCAATTTTTGTAGAATTTATGAAAATTAATTGAATATTTTTTAGAAGAAATTTGCTTATGAAACAAATGAAATTGTTGAATTATTATGAAATAATTCTTAATTTGATGAGAAAATGGTGAATTATTGTAAAATAATTCACAAACTATATAAAAGTATTGAAAAAATTGATAGGTAAATTTACTATATTGAAAAAGGAAATGAAACTATTAAAAATCTAAAAAATGATTTTAAATTATGTGGATTTTTGCACTTACCAATAGTCAGGCAGTCAAAATCTAGCTCAGGATATAATTGACTAACCATAGAGACATCTATATCACGGAGCAAGTCATGGTGACTTGCTTTGCTATGGTAGGATCACTGATCTCCCATAGTATTTGTTCTGTTTTGTCATCTACTTTGTGCGAAATGATTCTTTGGGGTCATTTCTCAGCTCGTAGATGGTCTTGTGGGATCCACATCCCATATATCCGATCCAAAAATTTCTGTCAGGATTATACGAGGGGCATAATAATAAGAATAATCTAAAAGTGTAAAAAAAAGCTAAAAATGAAAGTTAGGATGAAAAAGGACCTAATTGAAAGAAATAAAAAGTTGTATTTAATGAGTAAAAGTTGTATTTTGTTAGAGGCAAAATGGTAACTTTCCCAAAAGTTGTATTTAATGAGTAAAAGTAATTAAGACATGAATATAAAGGGTAAAATGGTAATTAAAAGAACAAACAATTCAAAAATAAGCTTTTAAGAAGTAAAAGAACTAAAATGTAATTTTTTTATAAAAAGTTAAAACAAGGATTAATTGGTAGTTTTGTATGCCACAAATTAAATGTGAAGTGAAAACAAGAAAGCTAATGGCAATTTTGTAATTAAAGTGTAAAAAGGGCAATTTCGTAATAAAATGAAAAAAAGTACTGAAATGAAAAGTTTACCAAAGTATCTATATTGAATTGAAATGACTATTAAAAATATTGAAAATTATACTTTGATAAGAAAAATTAATGATTTTGCATATTTAATGCAATTATGCGTGTTTAGAAAATAACTCGATTTTTAGTCACAATTGGGCATATTTAATGCTCAGCACGTAGGATTTACTACGTGTAAGTACTGAAGAAGGTCTGGAGCATTAGTACACAGGAAAGAAAATTTTTAAGGAAAAAGAGTGGAATAGTAGTGATTTTTGTATTGGCATGTATATTATTGTAAATATTGAAGTAAAAGGATTGGCTTGTATTAATACAATATTGGTATATATGTAATTATGTATTTGACAGGTAGTAGGTTGATTATGTATGTTGATTTGAAATTGAGAATATATGGATGAAAGGATATATTGCTTATAAATTATTGTGCCCCTGAGGGGTTATGTACTTATTTGATTTTCAGGGGGTTAGTTAAGTTTATAGTTGTTATATTACCGTATTTTTGTAAAATAAATAGTAAAATTGGCTAGTTATGGGTCATAATGATTTAGACTTAAAAATTTGATTAATGGATAAGCATTTGTAATTAAGGAATTATGGAGTTAAGTATATGATTTTTAAGATAAGAAAAGAAAAAAATTTGATCAATCGCTTAAATCTGTAGGTCTGTAATAGTAAAGGTGTTACATTTTGTGGTATCGAAACAATGGTTTAAGCGGTCTTAAGATCGGAGTGGGAATAAGTGAATGGTTTATCTGTATATACATGCCAATTGTCAGTGAAAAAGTTGTTGTGGAATCTAATTTATACTTGCTTCTTTTTATTTTATAATGCAAAGATGTCCTCTAACCGAGATAGACATGTGGGGGATGGTGAGAGTGAGGCTTCTATCGGCACTAGATATCAAAAGGCCCAATAACAGCAGGCTTCATTGCCAGTAGTGCCACCTCTACCTCCACAGCTGGATTTTCTTAATTTAATGGCAGATTATATTCAGCAAAGGCTGCAGGCAGATCAGGCACAACCTTTTCAAGCCACAATATAGGTTCAACTAGCTCCACCTAGAAGAAAACCTAATCTGGAGTAGCTAAAAAGGTTAGGAGCTGAGGACTTTTATGGACATGATCTTCTGACACCAACCTAGGCAGAGGAGTGGTTATTCAAGACAAAAAGATTATTTGAGATCACGAATAGCCCACTGGAAGAAAAGTTTGAATGTATTGTGCCTTTGCTTCAGGTACCATCTTTTATCTGGTAGGACTCAGTTAGGAGGCATACCCCGGTAGATTAATTGAGTTGGGGATTCTTTGTGTTCTAGTTTGAAAAGAAATATATTGGCTCAGAAAATAAGGTAGCTATGCATGATGGCATTTGGAGGCTGAAGCAGGGTAATAAATTAGTGGCAGAGTATAAGCATTAGTTTGAGCGCTTGAGTGCTTATTTGGATGAGAGTCGGTCCATAAAAGAAAAGTTATGTCAGAGATTTTAAAGGGAATTACACACTGAGCTCAGACGGATCATTGGGATCCAGAAATACCTTGATTTAAGGGCTATGGTTGAGCCTGCCATTAAGTTAGAAACCATTCAAGCAGAAAAAACTGACATCGAAGGTAAAAAGTGGTAGGCTCAACCATTAAGTTAGACTGTCTAGTGGTAAAAGAGGACAAGGTAAGAATTTTAAGGAATCTCGAGCACCTCAGGGCTGTTCACCAGCTACAGTAGGCCAAGGATAGGGTAGCACACCCAGAGGTAGAGCACCGATTTCTTTAGCATCCAGCACATCCCGAGACAGAGACAGTGGGACAACAGTAGCCTATGACCATTATGGCAAATTTCATCCAGGGGAGTACAGATATTTGACTGGAGCATACTTTAGGTGTGGATCTAGAGATCATCAGATTAGAGATTGTCCTGTATTATAGACTGCTCAGCCACAGCACTAGCATCTGGTACCGAATCTTCTGCATCGAGAGGTCATGGTAGAGGAGTTGCCCCAATCACTTTAGTCTCTAGACTAACTATGTAGTCATCTCAAGATTAGAGATGAGTTGTAGGTCGGACCTATGATGTCAGGGCCAAAGAGGATTAGGATGCTCCATATGTGATTGTAGGTAAATTTCATTTGTTATTTTATTTAGTACATGATTTGATAGATCCTAATTCTACTCATTCCTACATTAACACTGATTTAGCACGGGTTAAAAGGATGAGAGATGCATGCTTAGATCGGGATATTTTGGTGAGTAATCCTCTGAAGCATAGTGTAATGGCAAACAAAGTGTATAGGTAGTGTCCTATCAGTGCCTAGCATCATGTATTCCTGGAAAATTTGATTGATCTGCCATTTCATGAATTTGATATGATTTAAGGGATAGATTAGTTATTTGCCCACCAAGCTACAATCGACTACAAAAGAAAGAGAGTCACTTTAAAGCTTGAAGAAGGTCGAGAAATCATAGTTGTAGGTGTGAGAACTAACTTCTTATCTGATGTGGTATCTAGTACTGCTGCTAAAAGATTGATTAGAAAAGGGTGCATAGCTTACTTGTGTTATGCAGTGGAGGTAAAAAGAGATACTCCAATGGCATCGAAGTGCCTACTGTTAGAGAGTTTATTGATGTATTCCCTAAGGAGTCACCAAGCTTACCACCCAACAGGGAAGTGTAATTCTCTATAGATGTTGATCTAGGCACTACTCCTATCTCCATTGCTCCTTACAGAATGGCACCAGCAGAATTGAAAGAATTAAAAATTCAGCTACATGAATTTCTTGACAAATGATTTATCAAATCCAATATTTCTCCCTGGGGAGCACTGATCCTATTTGTAAAGAAGAAATATGGGACCCTCTGATTGTGCATTGACTATAGATAGTTGAATAAAGTGAATATTAAGAACAAATACCCCTTTCCTCGTATTAAAGATTTATTTGATCAGTTGAAGGGATCGGGTGTATTCTCAAAGATTGATTTGAGATCGGGCTATTACCAAATGGCAGTGAAACAAACATATGCGCCCAAGACTGCTTTTCATATTAAATATGGCTAATATGAGTTCTTGGTCATGCCATTAGGGCTTACAAATGCACTAACCACCTTCATGGACTTGATGAACATGGTCTTCCACTTTAGATCAATTTATAGTGATCTTTATTGATGACATTCTAGTGTATTCCAAGATACTGGAAGAACATGACAAGCACTAAGGATTGTTTTGCAGATATTGAGGATATGCCAATTTCAGCAAATGTGATTTTTGGCTGAATGAAGTATCCTTTTTAAGTTATATAGTGTTTGCTGAAGGTATAAAGGTGGATCCTTCAAAGAGTGAAACAATTCTCCAGTGGAAGCCACCTAAAAATTTTACAAAAGTAAAAAGTTTCCTAGGTTTAGCCGAATACTACAAGAGATTCATAAAGAGCTTCTCCACTATTACAGTTCCTTTGACTCGACTTCTACAGAAGCATACTAAATTTGTATAGAATAACAAATGCCAAGATTATTTTGAAAAGCTTAAAGGTATGCTAACAGAAGTTCTTATCCTTACTCAACCCATATTAGGCAAGGATTTTATGATATACAGTGATGCCTCCAGAAATGGTTTAGGTTATGTACTGATGCAGGAAAGCAAGGTGATTGCTTATGTCTTCCGATAGCTTAAGACTCATGAGAAGAACTATCTTACTCATGATCTGGAGCCAGTAGCCATTATTTTTGCTTTGAAGATTTAAAGGCATTATCTATATAGATAAAGATGCTACATTTATTCAGATCACAAGAGCTTAAAATACTTGCTTACTTAGAGGAAAATCAACCTTAGATAAAGACGCTAGTTGGAGTTGATGAAAGATTATGATTGCTTTATCAACTGCCATCCAAGAAAAGCTAATGTAGTACCTTATGCATTTAGCAGAAAATTCATGTCAGGTAATGTGAATACTTTCAAATGTATATGTATGAGTGATTGATAAGTGTAATTAACTAATAATAGTAATGTTTGTAGCTCTTCTTGCTATGAATGTCAGTTTGAGTTTGGCATCAGATGGAGTTTTATTAGCTGAAATGCAAGTGAAGCCTAACTTTGTGCATCAGGTGAAAATAGCCCAGAAAGAAGATGACCGACTGATATCCATTGTAAAAAAACTTAAGGATAATAATGATAGAGACTATTCCTCAAATGATGATGGAAGCCCTTGCTATAAGAAAAGACTCTGTGTTTCGGATCAGGAGGAATTAGAGAAAAACATCCTTACTAAAGCTCACCATAGTAGTTATGCCATGCATCCTAGAGGTAACAAGATGTATCAGAACTTAAAAGCTCATTATTGGTGGCCATGTATGAAATGGAATGTGACAGAGTTTGTAAGCAAATGTCTGATATGTCAGCAAGTGAAGGCAGAGCACCAAATTCCTTTGGGATTGCTTTATCCCATTTTGATACTAGAGTGGAAATGGGATAAGGTGACTATGAATTTTGTAATAGGATTGACTGTCACCTAAATGAAACACAATGCTATATGGGTGATCATCGACAGACTCACTAAATCTGCTCATTTCTTGCTAGTGAAAATGGATTATCCTTTGACTAAGTTAGCAGAAATCTACATCAATGAAGTAGTGAGATTGCACAGAATGCCCTCATCCATTATTTCTTACAAGGATCCTAGATTTACCTTTCATATTTGGAAAAGTCTGCAGAAAGCTTTGGATATAAGGCTCCACTTCAGCACAACATTTTACCATCACACAGATGGTCAGTTCGAGTGGGTGATTTGAGTATTAGAAGATATATTACGATGCTGTATGTTAGAGTTTGGAAGTAGTTAGGAGAAGTATTTATCTTTAGCAAAGTTTGCCTACAACAACAACTACTAGTCTAGCATAAAGATGGCTCATTTTGAAGCTTTATATGGAAAAAATGCAGAACTTCCTTGTGTTAGACAAAACTAAACGAAAAGAAATTGGTAGGATATGACTTGATATGTGATTTAGAAGAAAAAGTTTGAATCATCAAAGTTAGATTGAAAGAAGCCATGGATCGCTGAAGTTCTATGCAGACCTAAAGAGAAAAGATATTCCAAATTAGAGACAGAGTTTTTCTAAAGGTATCTCTATGAAAAAAGGTTTTGAGATTTGGAAATAAGAGCAAGTTAAGTCCAAGATTCATTGGCCCTTATGAGATACTTTAGCGAGTGGATCCAATAGCTTACCAGTTGAAGCTACCATTAGAGTTGGAAAAGATTTATGATGTGTTCCATGTGTCCATGCTCGAAGGTATAGATCTGATCCTAGCCATGTGATCACACCAGAAGAAATCCAAGTGCTGGTCAATATGATCTATAAAGAAAGGCCAGTTCAGATCCTAGCTAGGAAAATCAGACAGTTCATGAATAAACAGGTTCCACTAGTGAATTTACTATGGCACCATCAAATGGAAAAGGCTTCGTGGGAACCTGAAGCTACAATGAGACAACAGTACCCTCTGCCCTTCAATATAGGTGAATTTTAAGGATGAAATTTCTTTTAGTATGGGAGAATTATAGTGGCTTGAACACCGGATCAGCCATGAATAGTAATTCTCGATAGTGAACAATACTTTCGGGCTGAAAACTATATTCGTAGGTAAAAAAATTTTATTTCACTATCAAAAAATATTGATCACGATTAATCTAGAGTTGAAATTTGAAGTAAAATTGAGATCAAATAGGCCTCCAAAAGTTAAAAATACAAAAAACAAAGTGGTTTGATTTAAATAGTAACTAAGTTGGCCTAGGTTTGATCGAACCATTAAAAATTACAAAAGAAGTTTAAAAATTGCCAAAAATTATTGTGTATAAAATGATATGTAGAATATTTTAGTTGCAAAAAGTAAATTTTTTGGTAACATTGGTAATGGTTGAATCGAATTGACCTGGTTGAATCGAACTAGTAATTAACTCCAATTAGGCAAAAATTTTGTATACATCTTATTTTTGACATGATGAGAATGATTGAATCAATTTTAGAGTGTTTTGAAATTGGGAAGTGAGAGAATTATAGAAAATGGAATAATGGACTTGATTTTGGTTTATTAGACTTAAATTAGTTGGCTTGGATTGAACCAAAACCCAACCCAATTTAGCCACTATAAAAGCCAAGTGAGAGAGATATTTTGGCAGCCAACTTTATCTCCTCAACCACCATCTTCTTCTTGCTTTGACCGAACCATTATAACCCATTTCTTCTCCATTTTTTTCAAGTTTTCTTTCCTTTTCTCTCACAATTCAAGGATATTAAATAAAATTTTGCCTCTCTAGATGATTATTTAAGCCTCAATTCCTTTTTTAGAGAAATAAAAGTAAGAGAAATCAAGTGGAAAGCTTAGGATGTCAAAGTAAGGTAAGTGAAATCATGGATTTTAATTCGGTTTTAAGATATCTACAAGTATTTTAGAATTCCTAGAGTCCATTTATGGTGTTATTTTGAGCATTTGAGATTAAAAAATTAAGATTTTAATGGTTTAAAAATTCATCCATGGTAGGTTCACAAGGGAAAAGACAAGCTTCAAAGGCAAAAGGAAAGGAAAAGGAAGTCTAGGCAAGCTAAAGGCAATGAGAAAGGTTAGTGGCTTCTAAATCCTCCTATTTCCCTTAATTTTGCATAATTTTTCTTTATGTAACTTAGGAAAAATATGTATAATTGAAATTAACATTAGAATATTGAAATAGGACCTTGAATAAGCCTATTAGAAAGCTTAATTTGATTTAAAAGCAAGTGTAAGGTAACTTTTCTTTGGTGGCCAAATTGATACTCAAATAAAACTAAAGTATATTTTATGCATTTTGATAAATTTAAGCCATAAAATGACTATGGAAATGAAATAACATGTCCGTTAATTTTTGTATAATTTATGAAAATTAATTGAATATTTTTGAGAAGAAATTTGCTTATATAACAAATGAAATTGTTGAATTATTGTGAAATAATTTATAATTTGATGAGAAAATAATGAATTATTATAGAATAATTCACAAACTGTGTAAAAGTATTGAAAAAGTTAACTGACAAATTCACTATATTGCAAAAGTAAATGAAACTATTAAAAATTTGAAAAATAATTTGAAATTATGTGAATTTTTGTCCTTAGCAATAGTCAGACAGTTAAAATCTAGCTTAGAATATAATTCGCTAGCCATAGGAACATGGTCATTTAAGGTAAGTTATGGTGATTTGCTTTTTCACTGATCTTTTATAGTATATGTTCTGTTAGAAATGGTCATTTGAGGTCATTTCTCAATCTGTATGTGACTCTATGTGATCCATGTCCCATATATCTGGTTCGAAAATTTTCTTCGGGATTGTACTAGGGGATAATGATAAAAATAAGCTAAAAGTGTAAAAAGAAAAGTTAAAAATGAAAGTTAGGATGAGAAAGGAACTAATTGAAGAGAAATAAAAAGTTTAAGAAAAAAAGGTAATTTTTTTCCAAAATTATTTTTAATGAGTAAAAGTGACTAAGATATGAATAGAAAGGGTAAAATAGTAATTAAATGAATAAAAAATCCAAAAATAAGCTTTTAAGAAGTAAAAGAACTAAAATATAATTTTGTATAAAAAGTTAAAATAAAGATTAATTGGTAGTTTTGTATGCCACAAATTAAATGTGAAGTGAAAATAAGAAAGCTAATGGCAATTTTGTAATTAAAGTGTAAAAAGTGCAAATTTGTGATAAAATGAAAAATAAAGGACTAATATGAAAAGTTTACCAAAGTATTGATACTAAATTGAAATGACTGTTAAAAATAATGGAAATTGTATTTTGATAAGAAAAATTAATGTTTTTGCATAATTAATGCAATTATGCGTGTTTGGAAAATACCTTAATTTTTGTCACCACTGGACATATTTAATGCTCAGCACGTAGGATTTACTACGTGCAGGTACTGAAGATGGTATGGAGCGTCAGTACACAAGGAAGGGGATTTTGAAGGAACGGGAGTGGAATAGTAGTGATTTTTGTATTGGCATATATATTATTGTAAATATTGAATTAAAAAGATTGGCCTGTATTAAAATAATATTGGTATATATGTAATTATGTGTTTGACAGGTAGTGGGTTGATTATGTATGTTGATTTGAAATTGAGAATATACGGATGAAAAGATATATTACTTATAAACTATTGTGTCCCTAAGGGGCTGTATACTTGTTTGATTTTCAGGAGGTTATTTAAGTTTATAACTGTTATATTGCTAGATTTTTGTAAAATAAATAATAAAATTGGACAGTTATGGGTCAGCGATGAGTTGAACTTATAAACTTGATTAATGGATAAGCATTTGTAATTAAGAAATTATGGAGTTAAGTATATGATTTTTAAGATAAAAAAGAAAAAATTTTTCGGCCAATCGCTTGAATCTATAAATCTGTAATAGTAAGGGTGTTACAATAAATTTGCCTTACATCATTATAATTTATTATGGCCTTTGCAACAAATCACATTCAATGTAGAGAATACTTTCGTTACACCTTTAAGAAATGTAAGAATGATCATGTCTAAATACGTACAATTAATTTTTAAAAGTAATTTCTCTTTTTCTAGAAAAAAAAAACCTCTTACCATCAAAAGAATTAAGCATGACTCATCATTGTAATTTTTTAAAGAATTTTATATTTTGACCTAGTTATTTAAATACATTAATTGATCTAATGGGTCAATTAAAAAAATCATTTTCTCTTTTTCAAGTCAAGAAATATCTTTAATTAATTTTTTAAAGAAATATTTTTATAACCCAATTGTTAACTTCAAAACCCAATAGCAAAACTAAAACATACTAATATAATAAACTTGTAAGAAATTCTGAATGAAATAGGAAATTTGAGTAAGAAACTAAATTTTGATTCTAAAAAATACCTTTTTAACAAAATTGTATATGAGGTTTTAATTCTTTTATTGAAAATTAATTATGTATAGAATATCAATTTTATCAAAATTGAGATAGTGATGAGCCTAAATTGATCACATTGCAATATACATATAAAAAAGAAAATATAAATTCATACCATTAATAGTTAGTTTGGTAAAAGTGAATACAGTTTATTTGTTGGGTAAGAGTAAATATAATATATTCAGTTTGAACAAAAGTAAATACAATGTATTCAAGTTGGGCAAAAATAAATGTAGTGTACTCGGTTTGGATAAAATAGAAACAAACAATTAAAAATTTACATTACATGATGAGTTAGGATTTTAAATTAGTGGTAAATTTGATTGAAATAATCAATATTAAAAGAAGTAAATAAAATAAATTTAAAATTTATAAAGATTTACATAATAGAATTTTTATGATTTTAATCAATTTCAAAACTCTCACTTTTTTTAATTGACTCTTCATATCAATTAATTTATTTAAATAACCCCATTAAAATATAAAATTCAATTCAAATAATTGCATATCAAATTTTTGTATATAATGAAACACCCTAAATTAGCATCTCTATC
The DNA here is from genome assembly GCA_037975025.1 of Excoecaria agallocha. Taxonomy (NCBI): domain Eukaryota; kingdom Viridiplantae; phylum Streptophyta; class Magnoliopsida; order Malpighiales; family Euphorbiaceae; genus Excoecaria; species Excoecaria agallocha. The sequence continues at coordinate 66,801,387 of CM075811.1, read as the reverse complement.
ATAAATTATGAAGTCTACTTAGTCATGTTATATTAGGCAATTAACCCGATTAACATCTACATGCATTCATGTCACCTAATCCATCTAATCATATAACTTGTATTCTAATTAGGCTTCTCACATTTTTCATGTACATTTTATTTTGAATAAGCACGGTGACTCATTATGCAACCCATTATCTTAATCATACTAGATTCAACTATCTTAGTCATTTCACTACCATGCATAGCATTCAGCATTCCAGCACATTTGAATAAAGTCATCCTAACTTCTAGATGTATGCATATACTATCATTCTCATTATGAGGTTATTACAACCTTAACCTCCATATGACATACATATATAATATAAACTTTATACATATTAATCATGTAAGGAACTATACAAAATTAATCAAAATTCCTACATCAACTTCTATAGACTTGTGTTCGCTTGTCCTGATGCAGAGAACGTTCCTATGAAAAGCCTTGACTACCAAAACCTACACGGATCAAAATAACCAGTGCTAAGCTACACAGCTTAGTGGGGATAATAAAAGTGAAGGACAACCACTCATAGTGATCGTCATATTCATTAAATGATACATAATTTAAAAAAAAAATAAAATAACCTATAAACGATAAGCATGTGATAAGAGTAACAATGATTTTGATTAGCAATGTATTCCTACATTGTAAATAGTCTTCTCAAATTCAACATTTAATAGAATGTTTTGTACATATATATATAAACAAAAGTAAGATATATTCAGTGGAAAACTCAGTTAAATAGAATATTCCATAAATTATATGCCTTGTTATAATGTAACATAGCCTGCTTAAGTTCTAAAGGTGGATAACGGCAACGGTGGATACCCGAGGGTATCAAAATGGTGGATATTCGAGGATATAAGATATTTGGACCCAAACGGATCGACTGTACAGTGGATCGATCAAATGAACCCCTATTGGATCAACTAACAACCCAAACAGGGTGTTCATGATCCTATAGGATCACTGTACTTTAGACCTAATCAGGTTAACAATGGCAGCTGCAAAATCCCTATAGGCGCTTATCTATCCACAACTGAACTCTAATTGCAGGCGGTACTTTATTTAATTATGTTTTCATATATCATGCTTGCACTTGATTAAATCAATTGGCACACGTATAATCAAAGTATAGATATATTATTATTATAGCATAACTATGTATACAAAGTTCACATAATATTTCACATAGTTTTTTATCATGTTATCAGTAGTCATCATATTTAGCTTGAACATACCCTAACAATAAGGTAATATATCATACCTGTTCAAGTGTTCAACATAAGTCATGCCTTGTTCTTATAACTTTCCAATACAGCACAACTTAGGTATATGATCATGTAAAAAGATCTAAAATCCCTAGTTTATATAAATACATGTAACCAATTTGCCATTTAACATTTCAATATTTTGACAATTGTACATATATCATCATAATAGATACATTAACATGTGATCCATAAGACATTACATGTGAACATGATCATACTATTGTATTTCTTATTTCAGAGTATAGGTACATGTTAAAATATACACTTACTCATTATAGGATTACATACATAAAATTAATCTTGCATATAACAATCATGTATATATATAAGTTTAATCCCATATATATATACATGTACATAGGTAAGGATTATTGATATATATATATATATATATATATATATATATATATATATTCATTGTATATTCACATAGACACAAATTTAACTCAACTATATATAAAAAAAAACATAATGTAAGATATATTAAAATTTTGCACAGGGCAGCATTCTAGACCCAACTTGTGAGCCACTTATTATTTTGAAAACGTCATTTATATGCTAAATGATCTTCTACAATTTTATTCCTCTATGTGTATAGTTTCCAAATCATCAAAATTCACCTTAATATCTTGTCTATAGCTCAAGATATTTGAGAAAAACTATAGGATTTTCATAGAACCAAAACAGTATTTGTTACCACTTATAAAGATTTTTAGAATAAAATGAAGAAGGAATTAGACCAAAATTTCTTCATAAAAGTTATACTTCCATGACTCTAGTTTTACCATAATTTTACTTTGTAGCATTTTAACAACTCTACCAAGAGTTATGCCCAATTTACTAAGGTTTGTTCCCTAACAATACATCCAGTCCCTACGAATTTCAAGTCAACATTTGACATGCTTGCATGCATTTTTAATTCATACTTCCTTCATAAAAAATGTGAATTTAGGAGTCTAATTTGCATAGGAATTAACCTCATGTCATTCTAATGATTTTACACATAGATATTAAAATTTTACCACAAACTATTCCAGAATCGAAATTAACAGTTCACCTAACATTCAATAAATCATAAAAAATTATTTAGAGGCAGAATTAAGGCTAGGTTCCTTCTACAATCTTGTAGGTATATGTCTTTTGTAAATTTATAATTTTAATGGTTACAATTAAATATTTCTATTTTAACTTATGCTAAAATTTCAATTACTAGGTCAGTGGATTCACATTATCTCTTCATGCACAGTTCTTAGGTTGTATTCTCTTTTTAATTACTCCAAATTCAAGTCAATCAAACATGTTTCCACCAAACACAACCACAAGCATTTAGGAAGACCCTAATCCCATAACTTTGGCCAAAATTTCCTTTGCCTTCAATCTCTTGCCACACCTTTTCCTTTGATCTTTCTACTCTCCTCTTCTCCTTTACAACCAACATCATCATTAAATTAAAAATTCCAGCACCATACTCAACCATTACTTCAACAAATTGAGAAAGAGAAGGAGAAGGAGAAGATGCAAATTAATTGAAGTTGTTACCTTAATTTGTTACACAAATACTCTTGATTAACTAACATGCACAAATTCCTTTTCAAGATCACTTAAAGAATTTAACTTTGGATTTTAGAGTAGAGAGAAGAACATTTCTGAAGGAGATGTATCCCTGGATGCCTTGACCGAGGGAGGAAAGCCTGATCAGAGCTCTGTGTTTGGGAGTTCAACTGGAAGCTCAGATTACGATGCAAGTTGTTATATTGCAGATTTGAAGACATTTAGACAAGTTGCTTTATCCAGTCAAGAATTTATGAGCAGTGCTGAACTTGCTTCTTCTAGTAATGACTCGAGAGAATTGTCTCCTAAAATACCCCCCAAGAATCACTTTTAATTGGACCAACCGTTTTGGAGATCTAACTAATTAACAACAACGACATAAATGTCATCATTAATTAATTAATTTTTCTTAATTAATTCATCCATTTCTCTAAGCATATGTTTGCTCAAAGGGTTTAACATAGAAGAGAGATTGGAATTTAGGGACAACAAGATAATGGCTTGGATCTTTCATTACTAATGCAATTGCCTATTTCTTTTTCTATTTTTTTAATTTAATAATAATAATAATAATAATAATAATTATTATTATTATTATTATTATTATTATTATTATTATTATTATTATTATTATTATTATTATTATTATTATTATTATTATTATTTGTCTCGTCTTGTGAATTTGTATTACACACGAATTTCACGGTCTGGCTCTAATTTAGCTTATATTGCATGTCTGTGTTATGTGATAAGTACCAGGTGCTATATATACTATATGATTGTTAAAGTAGTGAAATCCTTTGATTGGGATTGTCTTCTCTCTTTCTTAATTTTACTTGTGAAATTAGTGCACTTGTAGAATTTTTTTTTTTTTTTATGCACATTTTGTTTTGTTTTTGCAGTGATAAATAATGGACTTTGCGACGCAATCACAATCACAATAACATCTAAAATAGAGAAATGGAAAAACATGATTTAACGTGATTATACTTGATTTGGTCAAGTATGTCTTGTGTCCACAATTTCGATAAAATAAAAATAAAAATATGAGAAAGAATTTGTACAACCCCTTGTGGATTTGTAAGTTTTAAAACTATACCAACTGTACTAATATTGGCAAAAGCTTAATCTCTTTGAAATATTTTTTGTTTTCGATAGGACTAGAATCATAAAAGTTCATAATTCTATTTCAAATAGGATAATACACTGTAGGTTTAAAATAAACTAGAATACGAGCCAGATCCAGAAATCTTTATGTTGACTAAATTCACTTATCATCAACTTCGAACTTATTACCTTTCTTGCACACTATCCTTGCAAGGACACTACTCAGCACCACAAATACCAAACAAGTCTAGAAAATGCCTAAATTTGCTAATTGAAACTGCCATAGTCATCATATCTACTAGATTATCATGTGTAGATAACTTCTCAACACCAACAATGTCCTGTGATACAATGTCTCAAATAAAATAATTCCCGATATCAAATTTTTTTTTTTTAACGTTCTTGGTACATATGGTTTCCAATAAGGATGATTAGGGGTGAGAAATTCTCGTCCCCAGTGGTGAATTGCCCCGAACAGGGTGGGGATTCTCTGAAAATTTTGGAGGCTAGGGAAAAATAATCCCTGTTATAAAGTTTGGGGTGGGGGTGGGGGTAGGAATTGGGGTATCCGTCGCGATATAATATATCATCTGAATTGATTTATATTTAATTTTAGGATTATCAAGTTTTAAGCTATTTTAATTTTAGATTTATCAATTGTTAAATTTTACATTAATTTAATTTGTGGTTGATTTTAAATTTTTTAATTATTAAATGTTATATTTTAATTATAATTAATTGTGAAATATTGTATTTTTGAATTAAAAAATTACATTAATTTTACATTATCAAGTCTTGAGTAATTCCAATTGCAGAGTAAATTAGACTCACATATCTAAATTTCTTCTAAGAGGTCAAAGTCGGACTCTTCCTCTAAGTTAGTGACAAATTTGCTTGAAATATAGCAAGGTCCGCTACCTTGCCATTGAGAGAAGAAGGCACTACCTTGTGAATATCTTGAGATTTAGAAGCTCAAATGAAGTGATCTTTATTCAGTACAAAAAGAAAAAGCGAATTAGCGACTACTTCTACTTTAGTCGTGGATTTGTATTTGTCATAAATATAGCGACGAAATAGCGACTAAACACTTAAAACAGTCGCTAAATTTGGCGGGAAAAAATATCGCCTTTTTTTGCGAAGGATTAGCGACGGTATATTTTGTCGCTACAATTGTTTCTATATTTTCAGTTTTGTAAATTAAGTTTCAGAAAAATAGCGACGGAAATGCATCGCAAATTGCGTCGCTAAACATTTTTTATATTATATTATATTATTTATCTATTTTCATTTAAATTTTTAAATAGATTTATAATTTTATTTATTGATTTTACCAAACATTATAATATTAATAAAAAAATATACATACATATTTATGTTTACTAATTATTTTTAATAATTTTAAAAAAAATATTTTATATGATATTATTTGCCTATTTTTCAAAAAATTATAATTTCAATTATTCCAAACATTATAATATAAATGAAAAATAAAAATACATATTTATCATTACTAATTAAGATTAAATTATAATATTAATAAAAAATTTATATGCATATTTATGGTTAATAATTATTTTAAATAATTTAATTTTACACATAAACTATGTGTTACAATTATTATAATTACATTATGAAGATTAATAAAAATAAATATTTGTAAAATAGTAATATAAAACTTATTATCTTATTTAAAATATTTATGAAAATTTTTGAAATTTATTTTTATTTTGTAAAATTTTGATCAAATATTAAATTATTAGAAATTCTAATTATATATATTTATCAAAACATCCTTGAATATAAAGACAAAATAATAAAAATTGACGGGCACATTATAATTTTTTAATTTTATTTTTTTTACTTACAATCGTATTAATTATATTATAATTATAATGCCCCAAAACTCGAGTGACCTGAGAATTTTGAACGGTGAAAATTAGTTTTTAAGGTTTGATTTTTAATGTCCCAAATCATATTAATTCATCTTTCTCTTCCATCTTTTTTGACGTTTAGGTAGGTATTTGCCATTAGATCGGGCTGATTTTGTGTGAGTACGTTCGAAAATCCTTATTGTTAATTTTGAACGGTGAAGATTAGTTTTTAAGGTTTATAAGTTCAGTTTTTGTTGCAAAAAAGAGGCTATTTTCTGGATTTTTTACATAATGACCAGTTTTGTATATGAAGACGATCGAAAAATTATTTGCCGTTAGATTGGCTTGATTTTTGGTGACTATGTTTGAAACTCCTTGTTGTTAAGTTTGAACGGTGAAGATTAGTTTTTAAAGTCTGTAAGTTTAGTTTTTATTGCACAAAAAAGACTATTTTCTGGATTTTTTACATAATGACCAGTTTTGTATGTGAAGACGATCGAAAAATCATTTGCCATTAGATCGGCCTAATTTTTGGTGAGTACGTTCGAAACTCCTTGTTGTTAATTTTGAACGGTGAAGATTAGTTTTTAAGGTCTGTAAGTTCAATATTTGTTGCAAAAAATAGGTTATTTTTTGGATTTTTTACATTATGATCAGTTTTGTATACGAAGATGATCGGAAAATCATTTGTCATTAGATCAGCCTGATTTTTGGTGAATATGGCTGAAACTCCTTGTTGTTAATTTTGAACAGTGAAGATCGTGTTTGTTGCTTTCTAACCCTATCCGATTTGCTTTGGACTGAAGTTGCAATTAAGGGCTCTTTGTTCTTCTCTCTCTAATGTTTGTGTAACACCCCAACTTGGAGTTACCCGAATAATAATCGGACTGACTCGATAAATATTAATAAATAAATGATTTAAAATGATATTAAGAGTAAATAAAATTATTGGTTTTAATTAAATCACAAATTAACACAATTTAAGTTATATGAGAGAAATAATAATAATAATAATAATAATAATAATAATAATAATAATAATATATTCATTTCTTTTCTAGAGTTCCTAGAATTCTCTAGACTGATCCGAAATTTTTATTCGGACTCGGTAATAAAATGAATATTAAATAATGAGATTAAATAAAATAAACTAAATATTATGTTAATCTATTACTCCAATTCTTCAGCCTTTTTGTCCTGGGTTTCTCTGTTAATAATGTTCTGTTGTGTAGTTAATAATCCTAAAGGGTAAGGTAAAATTTTGTTGATTCTGTTTTTTCTATTTTGTAAATCTACATATTATGGACTAGAGATGATTTTGGGTATTAATTGAAGTGGATTTCTGTGTTTAACTGGAGGTTAAGGCAAAAAATTAAAAGAAGGGAGAATGAGCAGGTCTTGAAGCTGGCTGTCATCCTTCTAGAGGTATGTCATTTTTTTTTATTTATTTATCTTTAAATTTAATGTTGCTTTTACATGAGTTGGGTGGTGGTCTTGGTGGGTTAGCTCATGCATTGTTTCTTTAACATATGGGTATTAGCAGGCACAGTCATGAGATCTTTCTAAACCAGAGTATGGTTTTTGTTATTTATCCTTTGTGTCTTGAAATGAATTGTCTAGTTCTGAACACTACTTTAACATGCTTGTGAGGGCCCTATAGCATTTCTATATATTGTTGTGAGATATTCAAGTGGAAAAAGTTATACAAACCATGTGGATAATAGATTACAATCTTTTTACACAAACTATAAAGATCTAAATTACTAGTTTTGTTTGTTTCCTGTAGGACATGGCATTTATTTTTTATTCTTACTTTGATCTAAATGCTAATTTAAAGTTTTATAGATTAATTAAATACTAATCTTTCCTCATTTTTGAAGCTGTATTCTAGATTTAAATTTGCTTTGTTTAATTTCTTTCTATTTTTTTGAATTATGTGCTGATCCTTTTCTCCCTATTGCTCCTTTTCAGCATTTCATTGACGCCGTGCATTCATTTACTGGTTTGAATTGGTAAGCATTTCTCTCTCTTTATGGTCCTTGTACACAGTTAATTAGACAAAGAAAGAATTTTTGAGAAACTTAACAAATAATAATGAATCAAATTGTAGAAATTTTTAAGCTTTTGTGCCTTGCATGACCAAAGTTGGTATATTTACATGCAGAAAGTGAGAGCTTATCATTCATTAACTACTTGTTCATTTAAACTCTTAAGTGGTATATATTCTTATTAAGTCCCATACTTCAGAATGCAGTTTGGGAAGTTTGCTCATTATTCAATACTTGTTCTCTAACATTGTTTACTTTTGGTTATCTTTTGTTTTTCTAGTAAATGTCTGATTGCCTAGGATGCTTCCTAATTCTTGTTCATTTTTATTTATTCTTCCAGTATGATTTTTGCAATATGTATATCATATATTTTAAACATTAATTGCATATGAGAATATAATAATAGTACCTGCCATCTTAGATATCTTGAGTCATTTAATCCAAAACAACATTGAATACTATATGGAGGTACATATTGTTGGATATATATTTTGCTGCTTATGCTCATAATATGTGTTGAGCTCTTAAATATTTCAGGTGACACCAACCACATCAACTTATTTGACGAACAGTATCGTATATCAGCGCCGAGGAAGGTTTCAAGTTTAGTTTCATCTTGACTTCTTTTTGTTTGTTTGTGGTGGTTCTTTTCTTTCTTTTTGGCACCCTTTGCTAATGTAGGGATAACCTTGTACGAGTCTGATAAAGAGGTTTAAAAAGTGCATTTTTCATTAAGAGTAATAAATTTTAACACCAGTTTTGTAATGCTATAAGCATAATGATTCATTAAGCAGTTTATTGTTCAGTTTTTCTTTTCTATTTCTTCTACAGAGCTTTTAATATTTCCTTTTTGAATGTATGTAGAACGAATATAAAAGAGGAATTAGTGGTTGGAACTTTAATCTTGATGATATAAAGGTTCAAGCTTCCCTGGTATGTAGACATTTTTTTTTGAATCATTAAGTTGAAACATTGAGTGGACTTCCCTGGATAAAAAATCTTTTTCCCATTAGATTCAGGATGTTGAGGATATTACATCTTATAATAACCTTGGAGGAAGCTCAAGTTTGTTGTCTAACCTTGATTCTCGAGTGGATAATAGCCTCATGATGTCCTCTGTGCATGATCTTTCAGGTAGTCTTACTGATAAAATGAATGTCTTAACGATATCTTTGTAGCATACAATAAAATCTTATTTTCATGACAGTGGTGCAATTGAGATTTGCTATTGTCTAGGTTATGTATTATTCTGAAATTTTTTTTGTAGAGATATGTGTTTTTCTTTTTCTTTTTTTTTATGTTAGGAGACTGTTATCTTGGTGGGAATATTTTTCTCTGTTTGAATAGAAAAAGGAATGTAACGTGCCTCTTTTGGTGGGACCTACCCCCAATTTTTATAGAGGTATAACTATGAGACAATTCCCTTCTTTCTAGATATGGGATACTTAAATGGAAATCTAAATTTGAATTTTGAAGTATTTATGGATGCCTGAAATGTAGTCAATTGATTGCCTATTTAGTCTTGGATTAACACTTGGGGTTGTACAGGATCTTTGTGAGAATCTTTGTAGTCACTAGAGGATTTGACAGTTTTTTGATGCTGTTTAATTTGATAGTCATTATGCTTGATGTCTAGCATAAACTTTTCCATGCTTGACAATATGACATTTGTGAAGATAATTATTCAGATAGTGAAGCCAATGAACAGCAGAAACACTCTGAATCACAAATTCAGTCATCAGCTCTCGAAACTGCAATTTTGCACCTTGGGATCTCAACTCAAAATGTTCAGTATGCATCAACTCCACATCTTGGCTCAGGGCATACAATGGTATTATTTAGAATATCAATTTCTATGCATTGTGTGTCTTGAGATACCCTGTTATTTCATCTTTATGTATTATTTCGTTAGTTGCATGTCTCCAGAAATCAACGTGTGTTAACATTGATATTTTTCTAGATAATTGCCCTTTGAAGAGCTAAGAGAAGAAATATGGAACTCCTGGTTTTAGCTTGTAGAGGAGAAGCTGTGAATTCTGTAGATGATTTGACCTCCGATTGTCTTAGTTGGGCTAGACTGGTTATTCTTATGTTATTATTTGCATTTGTAACTTGTTGATTGACAGCAAAGGATTAAGATTTGATTCTTGTATGTTTACTGTTTTCTTACAAAATGGATCTTATTATGTAATATTTCAAATAATTCTTTATATATGTGTATTTTGGAACATATTTTTATTTGAAATAAATATATGTTTATATGTTTGAAATCATTGTTATGTACATGGTTAAAATAAATAAATAGCGATCATTTATACAGGATTAAAATTTTTAAAAATACAGCAAAAAAAATAATTATGCAATAATTTAGCAACGGATTTGCGACAGAAACTGTCGCTAATATGTAATAGATATAATTAAAGAAATAATTAGCGACTACAATTTCGTCGCTAACTTTTAGAGTATATTTATAATTAGTGACGAAAAATGTAGTCGCTAAATATTATTATAATTCCTGAGACTAATTATGAATATAAATTAGCGACGAATATTTTTGTCGCTAACTTAGCGACTGAATTTAAATTCCGTCGCTAATATATTAGCGACTGTTCGTTGTGGCGTCGCTAATTTAAGTTAGCGACGGAAAACAAGTAATTAGTGACGGAAAATACAGTTTTTTGTAGTGATTGATTTAAAAACTAAAAACATAGATGAACAAATGTCTAGAAGAAATTAGCTTGAAATATAACAAGGTCTGCTACCTTGCCATTGAGAGAAGAAGGCACTACCTTGTGAATATCTTGAGATTTAGAAGCTCAAATGAAGTGATCTTTATTGATTTTAAAACTAAAAACATAGTTGAACAAATGTCTAGAAGAAAGTTTTTCAAAAAAAAAAAATTTTTGCTAAATCCAAATTGACATAAAAATTAAACTAAAAAATCTACCTACAAAATTCTTTGGGCAGAATGGATAGACATGAGAGACTAATTAGTATCTGTTGTGTCTACCACTACAAAAAAACTGCTAATTAGCGACAGAAATTTTCGTCGCTAATTACCAAAATTCAGTCGCTAAAATATATTAGTGACGCCGCGACGAACAGTCGCTAAAAGCCCAGTTGTGAATATATTAGCAACAAAATTCAAATTTTTTTTTCGTCACTAATTCATATTCATAATTAGTCTCCTAATTATTATAATAATATTTAGCGACTACTTTTTCGTTGCTAATTATAAATTTAGTGTTAAAGTTAGCGACGAAATATTCGTTGCTAATATAGTCGCTAATTATTTCTTAAATTATATCTATTACATATTAGCGACAGTTTGATGGCTCACATCCGTCGCTAAATGATTGCATAATTGAGTTTTTTTCTTTTGCTGTATTTTAAAATTTTAATCCTGTATACAATGATCGTTATTTATTTATTTTCAACATGTACATAACAATAATCTCACACATAAAAACATATATTTATTCCAAATCAGAATATGTTCCAAAATACACATATATAGAAAATAATTTGGAACATTACATAATATTATCCTCAAACAATCTCTCATGAAACAATAAAATAGTAAATATTATCGTACTAATTAGCATCAACAGTATCATCTAAATAAAATAATGATCAAACATATAATGCGGGAATATAAAGACATTAAACATGACTATCTACATAGCTAGGGAAGCTATTCAACATGCAGGCACAAAAGAAGATTTAATCATCAACGTCTGAGGAGCAAAACCCTACAGTTGGACAACACTCGACATATCAAGCAAAGATTACCTATAAAGAAATCGATCTATAACTAGACTTCTTTAAGATATATAGCTTGAGTTTTAACTTGATCTCACACCCGCACCTTGCCTTGTCTTGATCATTCTTTTGAGTGTTGCTAGCCAGAAGTTGCACTCATCCCACTCACTTGTTGTAAGCAGTACCTGTTCAAATGCAGAAAGAACCCATTACCTATCTCTTGGGTATGCATTAATTAGACAGTCAACATAAAGGACTCTAAATTTCTAATACCATACATGGAACAAAACTACAGAACAATGATAATACATGTCTATTATTATTAGAACATAAAAAATAAGTGGACAAAACAAATGAAAGCTCTATCAGTCTTGACAGGGACCTGGATTGTATCAGCACATCAAAAACAAGCAAGCAGCAAGACTTGTAATGGCAAATGAAATAGTTACTAATTGTAACTAACATTGATTTCCTAATACTCATCACAAAAATGACAATTGCACGCTATATTTCTAATTTTGGCTATATTATATAAGAAAATATATTTGATTTGATTGGAATTTCTATTGATAAATAATGGCAATCAGATTGTTGTATTTAGAACATTCAAATTGCACACTATATTTGTATCAAGGTGTCATAAACTTGTGAAAATATAAAATCAATTGAGTTGCAATCAAATTGATTTAACCATGTGCAGTTGAAATGTAATAATTTAACTCTACCATGTTTCAACTACTTAGAGAAATCACATCTAATTAGACACCGAGTATCATAAAAATTGTCCTTCTTTAAATTTAATTGAAAGTTGTCAAACAATATTCGACGTATATTGATATGTCAAAACATAGAAAGAGATATATACAACATTTTACATCCTAAAACAAAAGTCCTATATAAGGCAAGAGTTCTATATAAAGAAAACTTTTAAAAACTACCCGATTACTACAATCAATCATCCTATAATTCTGCTTCATACATATCTTGACAGCTCATGTCCACACTCCCCCTCAAGTTGGAGCAACAATATCCATCATACCCAACTTGCCAATTATATCATGAAACTGCTTTCCCGGAACTGCCTTTGTAAGAATATCAGCTAGCTGTTGTTCAGACTTGACAAACGGAAACTGTATAATCTTTTGATCCACATTGTCCTTGAGAAAATGTCTATCCACTTCGACATGTTTTGTGCGATCGTGTTGAACTAGGTTTTGAGCAATCTCAATTGCTGCTTTATTATCACAATAGAGATTCATCGGTTCTAAATGTTCAATTTCCAAGTCTGATAATAGGCGTTTAATCCACAACAATTCACATACCCCATTTGCCATACCTCGAAATTCTGGTTCAGCACTTGATCTGGCAACAACCTTCTGTTTCTTACTTTTCCAGGTAACAAAATTACCTTCTACAAAAGTAAAGTAACCAGATGTAGATCTTCTGGTTGTTTGATCCCCTGCCCAGTCAGCATCGGTATATCCTTCAATATTAGAGGCATTATGTTTCGAAAATAACAAGCCTCTTCCAGGAGCTCCTTTTAGATATCTCAAAATACGGTATACTGCTTCCATGTGTTCTTCACTTGGCTCATGCATAAACTGACTAACCATACTTACAGCATATGCGATGTCTGGTCGTGTGTGAGACAAATAAATTAATCTTTCAACCAACCGTTGATAGCGACGTTTATCTGTTTGGACTTTATCAGAAAAAATTCCAAGCTTGTGATTTACTTCCATAGGTGTTTCTACTGGTTTGGAAGCCAACAACCCAGTTTCACTAAGTAGATCCAACACATATTTTCGCTGTGATAGAATGATCCCTTGATTTGAACTAGCTATTTGGATATATAAGAAGTATTTCAGTTGTCCGAGATTCTTCATTTCAAACTTAGCTGCCAAATACTCTTGTACTAACTTCATCTCTTCATGATCATCTCCTGTTAAGATCATATCATCAACATACACAATTAAAATTGTTACCTTCCCTTCTTTGTGTTTTACAAACAAAGTATGGTCTGCATTACTTTGTTTATAACCGAATGTTTTCATTGCAGTGGAAAATCTCCCAAACCAAGCTCTAGGTGATTGCTTCAGCCCATATAATGCCTTTTTTAATCTGCATATTTTATTTCTATTTATTGGACTACATTTCACACCTGGTGGCAACTCCATATACACTTCCTCTTCTAATTCACCATGAAGAAACGCATTCTTCACATCAAATTGATGAAGTGGCCAGTCACGATTAACTGCTAAGGATATGAGGATGCGAATTGTATCAATTTTTGCGACTGGGGCAAACGTTTCCTGATAGTCCACCCCATATCGTTATGTATAGCCTCTGGCTACGAGTCTTGCTTTGAATCTCTCAATGCTTCCATCTGCTCTAAGTTTCGTTGTAAAGACCCATCTACATCCAATGGTTTTCTTTCCTTGGAACAACCTCCCATGTAGAGTTTTTTTTTCAAAGCTTCCATTTCTTCATTCATCGCTATCTTCCACCTGTGATCTGCTAATGCTTCCTGCACACTACTAGGAATAGAAATACTGGATAATTGATTAATAGCAAGTGCATATGACTTCGACAATCTATGAGTGGAGACAAAATTATTTATGGGATATTTCACGTTTACCTTAGGATCGGGTTCATACTGTTTCATTTTGACCCCTCTATTGAATCTTTTTGGATATCTAGAAGTTAAGTTTTTAGGAGAAACAATAAGTTCATTGGACCGAGAATGTTCAGACATAACAAGACTAGGAGACAAGATTACCTGAGGGTTTGTATCGGGACAAGAAGCTGAGATATTCTGACCAAATTCTTTAGTTATTGGCGTTAAAATTGGCAACTCTGTTATATTCATGGAATTGTATTCAGTTCTATCTTCAACGTTTTCTAAATTGTATTCAGTTCTGTCTTCAATTTTTTCGGAATTGTATTCAGTTCTGTCTTCAACGTTTTCTTCATGTACACCACTGATGCCGCAATTGTATTCAGTTCTGTCTTCAATGTTTTCTTCATGTACACCATTGATGCCGCAATTGTATTCAGTTCTGTCTTTAATGTTTTCTTCATGTACACCACTGATGTCGCAAGATTCATTGTATTGACCCTCATCAAGTTCATTTGGAAATCTTTCACTGATGTATTCCACCTCTGCTGAAACATCCTTATTAGAAGACGTTAAACTCATCCTGCTTGCTTCTTTATCCTCTTCTCCCAAAATCTCCCCCTGAAGAGAAGAAGTAGAAGCTCCCTCTGAATAATATGGCTCAGTCTCCTGAAAAGATATAGAATTATAGGATGATTGATTGTAGTAATCGGGTAGTTTTTAGAAGTTTTCTTTATATAGAACTCTTGCCTTATATAGGACTTTTGTTTTAGGATGTAAAATGCTGTATATATCTCTTTTTATGTTTTGATATATCCATATACGTCGAATATTGTTTGACATGGTATCAGAGCCATACCAGTTCAAGAAAAAACGTTGAAGGCTAGAATGGCCAACCCGAACTCTATTGTCTCAACCTCTAACCCAACACAACCAATTATCATCCATGATACCTCTCCTTTTCCAACCAGTATCATTCTAGATGAAATGAACTATCCATTATGGTCTCAACTTATGGAGATGCGTATTGGAGCATGCAACAAATACGGATTCCTTACTGGAGAATCGAAAAAACCCTCACCTGAAGATCCCACTCATGCAATGTGGGTTACTGAAAATCAAAGAGTGAAGAGTTGGCTTATTGATTCAATGAGTCCAGGATTGATGCAACGATTTATATGATTGTCAACAGCTAAAGAGATATGGGAGGCTGTGTCTAAAACCTTTTATGATGGATCAGACGAAACTCGCTTGTTTGAATTGAATCAACGATCTTTCTCTACCAAACAGGATGGTAGACCTTTATCAATATATTACAATGAACTTGTTGCTATATTTCAGGAAATTGACCACAGAGCTATCTCTCAAGAAGGAACGGTTGAAGGAGTGGTTCACTTACATTCAGCAATGGCCAGGCTTCGAGTTCACATCTTCCTTAGTGGATTGGATTCTGAGTTTGATCAAGTTCGTGGGGAGATTCTACGAAGGGACTCAAAATTAGATCTGGAAAGCACATATGCTTATGTATGAAGAGAGTATCAACAATGACAGACCATGGGAGGTTTTCAAAGTCATCAGTCTGAACACTCAGCTATGATGACTAAGCAGATCCAGAAGCAAAATGGAAAGGCTAACAATTTTACATGCAGTCACTGCGGTGAAAAAGGCCATTCCAAGCAAAGATGTTTTGAGAATGTTGGTTATCCTAAATGGTGGGATTTTTCAAAGAAGCCGAGAAAGAAGATTGCTGGAAAGGTGTTGACAACTATTTCAGATGAATCTCTCACTGAAGTTCCAAAACAACCTACAGCAAATATTGTTCACTCAGGTATTTATGGTAATGCACATATTGTTTCTGCAAATTCTAGGAGTAATACTTGGATTATTGATAGTGGTGCATCTGACCATATGATTCGAAATTCTGATCAGGTTAATATTTTTTCTCCATCATCCCAGTCTGTTGTGTCTACCTCTAATGGAGATACTTGTTTTATTCTAGGGGAAGGATCGGTTGCCTTGTCTAAGAAACTAACGTTAAAATCTGTTTTAGTTGTCCCTTCTCTTGAACATAATCTTTTATCCATTGGCCAAATCACTTCTAATCTTAATTGTACTGTAACTTTTTGGCCTGATTCTTGTATTTTCCAAGATATCCAGACCAAGAAGATTCTTGGTTATGGTGTTAAAAGAGGCAAACTCTATTACTTGAAATTAATAAAACCGGCAGAACCAGAGTTCACTCATACCCGTCATGTAAGCAGTGCAGAAAACAATCAGGCATCCGTATGGTTATGGCATCGCCGATTAGGTTACCTTTCGTTTGGCTATCTTAAAAAATTGAAACCACACCTGTTTGCAAAGTTGAATGTTTCAGATCTTCATTGTAGTATTTGTGAACTAGCAAAAAGCAATAGTGTTTCTTATTTACCAAGTTTGAATAAAAGCTTAGAACCTTTTGCTGTTATACATTCAAATATATGGGGCCCTGCAAAATTTAATTCATTCTCTAATGCTCGTTTTTTTGTAACCTTTATTGATGAATGCACACGAATGACATGGGTTTCATTGCTTCGGAAAAATGGTGATATTGATTCTGTCTTCCAGGAGTTTTATTCCATGGTTAGAACTCAATATCAAAAGTCTATTCAGGTGTGGCAAACTGATAATGCTGCTGAATTTATGGGTACATCTCTTAGCACATTCTTACACCAACAGGGAATTCGTCACCAAACCTCCTGCACTTACACCCCACAACAAAATGGCTTAGCAGAACGAAAGAATAGACAAATTCTGGAAGTAGTCTGTGCCTCACTATTTGATATGCATTTGCCTAAACAATATTGGGCAGAAGCAGTCAAATCTGCTGTCTTTCTTATCAACTGAACACCATCCCGTGTTATTAATTTTCAAACTCCCCAACATAAATTGCAGTCCTTGTTATCTATTCCTCATATTCCTAACCTTGAACCCCGGATCTTTGGTTGTACCACTTATGTTCATATTCCAAAAGTTTTGAGAAGTAAATTAGACCCATGTACTAAGAAATGTGTCTTCATTGGATATTCTGATTATCAAAAAGGATACCGGTATTATGATCCACATGCTCATAAAGCTCATGTCCACAAAAGCTAAAACATATTACCTCTTTCTTGACCTGTCGAAAATGTACAGAGATGCAAAACCTATTGTCTTCTATTCTTGCACCATGTACTTTCATGACTTGCTCCTTCAATGCTGTCAATATCTGTAACAAACACATATGATTCTTCTCATTGAGCAGCCATGAACATAACGAAATATATATATATATATATATATATATATATATATATATATATATATATATATATATATATATATATATATATATATATATATATATATTGTTTGATTAAGTTGCACTATTGGGAATTCTTAATTAGTGGAATTATAATCTAATAAATGCCGACCTCTATGGACATCATAAACAGCACTCAAATAAATGCTGACCTCTATGGCCATCATAAACAGCAAAGAAAGATGTGGAACTGTCCAAATCTGGATAAGCTGCATGCTGTTGAACAACTTATATAAATTCAATACGTAAAATAACAGAATTTGTGGAAAATCATAAAACTACAAATTCTGTAATGTGAACTACAACATCTCAGCCCCATGTTGTACACACTATTATAAAATGAATTCTATCTGTTTCAAATTTAGTTCTACCACCGGTTGGTCCAAATATAATACAAGAAATAGATTTTATTTGTTCCCACCTAAACCTCTAATTAAGCAACACATATTGCAGATCTGTCCCGAAAAGCACCTACAGGATATAACAACATAGGTTTTCCCAAAAACTCAACTAGTCATTGTTCTTTAACTAACAAAATACTTTTCTTAAATTCGGTTGCCTTATTTTACTTCAAATAAATAAATAAATATATGTATAAGTTCCCATGCCATTATTGTTGGATCTTCTTTGTAATGAAGTCCGGTAAAGTTTTAAAATCTGTTAAGAATATGCACAACAACATAAAATCATTTTAAAATCATAAGTAAAAATAAGAACTAGGAGATAATCTACTGCTGAATTGGGTGTTATTGGAATCAATATATGGCAGGTTAATTGTTTTTACTCTTTTCCTACGTGCATTGTGAAATGAAGACAACCTTTTTGTCCCATTATGTAAGTTAACAGTATGCTTAACTCTATTTCTAGTCTATTTTAATTATTAATTATTAATGTTCACCTTTCCATTATTATTATTATTATTATTATTATTATTATTATTATTATTATTATTATTATTATTATTATTATTATTATTATTATTATTATTATGTAAGTTAACAGTATGCTTAACTCTCTATTTCTAGTCTATTTCAATTATTAATTATTAATGTTCACATTTATTTTTTTGTCCCATTATGTAAGTTAACAGTATGCTTAACTCTCTAATAGAACAATTATCATAGCTTTAGAGCTGAAAACAGTGATTTATCCCATTAACAGTATGCTTAATAGATTCATATCGAGAGCATCACGCCGTCCTATTTCATAATATTATTCAACAAATAGAACAAGCCTAACGACTTGCTTTCAGTCGAACTATAAACAATCATCATGGCTTTAGAGCTGAAAACAACGATTTGAAAAGGCAAAATCTTGAAAAAAAAAAACAATTTGAAATACTTTCGAGGCATCAAATCTTCCTATTCAAAGAATAAGAATCATAATACCCAGATACAAAATTCTGAGCATTCAATAATTCGGCAAATAATTCGTCATTTGCCCTTTCCAGACCTAACACCATGCCAAAAGAAAAGAAAAATTAATGAAAGGCGGACGTTGACCAGAAATCATAGAGAACTTAAGAACGAGCTAGCTTGAAAACATATTAATTTACTGAAGGAGAAAATAGATTTAGCTACTGAAGGAGAACACCGACCGATTGCTGCCTTGAACTTCCAACCAGAAGATTAGATGGTAGGAGCAAACGACTTAAAAACCCAATTATTTTAACAGATTTGCTAAACTAAAAAAAAATATGATTTCAGATCTCTAACGGCTAAACCAATTTTAAGGGATTTGGATAACAGCTAAACCAATTTTAAGACAAGCTATCCAGCAAAACATCTACTATAAGCGACTGCTACAAAAGAAAACACAAAACAATACAGAGGCTGAGGATCAAAAGAAGTAGAGAACGAACAAAGGATTCAAAAATAAATAATTACCAGTACAGATGAGAGAAAGAAACTTAGTGAGGGAGCGAAAACGCCGGTGAGGGAGAGGGAGATGAACGGCGGCCAACGTGACGGAGAGGAGCGGATTCAAAGAGGGTTAGATCCAAATAGGGGACGATGGCTTATATATACATATATATATATATATATATATATATATATATATATATATATATATATATATATATATATATATATATATATATATATATATATATATATATATATATATATATATATATATGGTCGGCTAACTGAAATTGCTGGTTTTTTCAAACCGTGGGCCAAAATTGAATCGAAAACCAAAAATCTTAAATTTTAAAAACCTTAACCATTTTTTTTGGTCCGAAAATTCACCGGAGGAGCGCCACCACTATTTGGACGAAGCTCGGACCATCAAAAAATCTATTAGAGATGGTCATGCACTCCAAATCTTTATGGGTTGGTCGAGATCTGCACTAGAATGACTTGTTATTCTCACTTCGATCTCCTCGCCGGTGGCAAGTGAGAAAAATCCAAAGGTACTGGAAGAATTATGTTGTCACGAGGGATGTAATAATGGTGCTCGTTTTACCATATGAAGTCGGAACTGATTGGCAAATGAAGTTTTCGATATGAAAGAGAGAAAAACAGAGTTTGGATAAAAGAAGAAGATGGTGATGCTTGCGGTTTGTCTGTAAAGGAGCAGCAGCTGAGGGGACTGAAGGACATTGGACGACGGTGGAGGAGGCTGGATTCTGGAACCGGCAACCGCTCTCTCCCCTCCCCAATCTGTTCCCTCTCTCCCCGATCCACAATAATAATAAAAAATTTAAGTTAAAAATAAAATAAAATTTGATTTTATAATAAAAGTTATTGTAGATTAATCTTAAATTTGACCTAAAATATTTAGGGTAACATGAATTTATTTATATATTGATCGGTTTAAATTTAAATAATAAAAAATACAAGTCATTTGGATCGAACTTATCACATCAAAATATAACAAATTTTTATTTAAGTATTCATAAAATATTTTGTATATATAATTAAAAAGTAGGAGTATAACTAAAATATATTAATTATTTTACATATAAAATTATATATAATTAAAATGAAAAAGTATCTAGTCTAGGCTTTATTTAGAAAAAAAAATGATATTTTATAAAAAAAATTTAAACAATTATTTAAATATAATAAAACTAATAGCGATGGATCACAGATGGAAATGATCGTCGCACCAATTCATATTTCCAGTTTCCCATACACCGTCGCTATTTCGTCGGTAAATAATGTGCCAAAATATGCTGCCATTATTTTCCGTCGGTACATAACAAAAATCATTGTTATCCTACGGACGAAGTTATTTTGTCGCTACAAAATGGCGCTACTATTTCCCGCTAAATTTACCGACCGTTTCCCAATTTAGTAGCTAAAAAATTAGCCATTTTCAATTTTTTATATTTACCGACACATTTGTGATTCCATAGCTAATCTGTCGGTAATATCTTCATTTTAGCGACGGATATGTGTCCGTCGGTAAAATCAATTTTTTGTTGTGTGTGTGTGTATATATATATATGAGTATGCTTATGAACACAAACGTGCACATGAGTAGATATGGTTAAAGATGTTTCAATTGAATGAGGTATATGAATATTTATAATTTTAAGGATGTACACTAATGATCAAGGTTACACTATTATGGTTATTTATGAATACTTGTATACCCACAAATGTACATTATGATGAACTGAGCATGATAAATGAAATGGTGTGGAAATAATTCAATGCCTGCATATCGAACTTAGTTGTAGATAGATAGGAATGTTTGTAGGATATCGTTGTAGTTGCCACAATTTTGACCCCGTTTGGGTCTATAGTTTTATCCCTATTTGGGATCACAGTTTTGACCCTTTGGATCTACATGTTTGATACATTTGGGTATCCACAGGATTAAATACCTATGGGTATTCATGTGATTGATACCTACAAGTATCCACAACACTCGTTATCCATATTCACTGAACTTAAGCAGGCAATCATAGGAAGTGATAAACAAATAAAGTATATGCTAATCAACAATGCAATATATGATTAAACCAGTAACATAATATTATCATAGCTTTGTTCTTTCCTTTAATTCATGATATTTCCTTTGTAGTTAATATTAATATTTTATTGTTATATCTTATTCATACATGTGTGCTTGGAAATAACCACTGCGAGTGGTTGTTCAATAATAGTTGTTCTCTACTAAACTTTATAGTTTAGCATGAGTATTTATCCGTGTAGATACCTAAAGCTAGGACTCTTCCACATGGACTTGTTTTGCGGAAGGAAGTCTAACATAAGAGTTAGGAAGAGTTAAAAGTATGAAGTTTATATTTTTCTTTTGTCTTTATAATTAACATTTTGTATCAAAATGTTGTAATGTAAACTTGATTGAGTAAATATAAATTTTGTAGTGTAAAATAGTTTATATTTACAAACTAATTAAGTATGAAAAAAATATAAATACGAAATGTTTAATCTTATCGTGAGGTTTGTGCATAGAATTATAATTCTTAATAATGAATTTAAGACACAGATAAGCAAGACATACGTAAGACAAATAAGTAAGACATAGCTATGTTCAATGTGATTTGTATGACAATAGGAGAAAGGCAATTAGAGTGAGCTTTTCACAAATTATCATAATCAATAAGTGAACCAAACCATACCTCAAAAGAATTTTTTGACTCGATAATAGTAGATAGAGATATGTTGACCAAATAACTAGTTGTATCTATTACTTTAGCCCAAAACTCTTGCTCACACTTGAATATGAGATCATGCTTTAATTTGTGCCATATCATAAAAGTGATTTTTTATACCTTCTACAACACCATTCCATTATAGCATTCTTGCACAAATTCAGTGTCTCACTATGCACTCTTTGCTACAGAAGTCATTATGTTTAAAATTACAAAAGTTTAACTCATTGTTATTGTAAAGACAATTGACCTTCCTTTTTATCCACCTCTAAACCATTGTCTTTCATTTAATAAAAGTTAAAAATGCTGGACGATTGGTTTCTCAAAAATACACGTGCACTATTTTAGAGCAATAATTGATCAAAATCATAAAAATACCTATCACCAATCTTGAAAGGAACTATGCTTAACCTTGTAAGTTCAAAAGTATATAGTCTAACTTATATTCAGTCTTATGCATTGCCTTCTTGATGTACTTCACCCTGGTTTGTTTTCCAAATACACAATGTTCACAAAAGTTTAAGGATTCTTTTTTATACCTATCAAATTTATTTTGCTTGCTAAAAAAACCCTTCATCACTCATGTGACAACACAAATGCTTAAGTGATTTCATATGCAAGATTGTAAATCCATTGATCCTTAATTCATGCTTGGCAAGTTTAGATCAAGTAATAAAGTAGACGCACGAGTATCTTGTTAGAGAGTATGCCCTAGAGTCCATGTAAAAGGGATGAATTTTATATGT
Source organism: Excoecaria agallocha (assembly GCA_037975025.1). Taxonomy (NCBI): domain Eukaryota; kingdom Viridiplantae; phylum Streptophyta; class Magnoliopsida; order Malpighiales; family Euphorbiaceae; genus Excoecaria; species Excoecaria agallocha. The sequence goes on along the minus strand of CM075811.1, from coordinate 66,778,417 downwards.
ATGAATTTATATTCTTAATAAAAGTTATTATTCATTTATTAATATTATGTTTAAATACATGAGTTTTTAAATTTTAAATTAATAAATGAAGTCCTTGACATTATAAATACAGTGCAAAGACAATCATAAAAGTGTTCATGATATGAGGTGTCTATTGCATGCAAATGTGTTAATATCTAAATATCTCTAGTCATAGAATTAACAAGATAGGACATTGTTAATTTGGACAGACTAGTACATGTTTTGCTTCTTGAATGGTTCAAGCAGTGGTTCTCATAATTGTGATTATGGAAGATAATCAAAACTAACATGTGGATGCTTGTTAGAAGAATAAGTTCATTGGAGATCTGTAAAGAGAATCCTCACATGGATATTAAATCTATGTTAGTGAGGAATTTCTTCATAGCGGTTGTGTAAGTATCCTTAGACTTGAGATCACCAAAGTTATCTTAAGCAGCAAGTGGTATATTTTGACTCCATAACTGATTACTTCCAACTGGGAGTGAACATAGTTAGGAGATTGGGTATATCATGACCTACTTGAAGATAGTTGAGTGATTGACAAAGGATTCACCATCCCAGATTTAGTAAAGGAAGTTATCTCGCATGATTCTATAATTGCCTTGTTCAGATAATCTCTGGCCAGAGTAATATGCCAAGATGGATAGAGATCCATGAAGGGCATTTTGGGAACAATACTTAAATTAATAGAACATACATAATTAGATTTATATGTGTTGATAGAAATCCATACTCAGAATCTAATTGAGATAAGAGTGGTGAAAGGAGTAATTGCACGGTAACTATTTCTATGGAAGGGTATAGTCAAACCACTTGACTTTCCTGATATTTAGGTAGTCATGATGCCTAGCTAGAGGCCAATCATGACTTGTATAATAATGTATCAAGAATATCAATGGGGATTGATAAAATGATTTAAAGGAGTTTAAATCATGTGAGTTTTGAATAGAACTCACAATTACATATTATACTGCTAATATGGACAGGAACCCAATAGGTCACACACATATAAAGAAAAAGGATAAAATGGTAAAATGACAAGGATAATAATATTTGATATTATTATGGGGATAGAGAAGTGAATAAGATAATAATTAATTAAAGAGTTTAATTAATTATGATCAAGTAAAATTATTCGTAGAACTTTTCTGATATGTTCTGTAAAATTGGACCTAATTAAAATAATGTATTTCATAATTGATTATTATTGAACTATAAGTGTTATAGGGCTAATATAATAATAAATAGGTCCATTAGAGGAATTATAAAGGCCCAAAGAAGTGAAGTTGGCACAGAAGCCCTCCTGAAGAAGGGCCACACACCAACTCCAAAACAGAAGGCCTTATATAGGCCTATTTCTTGGACCAAAATAAATTAAATATGTTACATAAGTGTTATGGAGCTTATATATTTAATTTGGTTAGATTTGAAATTCATTTGGATAATTAAATCCAAGTATATGTACAAAGGGCCTAGTTTGTGGGTTTTGTGCATAGTCTTTTGTGAAAGGGCTTAAATTGGATTTAATAGAGCCTAAATAATTATAAATAATTCCAGAAGTCCAATTAATAATTCTCCAGCAATTTTACAGAGCCCAATCCCATTATGAAGTTGGATTTTTTTAACCTAACTATAAAAATCCAAGTGATGGAGAATTAGGGTTAATAGTGTGAACACTTAGGAAAAGTTTCTTCTATTTTTCTCTCTACCCTAGCCACCACTCCCAAAGATAGCTTCTAGGATTTTTCGGCCAGCCCTTGTTTTCTACCAATTGTTGGTTCATTCTATCATTTTCTAGTGTGAATTACTCATTGGAGGTGTTCAATTTTGGACACTGTGATTTGCGATAACCCGGTGTGAAGGAAAATCAACTGTACAATAAAAATTAAAGGTGATTTTTCTTGTTCTCATTAATATGTATATTGTAAATTCATGGTAAGATCAGATATATTGGTTAAAAATTTTAAATTATGCTTATGTATGAGATGCATGTAACCGATAATTTCCAACATATCTGAATATTTTCCTACAAAGAACAAATAATTAACCTATAACTATCCTAAAATTACTAGTGTTATATGAGAAATAAATAACTAAATCTAAAAATTTATTAATCAAAATTAACCAATAAGAACACTTAAATTAATTAAATTTGGATTAAATAAGGATTAAAGGTTTTATTAAGGTCAACTATCCTTATTAAACAACTATGGAAATTGACTAAATACAGTCTTCATTTAAGTTGGAAAACTCAATAAATAAACCCAATCACCTTAACTTAGACATTGATATTCATGTTAATTCTAAATTTATATAGAAAATTGGAGACTAACATGCTTAAATATAAGTTTTAAAAAATTTCTCTATATGGGCACAATTCAAATCCCTAATTCTAAATCAAGCCTCCAACTTTGACACATAAGAATTAAAATGAGTTTTTTGAATCCACTGAAAATTATGAGCAATTATCCTAGAAAAATTCATAAACTCAACTCTCCAACATGGACACAATTAAGAGTATGAGTTATTCAAGCATTAAGAACAAGGTAAAAGAAGAAATTTAAACTAAAAATCATATAAATTTAATAAATAATCCACATAACAAATCTAGGGATTTAAGTATGCCTTAACAAAATAAAGATATACTTCTTAAACATGGTGAAAATCAAGCTAAAAAGATTAGAGAGAGAAAGCATATTTTACAACTTTAAAAAGAAGATAACTAAATCTAAAATTTTCAACTCTTCAACTTGTTTCCAAGCTTTACTCTTCTCTAAGAATCATTGAAAAATTCTTAACTAATGAATGAATTAAAGAATTTTTAGCTAAAAACTAACCAACCAAAAGGGAAGTTTTTACTTTATTTTATTCTAGGTCAAAAACATTAAAGTCCAAACTGAAGAAGACCTTTTAAGTCATAAACGACACTTGAGTTTCAAGATGTGCAAGGCCTTAAGTCCTTGACCTAATTCCCACCTTATTGCCATAACTAAATTTAAAACATTATGCCAAAACTTTATCTCATGGCCATGAGGTAAATTCTATCCCATGATCATGACTTAAGCAAACGCTAGGACACTTCAATATTTCAGCTTTAAATTAGCTCCAAGACACTCAACCCCACAAAATTAATCAAAAGTACCTAGAAAAATAAAGGAAAATAACAAATTAAATCAATAAAAAGTTAAATTTAAATACCATTATATCAAAATCTCAATATAAATAGCTAGAATCAAGCAATAAATCTTTCAAAATCTATAATATACTAAATCATTTCACTATATAAACTACCCTAAACTTACAATTTTACCCGTCCTTGGGTAAACATAGAATAAAACACATCTAAGAACCATTCAAACTCAAAAACAAAACCCTAAATTGACTCTCAACTAAACCAACCTGTAAATAGTTGTACATCCACCATAACTTATTAAAAAATCTAACAAACATAAGAAGAACAAACTAAATAATTTCAATACATATGTATTAGGCCAAAACTAAATTTTATCAATTTTCCAAAAGCACAAAACTCCAACTTGAACTCATAAAACAAAATCAATTCTTATGCACAAGTACATAAAATGGCTTCTCACTTGAAACTCAAGATCACCACAAGCCTTTTCTTACATACCGAACCCCGAAGAACATCTCCACTAATGAAAATGATATAATAGATCAGAGAATAAATGAGGTCATACATTTGGTTGTGCTCTAGGCTAAAGTACTTAGCTATTAAAGGAAAGATCAAGTCTAGGAAGAGGAAAGTAGCTAATATCAAAACATTATTTAGATTTATCACTTTATGGCATGTGTCATCAGGTGGGCGAGAATGAGGGTGCTGAGGAGATTATTTTATCTAGATTAGACCCACTTTTAGGGATGGATAAGTGAAGTTCTCCCACCTATCAAGAATGATCACTTTGCAATGCTGAAGAAATACGATCCAATTCATCGAGTTTTGAACCTTAAAAAGGCATGAGACAATGTTCTGGAGTGCTCCTATCCCATCGTTGGCAATTGAACTCAAAATGCATTCTTGGGTATTATAAGGTAGGTATGATAGAGTTGCTATCCGATAGAACATCGAGATTGTGATCCGACCTTATGAGGCTAAATTGAAAAAAAAGGATTCATAACCTCACTCTTATTCATACTCTTGGTTAATATGACATGTATGGCCCTTTAAATTAATGATTTTATCTCCCTTTTCACCCAAATATCATGACAATAAAAGTAAGGCATATTCTCTCATATTGGAAAGCAATAAAGCATGGGATGGAGTCTAAATTTAGGCTAGCATGGCAATAACACGTTTCAAAATGGGCCATTTATTAGATTTCGTTGGATGAGGACTTTGGTCATCTCATATGATTGTATAGAATAATTTATTGCGAGTGTTATTGGTTGAAAACCAGAAGATTCAAATTAATTAATTATGTACAAAATATTTTACATTACTGAAATCTTATTATTTACATGTGATTTTTGGGTATGGTCCAATTCTTATTAACAAAAATCACAATTATATACAGTATAATTTTTTTTTATGTTTTTTCATGACCGAGTACAATTCTTTTGTCATACTATACAAACATGAAGCAATTAATAATAACAAAAAATTAAAGCTATTTTCCTCCTATGGCCTTGTAACACATATAGAGGCACAAAATCATACATAGTAAAAGCAAGAGATGCAAAATAAAAAAGAAGAATACCAAAAAAAATAAAAAAAAGTAAAATAATTTAAAAGGAGGAAATTGAATTTTGGGCCATGACTAGTGAGTCGTGTGCTAAAAATTGAGTCACACCTATGACTTACGGGTGTGTGAGTCATGGCTTACACATGTGGCTACCAAGTCACAAGTGTGATCAGTTAATTAGCTAGGCTCAAAGATTGGAAAGAAGAGAACAAGTTACAGTCATGACTTGGCGAGTCACTTTAAAATAGTGACTTTTCTTCTTCCCCCTATGTTCTGTTCACTGTCCTTTATGGGTTTCAATCCTAAAAAACCAAGAAAAGCCATTAAGTAGAAAACACACTCAAAACCTTCTAAAAAACTCTTTTTACTAGCTCTAAATTAAAAACAACTTAAAATCACCCAGAAAAACGAAACATTTGACATGTAACTTGCATGCTTCTAACACACAATAAATAATCAGAGTGGGTTTCACAATCTAAGTCTATCTAGAATAGAATTGAACTATCAGAAAACACCTAAAGGGGTGAACTTATGACATTCAGGAGCAAATTTAGAAGCTCATCTTGGAGGAAAACTAGGCCAAGAAGAAGGAAAGCTTTATAATATTACCTTCAGCATGCATTTCTCTTGCAAGCAACGAAAATTCGAGCTCTAAGATCCCTCTTTAATTGTATTGTTGAAAATTCAAGCTTGAAGACTAGTGTTTAGAGCCTCAAAGCTTCAAAAACTAGAGAGAGAGGGGCCAAAGATCGTATGAAGATTCTTCAACCTAAGTTTTTGTTGTTTTTATCATTATTGATTCGTATTTTTATCATATTGCCTTTTATGTATGCTTAGTGATATGTGATTTTATCATTATTATCATTTTCCATTTTTTCTGTATTTTGTGATAGTGATTATTATTGGCCACATTAGCAAAGTTGGTGAGATAGCGCACATATAATATGAAAACCATTATCAACATATAACTATGTAAGCAATCATATCACTAATAGTAAGGTAAAAAAAATACAAAGTAAAGCTAAAAATGTAAAGGGAAAGATATAAAGTATATTTGTACAAGTATATATAAAAAAACTAAAGATCTCCCTAAATTGCCAGCTCATAAGGGCTTGTATTCGAGAGATGATGGTGCGTGGCTAAGAGGAGGAGGAAGTGGGTGGGCCTTTGAATAGTCAGTAGACACCAGCATTAACAACTATTGTATCATGTTTGTAAAGACCCCTATGTTGATGTATACCTTCGTAATCTCGACATCTAATGTGGCTCCCTGATCAAACATATTCCCCTGACGGGCATTGAGCTCCTCATTCTGGATGGTCATCGCATGTGCCTGATTAGTCACCATGTTCCCAATGACATCTACTTGCTCCCTATAGCATGTTGGAGGTTCTTGTCTATCAGCTATATCCCTAGTCTGATGTGTCGACTATCATGGTAATGGTTGATTGAATGTCTAGCCACTATGACCAGGTCTCTATTTAGAATGCAGAGATGCGGTCATCCTAACACTGTAGCTCCTTCTGGACCTCTAACTGAAAAGCAATAAGCTGTTGCCCCTAGATCGTCTAGGAGTCTTGGATGCATTGAAGCTACTCTATTATGGCACCGAGAGTGGTGGTCATAACATCCGACTGCACTATAGGCATTGATACAGCTATGATATAGATGCCTTTAGGTCAAAGTACTGGTGAAAGCCTAGCTAAAAATTCATGTGCTCCATCAGTTGGTAATGTAGAAAGCCCGTCCCATAAGGCTTAGTGATAACTCCAATTTAGTATTCATTTTTTATGTGTTTTTATCAGTAAATTTTATATGTTTTAGTGTGTTTTCAATGTTTTTAGTGTTTAGTGTGTTAAGTTCCAATCTCTTTGCCAAATTTGACAAGACTGATGAATATTAAGTGAACATGTGTTTAATGGTGAAATTTTTATTATTTGGCAGTATTTTGGCTTAGGTCATGGCTGAGACACTATTTTTCCAGCTGTGACCCTTGAAAGACGATCAAAATCACCGTTTTATAAAGGTCATGATCGAGATAAATTTGTTCAAGCCGTGACCCCGACATCTTTCGAAAGAATCAGTCCAAAAGCGTTTGTTATGGATGAGCCAGTTTGTTCCAACTGTGACCCTTTCAAACTTCAGAATTTAATAGCAAGGTCATGGTGGAGACAATTCTATTCTAGTCATTCCCCTCAGATTATAAATATGCAGAGTCTGTTTGGGGAAAAAAATAAGGGGACGAAGTTTTATTTTTTCTCTAGTTTTCTTTGTAGTTTTTGGGGTTTTTACGATTTTCTTCAATTGTAAACACTTTATTTACATGAATTTCAATAGCATTATTATATTAAACACTTGTTCTTTATTAGTCTGTAAATGACTAGCTTAGATTTAATGAAAATTTCACTATAAAAAAATTGGTTTTACAGTAGGAATTAATATTTTTACCGACGGAAAATGACCTTACCGATGATTTCTTATTATTTTACCGACAAAACGCATCCATCGGTAAAATGCAAGTAGATAGCAATTTACCAACAAAAAATTCCATCAATAAATATTACCGACACAATTATAAAAAAACATTCCGTCGATAGTTTTATTAAAAATACATTGAATGTGTCGTCGTGTTGACTGTCTACCGATGAAATATTATGTTGGTTTACTATTGGATGTTTCGTCATGTTGACTCTACAGCTAGAATATTATGTTGGTAAACCATCAATAAATCTAATGAATAAATTATTAATTTATTTAAGTATGAACAGCAATAAAATATCTATTTATATGCAAAACATATAACTCAATACTAAATGCTCTTAAAATATCCTGGAAGACAATGAAAACTTCAAATTATTGAACCTATCCCAAACACAAAACCACCACGTTCATCAACCTTTAGTCCAAGATTCGGAACTAGGACAGCAAACAACTGCAGAATAACATGACGGCTCAATTTGAAACTTTATGGTGACCTATGACAGCATACAGAGTAGTCAGGCTCAATTGCTAATCTGTCTTCAATATCTTACACAAATTCTGGGTTAATCTACTTCAAGTTTTGTTATCTAGGCTACAAAATAAAACACACACAGCCAGAACTCTTTTGTTTCTTAAATGGGAAACTCCAAGCATCTCTCCATTCTTTATAACCTGAAGAAAGGAAAAATAACAATTCTTATCGATATCATAATCCATAAGCTCAAAAGGTGTCAAACATTAAGCCCGAAACAAGATCACCACATGCGTCAAACGCATCACTCTTATTTTTTAATGCAAAAATTTTATAATGGGAAGGACCGAGATGGCTAGTTAAAGTCATGTTGGCCATACCTGGCCCACTGTACAACTTTTTCGTTGGCATTTAATACAGAGGGGCAAGATTTGGCTCATTCTTGTTTTTATGGATTTTCATTCACAATATGACCCATAAATCAATTTTGAGTGATCCCCACTATAAGTGTTGCAAATGCAAAGCGTAATCCACATCTGACCAATGAGGCTCCCGTGATAGGTTTTATATAGCAGATTGACATTTTCACATAAAAGATTTAAACTCGGGATGCTCAATCATTTGCCACTATATATTGGACCAGGAGAGCAAAGGACCCACTAAAGCTACCGTATATAAGAACATGAAGTGAGTTAAAACTTGAAGTTAAATTGCAAATATATTATAGTATAACACAATGTCCTTGGGTCTTTCTAGTCAAACTGGGAACATAAACGCTACCCTGAAAAGTTGATGACAACAAGAACAAAGGTGACTCATTTGTCGAATGCCAGTTGACTTGGGAAGTCACGATAAGAACAAAAGTTAATGACAATAAGAACACACACATTTCCCATGTACCATAAGATTAGCAAACCCTGAAACCTGAAACATTCCAAACCCAGTACGTGACCTAATAAACTAAAAATTCTATATACCACACCAGCAATGCAAAAATGATAAAGACTGAATACTTGAATCATTATACATCAGTTGAATGCATAAGTTTGTCAGCAGTATAATAAAACGAAAAAAAAAAACATTCAACAACTTTTGCTTAAGAATTTATAAAGGACAATCAAATCATATTAGGCATCAAACTACCTTAGCTGAATATAGAATTATATCATCCTTGGTTAATTTGAAGGAATGATTGCTGCCATATGATGCGAGATTCAGTGCAGCACACGGCTCTGCCTGACAAATAGCAATGCACATCCACAAATTTAGTTAAATGTTACAATCATGAAATGAACAAGGCAACTAGATAACCTTACCTGAGATTCAGTTGTCATAATCAATAGATCCTTTGGTGTATAGGCATTGATGTCTTCAACTTTCACCTATACAATGTAAAATAGAAGGCATCATGAATATAAGAGTAAAATGAAGATTGGAATTACAGAAGTTGTGTTCTAAAACATTTTTAGAAATGATTGATTTGTGCATGCATAGCAAACAAATAATATATGCAAATAGTACTAAAGGTCTGATCCAAATGACAATTGTAATTACAGAAGTAACATTCTGAAACATTTTAAAAATTGATTGACTCGTGCATATATAACAACTCAAAACATATGCAAATAGTACTAAATGTTTTATTCAAATGGTTTCTAAGAATCTTTTTTTTTTCTTATTTATTAGTAATATTTTATGTGAAAATGTCAACTCAAAACATATGCAAATAGTACTATGCTTCATTAATTCTAACTACCAAAATAAAAAAAAATAAAAAAAAACCTCCTAAAGGACACCCATCTCTCCAACAAAGTAAAACCCATAAAATTTCCTTTAATTGATTCATGTCAATACAATCAGCTGATAATCGGAGTAAACAAATTCAGAAGACTTGCCAACTTTATGCCTTCGATCAAAGACTTTCCCATCCAATGTTGATTCATCAATCTATAATTGAAAACATCTTATGCAGCTAGTGAACTCAAATGAAATAGAAAAGAAAAATTATAGATCTAAAGAGGCCACAAAAGCCTCTTTCGCCCTGTAAATAATACTTCCATTTGCTTGCCACTGCCACTTTATGTGGAAGCTATTCAATCTTGGGTTTCTGAGCACAAGCCCACCAGCATTGGTTAGTTCTTTTGATTTCTAAAGCTACACTGCTGTAGATTAGCCAAAAAACTAGAGTAGGAAGTATATGTATGGCTTCTAGAAACACTAAGTGCATAAAATGATTGGAAGCTTGTAAAGGACAGTAAGAAAGAATGATATTCTGAAGTCTGACAACAGAAAAGAACTCACCTACAAGCAATAAACTCGATTGATAATGTATCAGGCCAGCTGACAATTCTACCTAGCACTACATGATAACCAGTCCATGGCACATACAGTAACCCTTATTTTCAGCATGGAAACCATTTTAAAGAGGCAATTAAAAAACATGCCACGCCACTAGTATAATGAGGTATCAGCTGAGCAAAGACATGGATGACGCCTAGAGATTCACAAACAAATATCAAAAACTCTGAACTCAAGGTCGGAGAACAACATAGAAAAGCATCCAAAAACAACTGAAGGCAACCAATACATTCAAGAGCACAAATAGCTCTAAACTCTATTTTCAAATCTAGTCCTTCCCATTTGACAAATTGATTAAGTTCCAAAACTGGTATTCTTTCCCAAACTCTCAAATCCCATCAATTCCAAAGAATAAGAACACAATGGAATCAAAATTAGAACAAAAACTAGAAAAAAAAAAACTTGCTTTAATTCCATTTCATACTCTTGGTAAAAATATTAACTTGTCCAAAACATAACATCATCCTTTCAGCAAGTTAATTTCTAGAACAAAATTCTCAAAATTTCAAAATAAAAGCTTAATAAGACACTCACAAGTAACGAAAAACATCCTCAGAATCCAAGCTCGGTGCGGCACCAGTGCCTACGCTTAGCTTTATACCTAAAAATTCAAAAAATAAATAGCAAAAATTAGCAAATAAAGCTACGATTACTGAAATTACTTGATCTAAATTGACAAATTCAATTTAAAATGAAAAGAAAAAAAAGAAAAAAACGTGATGGTATTGTCGGCGAGCATGCGAATCCAGTGAGGAATAGGCCTGTTTTGTCTAATCTTCTTGGCTAACTTCTTCTTTATCCTGAAAGTCTTGTGAGACAGCTACATTTACAAACACCCATTGCCACCATTAGATAACCGCTACGCAAGTAAATTACAGGATCTCTAAAATAAAATATATATACTATGAGAGAGAAAGAGGGAGTGATCGCATACCATTTTTGAGTGCTGTAGCTGAGAGCTCGGCTGGTAAATTTGAAGGAGTTCTTTCTGTTAAGTGACGTATCAAAAACCCTAAATCATCAAGGGAGGGGATTGAGAAGGTTTTTGTCAGGTTACCTAACAGAGCGAGGGAGGGAGATAGAGAACTCTGTCGAGATGGCAGTGGTGGTGAATCAGCAGTGGGGGTAACCTCACCTTTGAAATGGCAAGGAGTGATGTTGGAGCGGCTGAAAGAAAAATATCGAGACAAGGGCTTGATTGAATAAGGGAATGCTGACAGTAGGGGATTTTTAACCAGACATTAGGGGATTTTTAACCCTAAATTATTTTATTAGTATTAAATATAAAAAATTTTATAAGCACCCTCATAAAATTATCGACTATAAGAAACCCATAGTGAAAATTATAACTCTATTGTCATAAATTTTTGTCGCCTTATTTAGCTCAAAAAAATTTCCACATTTATTTACAGATAGTTCCATTGCAAAATTCGTCAGTAAATCTTCAAAGATGCTTGTATTACTGATTGAAAATTCTATTGCTGCAAAAGTAAAATGGTAAAATTAAATACCAACAGACATAATCGTAGATAAATCTATTAGCAACAGATGTGCCAGCATTTTCCACCAAAAATATCGACGAATTATTAATTTTTTCAGTAAAAATGTTGCCCTTTATCAAATTCATTTTTTTTATCTATATATTATCAATTTTGCTGGTAATTCATTGGTAATATTTTAATTTTACCTACGAAATCTAAATTTGTCGGTAAAAACCATCACCAAAATTGATTTTTTTCTAGTGTTTGCTGAGATTGGAAGAGAGAAGTTGGTACAAATTTATCACTAAATTCAACAAAATGGGTTTACTAATTTTGTTCTCTCTTATCTCTTTATTTTCTTGAATGTGTACTAAGTAGTGACCTTGTTGCTTGGGGGTCTATGAATCCCCATACCAATGTAAAACTTTAAGCTATTTCATGATTAATATATAATCTAATATTTTATTCTTCTATGTGATGATCTAAATGTTAATTTTATTCAAGTAATTTTATAATTCTTTTATATTAGATGAATGGGTTTGTGCTTATTTGGATTGAATATTTGTATGCTCTGCTTTTGCATGTCTTAATAGTGATTCTAGAATAGAGACTATTAGATCTAATGTTATTGCATTGTAGATTCAAAAATAGATTAATTGGCTTCGGAATAGAAAGCCAATCCATCTCTAGGTTTTTTAAAACTCGGCTTAGACTAGTTAATCGATTGGCTCTAGAATGGAAAATTGAATAGCTAGAATAGTTGGCTCTGAAATGAAAACTTAGGTTTTATTAGGTCATCCACATCCACATCTGGATCATATTATTTTTATGTTAAAAAATTTGCTTTGTGTATGGGCAGGATTAGAGACTTGAGCATCTTTTTAGTTAATGTTTTACCTTGAACTATTTTCTTTGATTTTATTACATTTAATTACATTGCATTTTTTATTTTAATTCTTTTAATTTTGTTGGTTAATTTTAGTGTTTATAATATCTTTCATCAAAATAATTGGGAAATTCTTTACACATATGATTAATCAAACATTTTTATCTTGCAAACACAATCTCTTGGGTACAATATTCTTGGGATCTTAATTGTATTCTCCTATATTACTTAGCTGATTTAGTACACTTGTTGGCATTCAGTCAATTAGTATATCTTCCAATGTCATAGTCCCAATCTCCGGAGCCTCATGTCTTATGTGTATCCCTAAAACATTATCCATATAGGCATTACCTCAGCATTAGTAGTAGGTGGCAGATGCTTGACATGCCCCCTTTATGCAACATCAGGTGCAACTCATTCAAAGCTCAAGGCCTTATCAATCTCTTCCAAAGATAGGAGCTTGTACCCAGTTAGTGATACATCTTTTGATTGAGTCATATATTTGTCTAGTACTACCTCATGGACTTGCTGTGGCTAGATCCCCTATCTTAGACTCCAGCACTCACTCTCTCAGAAGAATTTGAGTAATCACTCCCTTGATAACCATCTCCTGCCTTAGTGTGTGGACCACCTTCTGTAATGTCATTAGAATCTAGTGGCTGATATTCACCCATATTTTAGTCACCATGCCCTAAAGGTGGAATGTGTTTGTCACATTGACTTTCCCTAGACTACTTGTCCTATCAAGATATGAAAATGAGAGCACTGTAGGAATTCCATAAGGGTGGAGAACTGCTGATGTGTAATGCTGACGTGGTGGTCTAGTATTGTGAACTAGATCATTCCTCTTTTTTATCTTATTATTGGGATCCTCTGTATTAAAAAGTGGTCAGAAACTCCCTAACCATCCAAGGATACATCTTGAATGCTAGTCCATTAAAATTATCCCATCTAATATGAGCAAGGAGTATGTCTGCCTCTTATAGCATCCTAAGGCACTTTAGAACCGTACGACTCATGAAGCAACTGGGAAAAACTCGCAGGGCATGAACATCTTCATACCTCTCTTACCCCTCTAAAGTCATCTGTATGTGAGGAAAAAGCTCATTAGCTATAGGTATTGGTGCACATCATGGAGATATATATCCTATGAAAAACAAAAAAGTACAATTAGCCCCATGTTAAAAGGTTGACTCAAATTATACAATGGCACTCCTTGTATGAACTTTGATAACATTTAGGCTTGAAATACATTGAATCAAATATGTAAAGGAAATTCATACTCAATGCACCAAAATAAGGCAACAAGAAAAATTCCCACCGCTACCATAGTAGCAGTATGTATCAAAGCCAAAATAGGAGTAAGCCCTTCCATAGCATCTGGCAACCATACATGAAGAGGAAACTGAGCTGATTTAGCAATTGCGCCAGAAAATAATAGAAACGCACACAAAGTAACAAATACAAAATTAACTTGATTTATTGTTCAACTCTTTGACAACATGAAAAAACCAAAAGCTCTGCCCTCCCTCTTTATCGATCCAAGGGATGGAAGGGCAGAGGCCTTCGGTGTCCCCTCCAGTCAAAAATTGGGGCCGTTGATTCATCATCTTTAACGTCTCTAATTAAAAATCGAATATGAAACTTTAGTTTCGTTCGGCTCTTTTATGGAATATGGATAAATTTCCAGCTATAAGCTAGAAGATAAGACGTGAGTGAAAAAAATTGACCCATAACATCTATGTTAGCTTTTTTGTATTCAAAACAAGGCGCTTTCTAGATGATCCCTCTAGACAAGTGGGATTTTAGTTACTAGTTCTAATTTGATACAAATTTATATTTTTTGGGAATTAGTTGGAATGTGTTCTTATCTTTTAATAGGTTTTTGGTTCACACGACCCATCGCATCGAATGCTTTTCAGTCATTCATTGAATGATAAATCACTACAAGTGACGGAGATACACAATTTAAATGACGGAAAATCCAATATTTAAAAATTGTATCGAGAACACATAACTTAGCCTAAGCCTATCTATAAGCATTTACTAATCATACTCAAAATTTAACTCTAATCACATGCCCATTTTTTTGGTAACATAATTACAATACACTCATTATATCTATGCATTATGTGCATGTGCTATTATATATACTATATTGTTATTATATACACATTGTTATTTTTCTATTGTCATTTATTTATTATCATATTAATATTAATATTAATATTAATATTAATATTAATATTAATATTAATATTATTATTATTATTATTATTATTATTATTATTATTATTGTTGTTGTTGTTGTTGTTGTTGTTGTTGTTGTTGCTATTACTATTACTATTACTAGCAACATGGCAGAATTTCGTTACTTTATTAATCATACACTGTTACATTATGTTAAAAATTCACATATTTTGATCCTACAACAATTTTTTATTAATAAATTATCATGCATGGCAATAGCCCTAACACATAAAGTACAACCAAAACAAATAAATGCTTAAAAAATTATTCAACACATAAGTACACATTGTAAACTACCATTCGTTCATCATTTTGCAAACATCACCCATGTAAACAAACGAATAAAATAATAAAAACATACTCGTGGGTAAAAGACATGAATGTTAGAAAAGATTAGTTGCTAAAAACATAAAAAAAAAACTTTAAAGAAATTGCCCCTAAACTAAAGGTAACTGATCATAACATAAGAAAATGCAAAAAAAATATGAAAAATAGAATGAAATCACTTATAAATTGAAGAAATCAAAGGGAAAAAATGTGAAAATGGTGAAATAAAGGAAGAAGAGAAGAAAGAAGAACAACACAATTTTTATAAGAAATGTCATAATGAGTCATGGTTGTGGGTCATTTTTAAATTAAAAAGTGCCCTTTTAGATGTCAAAGGCATGACTATCAAGGAATGACTGTTATTCAAATGAGTCATACCTATTACTGGCCATCATAGACACAAATTAGGCCAGACTCCAAAACTAAAAAAAATAAGACTTTTTCCAAAACTTTTCAAGGGATTTTTTTGCTCCTGGAATATTAATGCATCATAATGCTTCGTTAGGGAAAACTCCTTTTCTTTTGAACACATGCTCAAAAAATGCACATGAAATGCATAAGGCATATAAATTTTACAAAACATGTCCTAGGTCATTGAAAAGTCCAGTCATTTGCATGAATTATCAAGTCACGGTTTTGACTTGACCATTCCCTATAAATAACCCCTTGCATTCTTATTTGAAACCACATCATGCTTCTTTTATGGGCTTTCCTTCCTCTTTATCGGGCTTTTCTTCTTGCTCTCTTCCTTTAGTTGTTTCCTTTAGTATTTTTAGGTTAGATAGTCCATTTTTACCATTTTTTTACCTATGGCTGACCTATTCCTTAAGAAACTATATAAGTTGCTTGATGTCGCTGTAGCTTAGGAAAATCCCATCATGGCATTTTATTTTGACCTCAGATTCCTCTAAAGATTTTAACTTGACATGCACCTTTTATTGGCAGCTATGTGATATTAGGACTCATAGCTCCATATGTTTCAATTTATACACTAGGGGATATGTCCCTTGCTTTAGGAATTTGCATTTATCATAGGCATATTCTTGCCCCCGGGGACCCTACTTGCATCCCTAACTACGTGCTAGATTATCTAAGTGAAGTTCTCCGAGCATTAGGGATCATACCCTCTACGACCATGAGTTTGGTGTCTAGAGATGGTCCCTTATCTCTAAAGGTTCTCTTTAATTTCCTGGATAGGCTTACAAAAATTCCTTCTTGTCATATTAAGATTATTATGTTAATCTACTTTACCCAATTTTTGACCATGATCAGAGATGGGTTCACTAGCAATTACAAGCTCTTCGATGTCATCGATGGCATCCATCATGAATTGACCCCTTATCCACTAATCCTAGTGTAAACCTTACTTGGCCTAGATAACGTGCAAGCTAACATATACACTTCACTTGTAGCCTTTTATTACTCCAAGTATCTATATTCATTTACTTAAAGGTGGTATGCCTTTCGTGGATCTTCACATTAGATTTTCTTAAAGGGAAATGTGTTCCTTTAGGAATTTTCACAAGACCCTATTGGGACGCACACTAGAGCTCGCTCAATTTCGAATTTGCTCTTGAAGGCTCACTTTTAGGATCCAAGACTGGATGAGGCTCACTACAACTCATAAACTAGCCACTTCACAATTAAAAAAGGGGTTAGGCCTAATTAATTTTTAATGGTTAACCTATAAAGGTGTACAATATGGGCTCAAAGAGGTAGGTGTCATGGAGTCACCACCCAACAAAATATTGAAAAATAAATCTCAACCTTTTGATGCCCAAATAGAGATCGATTTTCGAAACATCATTTTTATTTGGCATATTGGTTAGGTATTTCTTATAATTAGGTTTTATTTATTAATCCACTACCTCTCGTTTCACGTAATGTAATACAATTAAATTAAATAAACACATCAATCAATTTAAGAAAAGTGGTAAAGAAAACAATAAACAAAGAAAAATATCCTACTTAACTTATTACAAAAGCAAATCGTCCAAAGGATTTATTAAAATATCACACATAAAATGGGCTATTCATTAAGTTTGAGAGCATTGGTTCCCTCATACACATTTACAAAATATACGTAAATAGTCCTTATACAAAATTTTTTAGAACATATGGGATTGGTGATCGCAATTTTGGTGAAAATAAGACTCCTTTTATTTGTGTGATTTAGGGCGAAAAGTAGACATTAGTCCATTTTATTTGGAAAACCCAATTTAATTAAGTACAAAACATTTAAATGACTTTTAATTAATTAATATGCTAACAATTCCTTTTCTTACTAGTTATTACATCCCAAAAGCGAAATATATCTAAAAAAATAAATAAAGTACAAAAATAAACAAATGAAACAAACCAATAAACAAAGCATAATAAATTAAAGAAAATAAAATATAAATCAAATGCAATAAAAAGTAAAAGGGGTAGAAGGGAACGTTCCAAGGGTTAAACCTCTAAGGCAAAATAATTCTCCTAAATTACTCATTTAATGCATAAAAAATAAAAGCTCAAGGAAGCATAAAAACACATTAATTAGCACAAAAAAACATAACATAAATCAAATAATAAAATCAAAACACATAAAAAAAACACATGCTGGAATAATTATTAAATGAACAGAATGTAGATCATGCAAAAATAGGAGCGAAAAAAATTAATATGTTCCTAAACATGCGAAACCCATGAAGTATGGAAAATACCTTGAAAATACACTTAAAAGGCCCAAAATAAGTCATAGACGGCCTAAGGGAGATAATAGATGGCCAAAAGAGAGGGAGAGCGACAAGTGAGGAGAAGACACATTGATGTCCCATCTGTCGTGTTGACAAACGACCATCTATTGGGTCTTTTTCCTATCTGTCACTCGAATATAGAAATAGGAAGCATATTTCTTCACACAAAAATAAGAAAACCAAATTTAAATACTAAGGATACGACTCTAAGACCTTAAAAAATGTTGAATCTTCTAAAAAATTAATAAATGAGATTTAAATCATACTAGCATAATGTAAAACATATTAGAATAGAATTTAAGTCAAAATATCCATCATGCATTAATAAAGAAAAAAAACCCTAACATGTTATTCTAGCATATTAAATATATTCAGATCATCATGACATTACTGTAATTATAATAAATAGATTAAATAACATAAAATCATAAATTATGGCATCATAAAATAGCAAATAAATAAACCTAACTACATAATCATGATATAGACTTAGAGAGAGAAAGAAACTTGGAGCCTAGAATATTACATTCAGGATTCTTTGTTTTGTAACTCTAAAAGTAGTAATCCAAACCTTGATCCTTGATTTCCATGTTTGAATTAATGGGATATCACATGGCTTAAATACAATGATCACACAGCAGAAAAATAAAAACTTTTGATCATAAAGCCATGCAATAAACAATATAGAATCGAAAACATGCAATTTTAGGGTTTCGATTGAACTTACATCCTTGAATGCACTTCAAAACTTGATTTTTGCAATGACCAATATATAAGATGGACTTGTATACCTTTGATCTCAATCACCAATGCCAAAGGTGCTGCCTTTCACGCCACACCACTCTATATTCACACACACACACACTTGCAAAGTCGGCCTAAAACGAGAGTGCTAACTCTATGACTTGTATTCAGCAATGGGTATGGTATGAAGACATAAGATTTGATCTTGTTCTTCTTAGGGTTTTCAATGGCTGCCCAAAATATAAGAGAGGAAGAGATAATTCTTTCACTAGGGTTTCATGTGAATGTCGAAATCTACTAGCTTTTAGGTAGTAATTTCAGCCTCCATTACATCCTAATTAAGTGGTATAATTTGTTCCAAATACATATAGGATTTTAAACTTAATTAACTAAAGATAAATAAATAATTAATTATTCGAAGATAAATAAATAATTGTCATTATCCTTGTCTTTGCCGTGTTTTTCACTCTCTCATGGACTAAAGTCCATTAGCAATTTAATTACCCATTAACCTTACTAATTTGATTTTAATTAAAAGTCCAAATTAATGGCCAATACTCTATATATTATTTTAGGTCCAATGCTTTGTGTGCTATCCTATATGTCTATTTAATATTGGCAATGAATTAATAAATAATTCAAAGGCCATATATATATTCTCTAGCAATATATTATAGCATTCCAAATTAAATGAAAATCCAAATAGCATCTAGTGACCTAATGCAATCTTGCATAGTTCTTTACCCATAAATTTCAGAATTAATATAAGGCATGGAACTAGTCATCCTTATATATATACTAATTCCTTTCTTGATATTTCAGTGACATTAAACTCTCAGATAAATAATGATTACTCATTATTTCATCTCGGTATGGCCATACACTTCTCAGTTCACTAATCAAGTGGTCGATGATATTTTTCTCTCTTATCGAGAGGGGTAATCCCTTTACTTCTCTCATTATCTCTAACATGAATTAGTGCATGCCCAAGCATACCCACACTAGTCACCCTGTTATGAGTACGTTAGGTGTATGTCAAAGTACACAGTAATTTATAAATAGTTTCATAGAGATTTTAGGTCTAAAAACTCCGATGTAAAACTTGCAATTGAGAAACACTTATGACTTGTATCATGTAGTGTTCTCATGTGCAGATCAAATCCAAATGCCATGTTCTAAACATGCATATATGATCTCTGATTGACACTTCAGTCCTTATGATCCGTAAGATAGAACTCAAATTATTAGAGAGAGCATACTAGTCTTAATTCATTTATTATTCCCATAACAATGACTGACTAGGGATATTTAGAATGAAGTCTCAAATGTTTCAAGATCTTACAACCATGTGCCTCACACATGATAACTTAAATTGAAAGAACATTCTTAGATAGTTCTATCACTTGATATGCACAGGAATATAATAGATAAAACAAATGTCTCATTTATTAACTTGAGTATTTTATAATAATGCATTGGGGCTAGGGCTTACACTAACAATCTCTCACTAGTACTAGTCCCAATTGGGTATAACCCTAAGACCGAATGCTCTCAAATGAGCTTTGTGTAGATTTGGACGCAACTGTTTCATCAATAAATCTGCAACATTGTCTTCACTCGCTATCTTGCTAATCTTGATGTCCCCACAGTCAATGATCTCTCTGATCAGGTGGTACCTCTTGAGTATGTGTTTGGATTTTTGGTGTGATCGGGGCTCCTTGGCTTGTACTATGGCCCTGTTATTGTCACAAAAAATTTCTAATAGATCTAGGATGCTTAAAACCACTCCTAATCTAGAAATGAAATTTCTAATCCAAATAGCCTCCTTACAGCCTCACTCGCTGCAATATACTCAGATTCTGTAGTTGAGTCGGCAATAATCTCTTGCTTTGAGCTTCTCCAACTGATAGCACCACCATTCAAAACAAAAACAAAATCAAATTACAATCTTGAGTCCTGAGTGCTAGTCTAAAAAGCAGCGTCGATAAAACCTTATATGATGAGCTCTTCTTGACCACTATATACCAAGTAGTGATCCTTAGTCCTTCGCAAGTACTTTAGAATCCCCTTTACAGCAGACCAGTGTTCTCACCAGGGTCTTACTAAAACCTACTAGTTATACTTAGTGCATGAGCAACATCCAACCTAGTACACAATATAACATACATGATAAATCCAATAGTAGATGCATATGGGATTCTACTCATATTATCCCTCTCCTATTTGGTTTTAGGACACTATTCTTTAGTCAAAGGAACTTTCAAAGCCAAAGGTATGTACCCTTTCTTTGAGTCTCCCATATTAAAATGCTTTAGTACTTTGTCTATGTACTTTTCTTGACTTAGTCCCAAGAGCCGATGCGATCTATCTCTATAGATCCAAATACCAAGTATTGTCTCAGCTTCACCTAAGTCTTTCATTGAGAAACACTTCCCTAACCATTGCTTAACATTTTGCAATGTTAAGACGTCATTCACAATGAGAAGGATGTCGTCTACATATAGAACCAGAGACACTTGCTCCCACTAACCTTCTTGTACACATAAGGCTCATCTTCATTTTTAATAACGTCAAATTCTTTGACTGCTTCATAAAAATGGAGATTCCAACTCTGGGATGTTTGCTTCAATCCATAAATGGATTTTTAAAGCTTGCAAACCTTCTTAGGATGCTTGAGATCAACAAAACCCTCAGGCTGTGTTATGTACACATCCTCGAGGAGATTTTCATTAAGGAAAGCTATTTTGACCTCCATTTACCATATTTCATAGTCATGATATGTAGCTATGGCAAGCAAAATTGTAATGGAATTGAGCATGACTACATGCAAAAAGGTCTCATCATAGTCTACACCATGAGTTTGTTGGAAACCTTTAGCTACTAGTCTACCTTTGTAGGTCTTATCAGCTTTGAGTTTAAATAGCCACTTGCATTCAATTACCTTAGCACCTTTTGGTGGATCAACCAAGGTCTAAACCTGGTTATCGTACATTGACTGCATCTCGGATTTCATGGCTCCAAGCTAATTTTCTAAGTCAGGGCTCACTATAGCTTCTCGGTAGGTAGTTGGATCTTCACGATCCACTAACTCAATAGTGTCACTATCGATGATTAGAAATCCATATCTCTCAATCTCCCGTCGTACCCTACCGGACTTTCTAGGTTCTTATGCAATGGGTTCTTGCTCCACAACTGGTTGTGAACTTGATCCCATTTCCAACTCATCCTCTATAGGAGTTTGTGGCACTTGACTTTCTCCAAGTTCTACTTTGCTTCCATTGTCTTTTTTGAGAAGGAATCCCTTTTCCAAGAAAACAGCTTTGCGAGTAACAAACACTTTTTTTTTCTGCTTATGAGTAATATTAGTATCCCTTTGTTTCTTTAGGATAACCCACAAACAAGCAAACAATAGATTTGGACTCTAGCTTGTTAGATGTTAATTTCTTAACATGTGCTTCACAACTCCAAATCCTGAGAAATGACATATTAGGCTCTTTCCCAATCTATACCTCGTATGGTGTCTTCTTAACTGCTTTAGTTGGAGTACGGTTCAGTAGAAACGCAGTAGTTTCTAATTCATAACCCCAAAAAGAGACAGAAAGATTAGCTTGACTCATAATTGATCGAACCATATCCAACAGAGTTTGATTCCTCTTTTTGGACACACCTTTCCATTATGGTGTTTCAGGAGGAGTGAGCTATGAAATAATTCCACACTCCTTTAGATGACTGTCAAATTCTGGGCTTAAGTATTTTCCACCTCGATTTGATCGAATGACTTTTATACTTTTGCCAAGTTGGTTTTCTACTTTGTTCTTAAACTCTTTGAATTTTTCAAAAGTTTTAGATTTGTGCTTCATTAGATAGACATAGCCATATCTACTGAAGTCGTCTGTGAACATTACGAAGTAACTAAAACCACCTCTAGCCTGTGTACTTAATGGTCTATATACATCAGTGTGTATTAATCCTAACAAGTCAATAGTCCTCTCACCTTTCTTGTTAAAAGGACTCTGTCATTTTTCCATGCAAATATGGCTCGTATGTGTCATAAGATTCTAAATTGAATGATCCAAGCACTCCAGATTTATGGAGTCTTGAAATGCATTTTTCATTTGCATGTCCTAAACGACAATGCCAGAAGTAAATAGGGTTCAATTCATTTTATTTAACCTTCTTTGTATTAATATTGTATATGGACTCTCTGTTTTGTAGAATAAGGATATATAAAGGCCATTTTATACCATAGCATTGCCATATAAAATGCCTTGGTGATGAAAATGAATATTGCCATTATCAATAACAAAGTCAAATCCATCCATATCCAAACATAAAACTGAAATAATATTTTTGCTCATAGCAGGCACAAAATAACAATTCATTAAATCTAAGCATAATCTAGAAGGTAAAGTGAGTCGATAGTCGCCTATCTCCATGGCTACAACTCATGCTTCATTCCCCACGTGGAGGTTCACTTCACTCTTCCCTAGTGTACCGCCTATTTCTTAGCCCCTGCACATTTGAACAAATGTGAGAACTGCAATTGGTATCCAATACCCAAGTGGTAGAAATAAAAAGATTAATTTTAACAACAAAAATACCAAAACTGGATGCCTTGGCTCCATTCTTATTTTGTTCTTCCTTAAAAGAGCGCAGTTCTTCCTCCAATGTCCTAACTTGTTGCAATGGAGGCACGTGCTCTCACTTTCCTTGAGTTTTTGTGCCTTGGGCTTGGGTTGGGCTTGAGGCGCACTCCCACTAGACTTAGGCCGTGCCTGGTCATTCTTGAGTTTTGCCTTACCTTTCCTTTTTCCCTTCGCGGGTCCCTTTTTAATGCCCCATTGAACCATAAGTATAGGATTGGTCTTTCGAATGTTCTCTTCAAAATTCTTAAGCATCCCATGAAGCTCGATGACTGTTTTGTTCATTGCATGCATGTTATAATTCATAACAAATGGATCATAATCATCAGATAATGACTCTAAGATTAAATCAGTAGCCAATTCTTTTAGGACTTATACCTCAAGCTTCTCAAGAGTATCAAGATACCCTTTCATCTTGAGTACATGGGTACTGACAGGAGTACCCATAGTTATCTTACAAGAAATCAAGGCCTTTGTTGTCACAAACTTCTCATGTTGAGCTTGTTCTTGGAACATCTCCTTGAGTTGCACCATGATCGCATAGGCCTCTTGATCCATAAATTGCTTTTGCAAATTGGGCACCAGAGTACAAGTCACATTGTTGGAGTCACTCTTCTTAGTCTCAAAGGTTTCCCTTTGAACTGTAGAGGCATTCCTAGCAGGTTCATCGGGCAAGGGTGCATCCAAAGCATATGACTTCTTCTCTTGCTTAAGAACAATTCTCAAGTTTCAAGACCAGTCTATGAAATTGGTGCCATTCAGTTTGTCCTTTATTAGGATCGATTGCAATGAAAAGTTGTTGTTTGAAGAAGCCGTTTTTCAATCTACAATAATATAAACTTAGCAAGATTAAATGAGATCTTAATATAATCCCACAAACTAAATTAATATCCCTTTAAATAATTCACGTTAGTGATTTAATGTGGGCCATGATCCACTTTTCATAACAACTCATTAGTCAAGCTGAGCTTGTACACCTAAAGAGTTAAGTTACTTAGGTAGAAAAACTCTAATCATGTCTCGTATATGACTCTTAGATCAAATGGGCTAACATCTTAAGATGTTATAGCACAAACCCAATTATTCGTTGCCTAGGTCTAGACATCCCTTTCCATGTTAAGTCCAACCTACATTCACAACCCATGCCTCACAAAGATAATCGGACATATGTAGGACTCCTAGCCTACGTGATCGATGATCGATGCCTTGATGTGTTTCGAATTAGGAAGGCAACTTCGTGACTTACTATTTTAGGGATTCATTTTATTATGGCTTTCATGGCATACGCTTTGTCATCCATTTAGATCATGTATATGTATAAGTGCATAAAGTAAAGCGTGACAAACATGGGCCCAAAAGCCTATAACTAAGATTCTATACTATTACATATAAATATTCATGTTGGGGCTCTCCACTCTAGTGAGCTTCTTCTTGATTTACAAAGTCTTTAAATAAATACTATACTAAGAAATAAATAAAAATTTTACAATAATCATTAATGGATCGTGGGCTATATTTAATTACATAACCCAAGGCCCATGAATGCACCTTGCATATTCATTCATCACACAAAACAAGCAAGCAAATATACATAACATTCATGGATAAAATAAAGTCCAATTTTAATTAATTAAGCCCAACCCATTAATGAAAATTGTGTACTTATACTTTTAAGAGAAGACCCCATGATGGGCTTGGACTAAAGCCTAATGGACTAAATTCACTTATTGAATAAGCTCTCTTAAAAGCCCAAAACACAAACTAGTTAGATTTGTGCCATAAATCAACTTTAGTGTAATTTCCAATTTTGCCATTTTGTAATATTATGTCATCCAGTTCATAAATATTAAAAATACAAATAATATGAACCAACATGAATCAAAATATAAAAATTCATGAAGAACATATAACACATTCGACATTGATAACAAAACAAATAAACAACGTGAAACTAGTTGTTTAATGCTCATATAATGCTACAAATGATGCAGAAACACTTAAAACGATTTTATGACCCATTTAATAACTTAAGTAAGGTCATAAACATTGAATTAAGGTTCTTTTCAGATATGATCTAAATGTGTTTTTTTCATTTTAATAAAAAACAAAATAAACAATGTTGATTAAACATGCAACAAACACAAACTAGTCATTGTTTTAAGTGATTTGTAAATTAACCAATTAAATTGTCATAGACCAAAA
Source organism: Excoecaria agallocha (assembly GCA_037975025.1). Classification (NCBI taxonomy): domain Eukaryota; kingdom Viridiplantae; phylum Streptophyta; class Magnoliopsida; order Malpighiales; family Euphorbiaceae; genus Excoecaria; species Excoecaria agallocha. Next base: position 66,753,117 of record CM075811.1, on the reverse strand, counting down.
TTAAAGCCATTTTTAAAACATGTCTAAACCAATTATTAATATTCTAAAATCACTTACAAACATTCCCAACACATTTTTACATTTTATAGAGAGAAACTAGTTAGTAACAAACACATATCATGCAAACAACCACCTAGTTTCTGATTAACATGTTCAATCAGGTATATATATTTAAAACATACCATGAAAAGCTCTAAAAAAATCTGAGGATTGTATATTAACATGTCATAATTGCCAATTAACCATTTAAAATAATTTATACACTTAACCAATGCAAGAAACACAAAACAAAAAATTTTAGCATCACGTTTCATGCAACAAACGATTTTGAATCAAGTTTTAATGCATCCAAAGCACTAAAACAAGAATGATTAGGCTTCAATACCACTTATGGGATATCATATGGCATAAATACAATGATCACGTAGCGGAAAATTAAAACTTTTGAACATACAAGCCATGTAATAAACAATATAGAATAAAAAACATGCAATTTTAGGGTTTTGATTGAACTTACATCATTGAATGCACTTTAAAACTTGATTTTTGCAATGACCAGTATATAAGATGGACTTATATACCTTTGATCTCAATCACCAATGCTAAAGGTACTACCTTTCATGCCACACCACTCTACGTTCTCACACACACTTATAAAGTCGGCCTAAAACGAGATTGCTAGCTCTATGACTTGTATTCGGCAATGGGTATGGAATAAAGGCACAAGATTTGATCTTGTTCTTCTTAGGGTTTTTAATGGCTGCCCAAAATAAAAGACAAGAAGAAATAATTCTTTCCCTTGTGAAAATTACGGCAATGAGAGAGAGAAAAAACGTAAATTGTCAAAGTTATATAATCAATATATATCACTTAGCTAGGGTTACATGTGAATGACGAAATCTACTAGCTTTTAGATAGTAATTTCAGCCTCCATCATTTCCTAATTAAGTGGTATAATTTGATTCAAATACATATAGGATTTTAAACTTAATTAACTTAATTATCTAAAGATAAATAATTAATTATCTAAAGATAAATAAATAATTGTCATTATCCTTCTCTTTGCCGTGTTTTTCACTCTCTCATGGACTAAAGTCCATTAGCAATTTAATTACCCATTAACCTTATTAATTTGACTTTAATTAAAAGCTCAAATTAATGCCCAATACTCTATATAATATTTTAGGCCTAATGCTTTATATGCGATCCTATAGGTCCATTTAATATTGGCAATGAATTAATAAATAATTCAAAGGCTATATATATTCTCTAGAAAGATATTATAGCATTTCAAATTAAATGAAAATCCAAATAGCATTTAGTAACCTAATGCAATTTTGCATAGTCCATTACCTATAAATATCAAAATTAATATAAGGCATGAAACTAGTCCTCTTTATATATATACTAATTCCTTTCTTGATATTCCAGTGACATAGAACTCTCAGATAAATAATGATTACTCATCATTTCATCTCGGTATGGCCATACACTTTTTAGTTCATTGATCAAGTGGTTGATGATATTTTTCTCTCTTATCAAAAGGGGTAATCCCTTTACTTCTCTCATGCTCTCTAACATGAATTAGTGCATGCCTAAGCATACCCATACTAGTCACCCTATTATGAGTATTTTAGGTGTATGTCAAAGTACATAGTAATTCATAAAGAGTTTCATAGAGATTTTAGGTCTAAGAACTCCGATGCAAAACTTGCAATTGAAAAACACTTATGACTTGTACCATGTAGTGTTATCATATGCAGATCAAATCCAAATGCCATGTTCTAAACATGCATCTATGATCGCTGATTGACACTCCAATCCTTATGATCCGTAAGATAGAACTCAAATTATCAGAGAGAGCATACTAGTCTTAATTCATTTATTATTCCTATAACAATAACTGACTAGGGATATTTAGAATGAAGTCTCAAATGTTTCAAGATCTTACAACCATGTGCCTCACACATGATAACTTAAACTGAAAAAACACTCTTGGATAGTTCTATCACTTGATATGCACAGGAATACAATTGATAAAACAAATGCCTTATTTATTAACTTGAGTGTTTTATAACAATGCGTTGGGGCTAGGGCTTACACTAACATGAATAACTAAAAATGTACATTTATGTATGAAAGATTGCTTAGAATTTAGCTTCCAAGAACAAAGAATTATCTTTCTCTTTTTCAAAAGTCTGCTCTATTTTCCAAAGTGTGAGAGTCCCATTTGAAAATCCTAATTTTTTGTTTGAATATCTGGAGAAAGGTTGGAGATAAACTTTAACTCTAAGTTTCTATAATAGGAAGAGTTAGTTCCTTAAAATTTGGCCTAGATTAGATCTCTCAAATCTAATTATTGTTCAAGATTTTTAAAATTGGAAAAAATGCAAAATTTGAAAATAATCCCACATACGGGCTTCTGTAGTTCACATACGGTCGTCCCTTATATGATTTTCTAAAATTATAAAAATACCCTTGAATCAAACCTTGATTGAAAGAAGATAGCCATAAACAGTAGTCCCTCTATGACAAACGAACATATATCATTTTCAGAGATCTAAACTCAAGATTTTTGAAATTCTTTTCATAACTCCTGGAAAATCAAGTTGGAAAAACATAAAAAAACATTTATAAAAATGTAAAAATTAGAGTTGAAGCTTTGAGATTCACACTCTCTATTAGAAATATAATAGATTTCTCATCATCGAGTAACCCTGATCTAGGATTTCTTGGGTCACGGTGTCTATAATTGCCTCCAATTTTAGGAAACTTATACACTAGTGATAAAAGTGAGCCAAATTTTAGAGTAAGAGGATAAAAGATGTGTACTTAAGGCAACAAATCTCTTATCAATTATTTTAAAACACGTACCATTTATGGCAGTGAGTCTTTGATTAGGTAGTTACCATCATTTTATCAATATGTTAATCCTTGGTTAGGTAATTACCATCAGTTTGTGGATGTTTAATCCTTGATTGGCTATTTGATTAGTGCTAGTTTGTCAGCATGTAAAATTGAAATGAGTTGCTTACAACTGATTAGCACCAGTTTATTGGCATGCAGAATTAGATAAGATTGTTGATTGGTTGATACCATCTGTTGATATATCTAACCTTGCTATTGTGTTTGTCGGTTGGTTGATGCCATCTATCGGCATGTCTAATCTCCTTTTGAATCAATATTCTTTTTGAAAATTTTCTAACCAATATGCATTCATGAGGAGTTACTAATAGCATATTTCATAGCTTGTTTCTCATCTATAAATCTACCTTAGAGATACTACAATATAATTCTTTTCCTCATCATTAGAAGTTAAAAAATCTTTTAGACCATCCCTCTTTTGATGTGCTTCTATTTTATACTGTGATATTGGCTTCAGCTATGTGGATCAGCCTTTGATGAAGTGTTTTACTTTGTCTTCAGCCATGTGGATCAATTATCGATGAAGTCTTTTGCTTTGTCTTTAGCCATTTGGATCAACCATTGGTGAAGTGTTTCACTTTATCTTTAGCCATATGGATCAACCATTGGTGAAGTCTTTCACTTTATCCTCAGCCATGTGGATTAACCATTAGTGAAGTTTTTCACTTTATCTTTAGCCATAAAGATCAATCACTGGTGAAGTCTTTCACTTTGTGTTTCACCATGTGAAACAATCACTGGTGAAGTCTTTTAGTTTATCTTCAGCCATGTAGATCAATTATTGGTAAAGTCTTTCACTTTTTCTTCCTTCTCACCAGTCCAATAATTTCCTTATCCAAAGGAGATGAAAGGATTTTGACCATCTCTTTTAATTCCTTCTAGAGTTGGAAAATATATACACTTCTCTTTGCTATGCATCTCTTTTGATTTTAAACTATTTAAGTGACTCTTTATAGCACCATATGTGTCTTAGAGCAATGATAAAAGAAGAAGAATCATCACAATTTCCTAACCATTCCCCATTCACAAACACTTTATACTTCTAATCTAATTTAATGTGGCTATCATCAACAAGTTTCTCCATTCCATAAGCAAACAATATGTCTACTATAGGTTCTAACACTTTCTTATGACTATGTCTCCAATATATGGAAAACCATCATCATTAGGGATATTTGTATAATGCTTGCCTGTGAGATGTAGAATATATGCCTTTTAGGAGGGCATTGGTACCTGTGAGAAATGTGTAGTATTAGTGCTTTGCTTATTGAATTTGAAAGACTTGTCTTTTTACTGTGTATCATTTTTAGTCAACCGTGTCAATTATGATCAATTATGGTTAATTCATTCTCTTTCCATTTTCTTTGTTATTTTTATCTTTTTCATTTTTGTTGCTTTTGTTATTTATCTTAGTCTTAAAAAAAGGATAAAGATAAAATGAAAGAGTAATAATTAAAAGTAAGATGAAATATAAATACAATATCAAATTAGAATTTCATATACATCAAAATGTCCAGATGGCAGTCGAAAAGGTGTGGATGATTGTGATAATGATGGGTATGGAGATGATGGTCATGATGATGAGGGGTGTGAGGATAAAGGTCTCACCATACGTGAAGCTAATGGTTTTGATGATGATGGTCAAGGCTGATGATATTGCTGTGCTGGTATCGCAAAAGGCTTTACAGGTAGAGATGGTGCTTTGAACTAAAACCCAAATATATAGGTAGCTAATGGGCATAGAATCTGTCCAATAATCCTAACTAATCTATTAATCCTTGTGCTTAGCTCCCTGATAGCTAATGTTTGTCAGCTTGCATAATCCCTTAGGTCATCCTTTATCTTGCTAATACAAGTGTCCAATGCTTATCTGGCCTATCCGACAACATCCAAAGGACACTAACTAAACCCCTCTATCCTGGTGGTCGGTTGGATTACCCTAGAGATTGAGGTATTGTGGCATGTAATGCAACATCAAATCTAGCTCTAGTAGCTACAAATGCCTCTAAAATCCTATCCACATCCTTCTGATGTCATTGGATAAGGGTTAACATAGAAGCCTCTGACAACTCTAATTTAGTGTTTATTTTTAGTGTATTTTTGTCTGTTTATGTCTCATTTTGTATGTTTTATGTGTTAATTTCCTCTTTTTATGCCAAATGGGATTATTTTGAGAAATATTAAGTTTTGGTATGCTTAGTGGTGAAATTTTAACTTTTTACATAATTTTAACTTGGCACATGATAGAGAGTAAATAGTCTTCCTCGTGTGCCCATGCAGATTTATCAAAGCGGACTGTTTCACTTATACACAAGGTAGAGACTAATTAGTCTCCATCGTGTGCTAAGCAATATTTTAAAGGCTTTAGTTCGGAAGGGTCGACATGACATTTATTAAATAGTCTTCGCCTTGTGCCAATGTTACATTACTCTTTTAACCGGTTGCATATGGTAGAGACTAAATAGTCTTCACCGTGTGTCATTTTAAATACTATAAAAGTAGAATTTCTATTTGGTTTAAGGACACTACAAAAAAATACATTTTAATAATGGAAATATGCTATTTACTGATGGAAAATGATCTTATCGATGGTTTTTTATTATTTTATCAACGGAATGCATCCGTCGGTAAAATGCTCGTAGGTAGCAATTTACCAGTGAAAAATTATGTCAGTAAACAATATCGATGGATTTTAGTGACGAAATTGTAAAGAATATTCCATTGCTAGTTTTATTAAAAATCCATTAAATGTTTCACCGTATTGACCGTCCATAGAAAAAATATTACGTCTGTAAATTTAATTAAGAAATTATTAATTAATTTTAGTATAAATAGCAACATTGTATTTTTATCGGTAATTTTATCGGTAAATATATTTAGTATAAATATTAAAATGGCAGTGGTGGATTTTTTCATCAGTAATTTATCAGAATCATAAAAATTTTCTATTTATTTTTTAATTTCCTATTTGCAAATCCCATATTAAACACAATAAATTCAATATAAAAAAGTATAAAATTTAAATTGAAAATAAATGTTATAATTCAAAATCAACAAATATATTCTAACTCTTGTAGAAGCAATATCAATACAAGTATATATTGTCCACAATGTTTTGTATTATTATACATAAAATTATCTAAAATTTTATTTGCACAAATATCATGTAAATCACAATATCAAAAACAAAAGATCTATCTAAACAGCAACATGGTCAAAAGATTAAGAAAAATAGCAAGGGAATAGATTTTCTTACTACTAAATAGAAAGCTATCATCTTGGACCAGATAATTCTATAGCGTGGAGATTTTAAGTAGAGTTGAGGATCCATTCAGAGCTCCATGATGGAGCCAAATCAACCTCCTGCTACACCACCTCCACCCTTTGCCATTTCTCCCACCTCTCTGCTAGTCCATCACTTTTAAGCATTCTCACAACTTTTGACATTTTAAGTTGCTCCATTGGGGAGCTTTGGGTGCACAGCAATGCTACTTAAATTAGCGACTATACTTTAGTATCAACATACATGTTCTGCAGGCAATTAAGGAATAAAACAAGTAGACAATTTTCTTCTTTTTTAAAAAAAAAAAGTTAAAAGAGGTTCTAAAATCTCCTTGATTCCCTAAATCATTCATTATTCTCTAAATACTACGACCTACCATTTATTTTTACTGAAAGCTAATACAACCCTGCCTCTAAATTTTTTCTAATGCCTATCATCTCAACTTCATTTTATCTCCACATTTAATTACATTACTTCCAATCTATTTTTGTCTTATAATTCGCAATTAATTATTAGTTAATCATAATGTAGACATCGTGCCTTGAGATAAGCCATATTGTTGTTAACCAATAAGGAAACATTATTCGTATTAAGGATGAAAAAAAAACTTTGAGTCTTATCCTTGATTTTCATAAAGTTTTTAGGATTTTTTTTATTGAACTTTGTCTATTTGTACTTTTTTAGAGCCAAAATGAACTTTCAATTGCGAAAATCGTCTTTTTTCTATTGGCAAATGCTTGCTCATTATGATGGACATCCATCTATCGTGATAGGTGTGAGGGATGCCAATCTATCATGATAGACTCTCGTCTATTATGCAATTTTTAATTTTTCTTCCCATATTTTTTGGAGGAAAAGTTGGGATTTTTGTAGGCAATTTCTTTTTATCTCAAATCTAATATGATCTTGAGGGATTAATTTAGGAATTTAAGCCTTAAAATATGAGTTTTAAATGAATTTGAAATCCTAAAAAAGAGAATTTGAAGAAAATTCAAACTCACTTAAATAAATAGAAAAATCATAGGGTTTTAGAATGGGGCTCTTCTTCTTCTTTTTCTTCTTCTTCTTGGGTGGCTAGGAAAAATTCCAATTTTCTTGAGAAACTTAAGAAAGGAAGGCCTTAATTCTTGAGAATAAAAAATTAATTTTTATCTCTTAATAATAAAAAAGGCTCAATTAAATCTTTACACAATAACAAAAACATTTTTATTATTTTTTATCAATTGTGAAGATCAATCGGAGAGTATTTGAAGCATAATTCTCTAGCCTTATAAGATGCAACTGAGGGTAATATCCTGGGCAACATTCATTTTTCTTTGGACTATTTTTTGAGGTTTTGTTGTAGAGCCACGAAATAATCTCCAAGTTTTAGAATCCAATCCCACCATTCAAAATGATGATCAATACGTTAAAAATCTACTATCCAAAAAGTAGCTAGATCCAATGGTGCAATCACTATAAAATGGTAGATTGGTAAAACTGGATAGAGAGATACGTTTTCATTTTGAGGTTCTATCTCAGAGCCACAAAATAATCTACAAGTCTTAGAATCTAATTGCCACCATTTATAATGATGATTGAGGTCTTAAGAAGCAATTTTCCAAAAATCACCATGATCCAACGTTCAATCTTCGATAAATGATAGATTAGTAAAACTGGATGCTGAAGGTAATATTACTAACCTAATTTATCTCTTGATCTAGTTTATAATAGATTTGAATTCATATTTTTTTTGTTCGTGAATGTTGTAGATTTAGTTTTTTTAAGCTTATTTATAGAGTATTTTTTATTACTTATGTTTAGATCTAGGTTGTGAAACCCTTTTAAAGGTATTTTGTTGTGATTTATTATGTGAAAGTGTTGTTGTTAGTTTTTTATGCCACGATTTATTATTGTTAGATCTATTCTTGAACATTGCCATGTTATTCATGATGCCATGAATAATTTGAGCATGATTTAATATAATTAAAATGGCATGTTAAGTTCATTTAAATTTCCATTAATGTATGTTTAGTCTTTGATTCAAATTCTATTCTTATACTAATTTAATTGTCTTAACATGATTTAAATATATTTTGGCATGATTAGAACCTTATAAATATGTATTTAGAGTTAAAATAAGCTTTGTATGCTTTTTTATGTTGTTTGCCATGGAATTCTGCATTTTTGCTCTATCCAGAGGTGATGGATGGAAGGATGACCGAACAGATGCCCGTCCATTAGATGATAGATGGGACATTGTGGGATCGTCGCCTTATCCCATCCCTTTTTGGTTGCTTTGGCCATCTCTCGTGTTGTGTGGCCATCCGTAGCCTTGTTTTCTCCCTTTTTACTATCATTTTTGCAGGTCCTATTGCATTAATCTCATTTGTGTGATTAGTTATATTTTTAGGTGCTATTTTTATTTTATTTGCATTTTACATTTTGTTTATTTAATATTTTTCTAGTCCAAAATGTATTTTTTATATTATTATTTTATCTATTTATTTTCTTTTGTTACAATACTAATCATTGATTTCCTTTGTTGATTGTGAGCTTCTTAATATTATTACATCAAGTTTTGGAGCTTGAGAGGCTGAATACTTGGGAGGATGCCCATGGGTGATTTTAATTCTCTTTTTGCTCATTTTTTATTTATTGCTTTTATTCTTTTATTATATTTGTTTGGATGTATTATTATTTTGAAGGATGTAATGGGTAGTAAAAAGATGGTTTTCGCATGTTGAATCAAAATTAATTTTAAATCATTTTCATTAATTAAATTGGGATTTTTTAATAAAAATTGATCAATGTCTAACTTTTAACCTAAAAATTGACACATAAAATTGAGTCTTATATTTTCATCTAAATTGGGATCATTCATCTCGTATTTTCTAAAAACTAACAAGGACTCTATCTTTTTTTTAGTAAATATATATGAGGGAGCCAATGTTCCCAAACTAATTAATGACCCATTTATGTATGATGCTTGTTTTATTATGATATATCATTTAGGATGATTTATTTATGTAATAATTATGATCTTTTTATTTATTTACCGCTTTACATGTTTGATTGGGATATTTACTTAAATTCTATCGCTTGCATCCTATGGGAGAGGAGAGATGATTAATCTTAAAACTTAATTATAAAACAATACCTAACCAAGATGCCTAATAAGAGTGATATCCCAAACATCAGTCTCTATTTGGATATCAAAATGTTGAGATTCATTTTCTAACGTTCTGTCAGGTGGTGACTCTATGATGCCTACCTTTTGGGTCCACTAGTAGATGCCTTTATAGGGTGACCATTAACCATAGACTTAGTTTGATCCCATTTTATGATAAAATGGCCAATCTATGAGTTAAGTGAGCCTTCTTCGATCTCAGATCCTAAAAGTGAGCTTATAAGAGCCTAATCAGAAATAAGCAAAGGCTCTAGTATACATTATAGTGGCGACTCTACTAGGGACCAAAGAGACCTTGCTCTGAAAAGCATCTTGGTTATGTTTTTTATGATTAAGTTTTCTTATTAATCGTATCTCATTTCTCAATTGCATTTCTTGCATCCATTCTAAAGCCTTTGAATTAAGTTAGGCATCCCTTTTTAGCTCCGATGCTATCTTGAAACATGCCCTATGTTCACTCAATGTAAGGATATATCAAGGAGACCTACCAACCCAAGTTTAGTACCAAATGGTATATAAAATGGTGATCCATTGATCGTTATGCTTGTGTTGAGCTATACTTATTGGCAGGGACCATGCTCGGGTAGCTTTAAAGTTTCATGACCCTTGACTAACTCCGATTCATTGACAATAGCAATTTTCTCTAGGTTGTATAACCATAATAATATTTGCATGCTATGTGGACCTTTGTGTCTTGACCAAACTCAAACAAATTAGGAGGGTACCAGTCAAAGGCTGCCATACCTCGGTAGACCTAACTTGATCTATGTGAGTTAACCAAAATATATAATGGTCAAAATCCATATGGCTACGCTTTTAATTAAAGATTTTATAATATCGATTTTTTAGCTGTGTATCATATGTATCCATTAGGTACCCTGTTAACCCATGGACTAAGCCCACTTGGGAAAGAGACAGCAAGACCTCCTATATGGGAGTATAAGGTAGAAAGGCTATTTTTATGCTTATATGTGATTGTGATTGATGTTTAACCAAACCATGCATTGCATTCATGCATCATATACCATGTTCATACATCACTCCTCATGCATCATCTCTAATGATTGATTTTTTTAACCATCATAAACTCATCTAGATAGTTTAGAGGGTCAAATAGGTGCTTGGTTCGAAGGTTTATACCTAAATTGCCAAAAGCATATTCCACTTTAGATTTGGGATCTGAGATTAGTTTAGAGTTTGGTTCAATTGAGCTCTAAGAAAGCAATCGAAAGACTAGAGAATGATAAAAAATCTTGGGATGATAATATCTGCTTTAAAGGATAAACTAGCCTATACTTTGGTGCCTCTATTCGTAAGATACATTAGATAGAGAGTTAGATAGAGGATTTTAAGAGCTTCAAAAGAGTCTATGGGCTAAAATTACAAGCTTGTTGGACCAAAAATTAGTAAAATTTGAGAAAAGTTTGTTAGCTGGAATTAAGGGTTTTCTTGCACCATTAGCTAAATCTTAGCATGAGACTTTGCCATTCTTAGCTGTCGAGACTAAAAAGGCCTTTACGATGGTTAATGAAAAAGCTACAGAAGAGTACATGACCAATACAATGAACATCCAAGTTAATGAGGAGGCCACGGGGGTTCTAATTTTAAGAGTAATTCAAGATCATTACACTATCATGGATAAACCATTATCTTGGCACCTTACTCTTCTTAATAAGCAGGGGAAATTAAAACTGATCCCACCTAAACCTACTAGGGGGTAGGGTAAGCCACATCATCAGGCAAACTAGTATTGTGCCTATCATCAGTATACAAGAAATCCAATGGATAAATGTCAGACCCTAAGAAATTGCATCCAAAGCATAGTTGATTATGAGAAAGAAATTGATGATAACTGTCAAAAATGGGATACGACAAGGTCCAATATAAATAGCACTGACGAAATGATTGAAGTACTTACCCTTGAAATGGCTTCTCTAATTATTGTAGATATACTAATATCTTAGTATCTCACTCGCCTAATAGGAGAAACAATTGCCAAATTCGAAAAGAGAAAAGTATCAGAGGAGTCTTTTACTAGAGTAAGTGGAGGTGCTAGAAAGATAAAAGGGGTATCGGGCATAGAAGTAGCTCAAAGACAATACTTTAATTTGGGGAAGCCTTTATCTATGGTATTCGTGCAATTGGTCAAAGAAGGGAAACAACAATCTTTACCATACAAACCACCTAAAGTATCATAGATCAGATTTATTTTATAACTTCCATCAGTACACTAGCCATCTGACTGATGATTGTCAAGTTTTAAGGTATCGGATATAAGATTTTATTGACAGTAAGCAACTCTTCGACCCTGAAAAGAGGCAAAAGGGTTATGATGTCGCTTGACCCATTCTGATGATGTCATAATAGTTACACAAGGGGTCGAAAGCAGTGGCATTTTTTATAAACTTTGTTTTTGCTTTTTAAACTCTTTAGTTTAAGCGAATGCTATTTTTTATTATATTAATAAGATTAATAATTTTTCTTACCTGTGTGATATTTTATCTAATTTCAGTATGCATAATCATGATTATAAATCATCATATTTGACATTAACTTAACAAATACATGTTTATTTAATCTCTAAACAAAAGAAAATCCAAAAGAAATCCTATTAGCATTAGATATAACTTTTGAAAAGGGAGAAAAAGATTGAGAGAATGAAAAAAATATATATGAAAGAGTCTTCACCTAGTCCTATGATAACTTGTTAGGAGTTAGTCGAAAGATAGCTATTCATGCGGGATATAGCGCAATCAAGCAAGCAGCCTTAGTAGTGGTGAGTAAGGACTGTAAAAATATATACGTGTTCATCGAGTGAAGAGCTAATGGTTAATAAAGAATGGTTGTTGCCTTACAACAACTATCTTGAAGAGTTAGCCTAAGGATGCTTTAGCCATTTTGGTATTGATGTAGCATGGCACGAAGGGGTTAAAAATGAAACTTGCATAGATTTCTATTTTTGACAAGCCACACGTTGAAATTGAGTAAGTAATGGATGTTAAGATGGAGAAATCAGTGTTCCCAAAAGGTGTCACCAAAGAGGGTTTAAGAATGATCTATGAAATGTCTATTTGATGCATCGGTGTAGGTTAGAGGCTTTATTAGAGATAGCATAAGGGTATTCAATTGAAGTGCTTAAGTGAAAAGGGAATTACGAGTGTAGGTTGTGCTTACACGAATGGTTAGGTGAAAAAAGGAAAAAAGAAAGAAAAAAAGAAAGAAAGAGAAAAAGAAAAATAGAGAGAATGAAAAATAAAAAAAAGGGCGACGACCATATGCTAAGGGCTCCGCGAGTTTGTAATCAACTACTCAAGACATAATGAGAATGATTCATTTATAGGTCCATTATAGTTACCATAGATTACTTTACCAAATGGGTAGAAGCACAATCCTTCAAGAAGGTAGACATTAAGGACATGGCTAGGTTTGTTGAAGAGAATTTGATATGTAGGTATGGATTACCCCAACACATAGTGTCAGTTAATGGGATGTAGCTCCAAGTAAAAATCAAGTAGATGCTCAAAAAGTATAGGGTTTAACATCACAGGTCTTTACCTTATCGACCTGGGGTAAATGGGCAGTTGAAATAGCCAATAAGAATGTCAAGAGGAATTTAACTAAGATGGTTTAGACCTATAAATATTGGGCCAATAAGCTACCTTTTGCCTTATGGGGTTACAAAACTACAGTTAGAACTTCAACAACAACTACCCCATTCTCTCTCTTATATATGGGATAGAGGTTCTGTTGCCAGTAGAAATTAAGCATCAGTCTTTGAGGGTGATTTTAGAAGCTAAATTGCTAGAGTAGAATGGGTTAGATAGAGATTTTTGTAGCTTAATTTACTAAATGGGTATAGGATTCGAGTTTGCTACCATAATTAGATTTGCCAAAAGAGATTGGCTCATTCATTTAGGAAAAAAGGTTAGGAAACATCCTTTAAAGGAAAAAGGTATAGTGTTTAAGTAGATGAGACCTAGAATTTCAGATATTCGAGGTAAGTTTAGACTTACATGGAAGGGACCCTTTGTACTGAAAAAGTTATTATCCAAAAAAGTTGCTATTCTAAATAATAGTGATGGCAATGAATTCATAAAATTGATAATCATTGACAGATTGAATAGGTTCAATGGTTGAGACTTAAAAGAGAATAAGAAAAGGATAAAAGCCCTGCAGGTCAAAAACCAAAAAAGGCAGCCTTGCTAAAATTGGGCACCCCGTTAGGGTGAAAACCTAAAAAAGGCATCTTGAATAAAAATTAAAGGCTAAGAGAAAATAATCAATCAAGAAAACCCAAGAGGGATGATTGATGATAAGAGTTCTAATAGTCTTAAGATTTCATTGTGAGATTAAGTATGTGTCATTGAGATGATATTAAATAATGATTATGTGTAATGAAATCAAATAAAAAAAACCACATTTGTATCTAAAACATTATTAATGTATTCAAAAGTAGCCTTTTTCCAATTTAAACTTTAAAGGTTCTAATAAAGCACAAAAAGTGTCGTTTATGATAGTACCTAATCTAGTTTATCTATGTCACATCTCTCTCTCTATCCAGGTGCCTAAGATGGGATAGCCTACTATCAACCATTAAAATGGTGACCCATTGCTTGTAGGAGGAAAAAGTGGTAAAGTCAAAAGCATTGATATTGAGAATAGTAGTCCTCACGAGGTAGGGCCCAGAGTTAGATAAAACCATGAACATTTTAGCAAGGTTATTTTAATTAACTGTAGGGTTAGTCACCCATACTTTGCATCTAAATAAGACATCAGTAGAGGATACCCTTTAGAGGATAGGGATCTCTCACCATGACTTGTGGCTCCTCAAGTAATGAGTTACAATACAAAATAAGGCCTTGCATAACTTGCGTCAGAATAGACACCCAAGTTGCCCATCTAGTGGTAAACAAATCTTGACCACAAACATATGAAGAGGAAATAGGTTTAACCTGTTGTGAATGCTTTTGATCACTCTAAGTAGGTTCAAGTTATAGTTTAACTCCTTCAAATCAGTGTTAATTATATGACAAGACAAACCAATAAAATAACATAGCAAAGGTCATCCAATATGTTGGCTAAGTCTTTCAGAGAAAGTGTAGCATTGAGACACCAGTCTGATAACTACTGATGGAAGTTTTTAATGCTCTAGTCATTTCCCACTGGGAGTTTATATATATAGCTTGAGATGAAGGTTAGAGTTCTGAAGGCAGAAAGGTAATTTTTAATCACCATGAATCCTTCAAGCTGGGGGCACAACTTCTGAGTAAAGTAAATTATTAAAGGATCAGCATGACATGACATCTAATGGATGAATGCATTGCAATTCATGGGGAAATAGATTTTCCTTTGCCAAAGGTGTAGTGGTTTACCTTGAAAATAGTAAGAGAGTTCAGACAGAAGACAAAGCAGGAAAAACTAAGGGAGATAACTAGAGAAAGCTTTTCTAACGGCTAGAATTTTTAAAGAAGACATGTGTGATTCATTAACCAGCTCACATCCGAGATGAAGTCCCTTAACCACCTACGGTGGAGGCTATGCATTCGTGCACACTTCTTGCATTTGTACATTTCATCCATACATTCTTGCATTCCTATGTCTTTTTTAACATGCATGTTCCGATGCATATAAATCTTTGCATGTGTTTGTATCCTGTAAATGTTTCATACAAAATTTTTTGTATGTGTTAACATATATAATCTATTTGCACAAACTTTCCACATAATTCATTGTGTGTGTCTTGCATGTCAAATTTCTTATTGTGCGTATTGTCTTGCATATAATTCTTTATGCACACATAATGCTATGTATATATCGTTGGATGCAACTTTACAGGTAAAAAGAAGGCATACCTTGCCACTTTTCTCTTGATAATTCTCCTGAGCCTTCATTACAAAGCTTAGAGGTTCAAGAATTCCTCCTTTCAATACAATAGTTTTTGCAACATAGTCCTTTTCCAATTTAAGGGAGTATTCCTAACTTAGTGTATTTTTGCTAAGATTCAAACACAATTTTTTTTATAAGCCTGAGGGTTATCACCTCCTTGGTGCGATCGAGATGGCCATAATGCCATCATTTTTCTAATTTAAGGGAGTATTCCTAACTTAGTTTATCTTTGCTAAGATTTTGATATAGTTTTCTTTTACAAGTATAAGGATCATCGCCTCCCTGCTGTGTTCAAAGTGGCCACAACATCATCCTTTTCCCAGTTTTAGGGAGTATTTCTAGCTTAATTTATCTTACAAAATTTTGCCAAATATTTTAACATAATATTATTTTAATCTATAGATTCGAGGATCATCACTTCTCTGATGCATTCAAAAATAGTCGTGGCATTGTCCTTTTCTTAAGAACGATTTGAGGATCACTATCTTTCTAATGCATTTAAAATAACTGTTACGGTGTCGTCCTTTGGCTGATCTCGAAGAGTAACCTTATTGAAATAGCTTGGGCTTCAAGCTTAATTTATCTTATCAAATTATGGTCTAAGTTTCTAACATAATTATTTTTGCTAGTTTCAGACTCGAGGATCGGCTTTCTTGTAATGATCTAAATATCGAGTTTTTTGAAAATAGTATTTTTCAATGGTGAATAGTGATATCGGGGTTAATAGTATATCTCGAGTTAAAAAATATTTTATTAGATCATTGGAAAGAGAAGGTTAGCAGGAGTCCAAGAATGTAATTTGGACTGAAAATGAGATCAAATGGATCATTAAAAGTTAAAAATAAGGAAAAAATCAGAGTTACGACTCAAATAGTGGTTGGATTGACTAAAATTTGATTGAAACTTTAAAAATAGAAAATAACCTCTAAAAATTTTCAAAATTTTCAGATCTACATTAAATGAGATTTTGAATCATATGGTAAATAAAAATTAAATTTTCAATGACATAAAAAATTGAACTATCGATATGGTAAAAGTGGATCAGATCTGAAAATAGTCTTCGATTGATATGAAAATATTCATGAAGTCAAATTTATATATTTTAAGAATTTTGGAAGTATTTTTAGAAGAAATTGAACTTAAGAAGTAAGATAAAAATGATGATTTCTATTTAAATAGTAATCGATTGATCGTGAATTTGATTGAGGTTTTAAAATTAGCAAATGATCTTTAAAAATTGTAGGAATTTTTAGTTGGGCTCTAATTGGTATTTAGAATTATCTAGTAGTGAAAAAGTGATTTTACGGTAATACCAAAAATTTGCTCCTCGAACCGATTTGATTGAACCAGGTCAAAAATGGACTCTGTTTGAGTCAAAAATTTTTATGAAGACTTAATTTATTATTTTCAAAATTATAAAATTTATCTCGAGTGAAATTGAGATTTGAAAGTGGGAGAAATAATTTTTGAAGGCATAATGGACTTAAAATGGGAATTGGGCTTCACTTAGGTTGTGCTAACTTGGTTGGACCAAGCCCAACCCATTAAGAGGCTTATAAAAGACACAAAAATCTACAATTCTCCAACATTCTCACTATAATTCTCACATTCTCTCCTCGCTTCCTCTTGGCTAAATGGCCTTTCTTCCATTTTTATGGAATTTTCTCTAATTTTCTTCCTTAATCCCACCAAAGTAAGCCTTCTTAAGTAATTTACAACCTCTCTTTTCATTGGTGATGATCCCAAAAGATCAATAAAGGTGAAAGAAGTGTGAAAAATCAGGAAAAAAAGTTTATATATTAAAATCAAGATATGTAAAATTAATGATTTTAATTTAATTTAAGGATTCCAATAGGTAAATTAAAAAGTGTGGATGATGTTTATGTGATTATATTAAAGTAAGAAAGCAAGAAAATGATGATTTCTTACCTTGTGAATTTTGACCACTTTAGGATTTTTAGGGAAAAGAAGTGGTTCCATGGATTAAGGCAAAGTAGAGAAAGATTAAAGTATGGAGGAGATGAATTCAAGGTATGTGGATATAAAAATCCCTTACTTTCCATTAATTTAGTATAATCTATAGTTATGTATGCTATGTATGTATGAGTATAATGTATGTATGAACGAAATAAATGTTATAAATATCATTGGTTATGCTAAAAATGATGTTTTGATCAATTAATAATGAAAAAAATAAATTTTAGGTAAAGAACTTGAGATAGGCAAATGGTATGTTAGACATACATGGTATATTTTGGTTAAATTTTAAAGGAAAGGTTATAAATTGTATGTAAATGTAGTTTTGATGGTATACTAATTTAATTGAAAATTTTGGAATTTAGTAAAATATTTTTAAGGAAAATTTTATACTATGTTTGTAGTGAAAATATTGAATTTTAATGAAATAAATTAAGTTTATTGCATAAATAAAAATAATATTAACTAATTATTTAATTGGAATAAAAAATGGTAAAGATAAAATAAAAGGGATTAAAAGGAAGGCAATTAAAGAAACAGAGAAAATTGATTTAATTTAAAGAAAAATAATATTAGATTTATGTTGAATGTTAATGAATACCAAACGCATATGAACATTAATTTTCATAATATAAAGTTGAAATAATGAAAAGAATAAAAAATGACATAGTTAGAGTGAAAAAGACTTAAATGGAAGAAAATGAAAGTTTAGAGGCCAATTGAAAAATTTGCCAAGTGTTAAGAAAAAGGATAAGCTAAGTGACCTAAGGGTTAAATAACTAAAATAAGAAATCAATTGAGTATTAACTATGAAATTTTTCATAAAATAAAGTTTAGGAATCAAACTGTAATTTTACAACTAAATAATGAATTGACAGTGCAAAAGAATGCAAAAAAATTTTAATGGAGTGAAATAATACTTAAATGAAAAAAATTTGAAAGTATAAGGACAAAATGACAATTTTACAAAATATGGAAGTAAAATGGTAGAATGTTAATTTTAATTAAAGTTAAGATTAATAGGTAGAGCGAATAATTAAATGAGTATGAAATAAGATTTAGGCATGAAATGAAGTTTAGGGACTAAACAAAAATTTTGCAAATAAATATTGAATTAATAGTGAAAAATGTATAATAGTGGCAAATTCGTAAATAAAATGAACAAAATTTAGTAACTTATTGAAAAATGAGGATTAAATGGTAATTTTATGAGTGAATATTGAGTTGATGATATTAATGACATTTAAGTAAATAAATTAAAAAGGAAAGGTATAATTGTAATTTGTTGAAATTTGAAGGTTTAAATGGTAAATTAGCCATTCTAGGGATTAATATGTAAAATATTCATAATAATGTTAATTGAGAACTAAACGATAATTTGATTGGCTTTAAAAGATAAAAGAGTAATTTGAAAGTAGATAACATAATAAGTGTAAAAAAAGTAATTAATTATTGACTTTATGTAAGTTATTAGAAGTGAAGGATGAACTTGTAAATAAATAGATGTTTAGAGACTAAAGTATAAAAAGATACTAATTGCCTAATTTAAGAATTAAATTATAATTAAAGATATTTATGTACGTTAATAAAGTAATGGTTAGACAAACTGTAAATTTAGAATTAATGAATGGATAATTGATCGAATGTATAGAAACTATTTGGAAGTTTTAAATGAGTATTAGAGCTGAATGTATCAGCAAATGAATTGAAAATGAAAAATGATATGGAAAGTGAATAGAAATTAATTGAATATTGCCTTTAATAGTAATCTGGTAGTTAAATCTAGTACAAGATATAGTTGGCTGGCCATAGGGATATTAAATGTGTAGCCGTAGCGCGTGTAATGCCCCTCAGTATACCCTGGAACAATTATCCCTAATTAATTATTACTATCCATGTTTAATTGTGAGTAAATGCATATAGAAGGATCTAATTGAAAAGCAAAAGAGTAAGTTTTGGGGCATTATTAGAAATGAAGGAAAGTTGAGGGACTAAATGGCAATTTTGGCTTTAACTTGACATTTGGACAAATTGGGAGTATTTGAGAGGGAGATATTTAGTTTGTTGGAGAGATGGCCGGCCACCCTTGGTCTTCATCTTCATCCTCCATTCTTCTCTCTCTAACCCTAAACTCTCTCTCTCATCTTCTCTCTCTAGATTTCTTTGTTTTGGGCTAAGAAAAAGAGAAGTTTTACTTGGATATTTGAGGTTAAGGTAACTTAGTTCTCCTTTAATGTGTATATTTCTTTGTATAGCTTGATAGGTTTTCATAAGAGATGTCTTATGTTTTGTTAGAAGGAGAATCAAGCAAGAGAAAGGGGAAGGAAACTCTTCAAGGTTGAAGAGAAAGGAGGAGCTCAATAAGGTATGGGAACTTAGAATTTTATATGTGTATTTGTATGTATATTGATTTGTCATGAGAGAGATCTTGAGTGCCTCTCTCATGTGTGTTATGGATGATTTAAAGCTTAGAAAGGGTTTAGAGTTGAAAGTATGTGAGTTTTGGTTGAAAACATGAAAATATGTTTTTAGAGATCATTTGACTAGTCTGTACATTTTTGCTCACATCTTGAGTTATAGTTATTCAAATGAAGAAATTCTAGTTGGTATAGAAACTAGACTTGTATGTCTTTATTTTGTTAGAAGGAACCAAAATCTGATTTTCACTGCATGATAGTGAAAGTCGGTATTGAAATTTGATTGTGTTGGTCACTTTTGCCTTCTTGGGCAGTCTGTGGTTTTTCTTGAATAACTGGAGTTTTAGAGGTCCTATTGAAATGATTTTTGGTGTTTTGGAAACTAGAAACATAGGCCTACAACTTTGTTGAAGGCCACTTTGGCTAAAACTGTTGTTTTTCAGGTCAAAAGGGATGGAAGTCGAGACTGGAAATCAGTCTCGAATCGGTTTAGGGCTCACGGTTACCATGAGTTTCATAGTAACCGTGAGGTGCCTAAAATTTCAGTTCATGACTAAAAGCATTTACTGGACCACGGTTACTAAGGATTCATAGTAACCGTGACCCAGTCTCGTAGCATTACTACACGGTTACTACCCTGAGCTTAGTAACCGTGAGGTAATGAGCTTTTGGTCCAGAAACAAAATCCGAACTATCTCACGGTTACCAAGAAATTCTTAGTAACCGTGACCTGAGTTCTTCACCCTACTTCACGGTTACTACAAGTATGTTGGTAACCGTGAGGTAGTTTGTTTTAGTCCAGAACCCAAGAGCAATATGGCTCACGGTTACTAGGAAATTCGTAGTAACCGTGACCCTTATTGCAAGTTGGGTCTCACGGTTACTATGAATTGTTAGTAACCATGACCCTCCCCTGTGTTTTGAAAATTGTATTTTCTTGGATTTCTTTTAAAGTACAGACTTGTCTAAGACCTTCCTAAGCTTATAAATCATCCTAAATTACAGATATATGGCAAATGTGTTTTCTATATGTATATATATATGCAAGTTTGCTTAAGGAAATAAAAAGGTAAGTTTCTATTTCTCAAATAGAAACATACACAAATGTATTTCAATAAGTTACAATGTATGATATGTTATGCCTGCACATAGAGACTTGGTTGTGGATAGATAGGCATGCCTATAGGGTTATCGCAGCTGCTTCTGTTTGACTCTTATGAGTCTTCTGTTTGTCTCTATATGAGACTTCTGTTTAGATACCTACGGGTATCCTTCTGTTTAGATACCTACGGGTATCCTTCTGTTTTGATACCTTTGGGTATCCATTGCACCCGTTATCCACACCCACAGGGAATTGTACGCAGGCCATTTGTGCAAATACATTATAAAGTCTGTTATTGTTCTAATTATACGATACTATTATATCTTTATAAATCTTGTAAGGCATTGTATTTTATTATTATTGAATGCTTAGTGATAACTACGGTAAGTGGTTATCAATGTGTTATCAGTTGTTCCCCACTAAGCTTTATAGCTTAGCACGGGTGTTTATCCGTGTAGGTTTGCAAGGTAGATCGTGTGTCCAGGGACAAAGCCAACAATCTCACAAGTCAACACCATATTAGAAGTAGTATAAATCTATGAGATTGATTTTGTATCTCTTTTGATTACATCTAAGGCATTTGATAGGTATAAAGGCATGTAATTATAAAGTTATGTAAAGAGTGTTTCAATAATAATTGAAAGTATAAGTACATGATCTTGCATGATATGCATAGAATGAATATATGTATGTTCATATATGCATCATTAGCAGATAAGTCATAACATTGATAGAATTAATGTATGTAATTAGTAACAGTAATTAGAATTATCTAGTATAGTCATTACTACGCGGGTCATGGCTACTCGCTTTAGTAGGCCAATGATGGTCTACTGAATGAAATGTTAAAATATTGAAATGTGAAATGTGAATGGAATGTAAATATTTGGATGGTTTTTCGAAATCACTCTAAATATACTGATCCCATGTATCTGGTTCGAAGATTTTTACCGGATTGATATTAGGGGCAAACCAAAGAAAGAAAATTGAATTGAATAGTTTATAAAGAAATAAAAAAACTGATAAAGTAAAACAGAAAAATCAATCATGAAGTATAAATGTTATATTGGAATGTCTGGTAAATTACTGAATAGCTAATTACCAAAGTAAAAGTAGAAAGATAGTAATGTGATAGTAAAATGAATAATAGATAACCGATCGAAAATGGTGCCTACAAATAATGAATTAAAATGAAAAGAGTTAAAAATTGACGTAACAAGAGGCTAAAGTAATAAAAAAATATAGATCATAAGTTTAATTAAATTAAGAGTTTAAAATTAAATCGGATAACAATGAAAAAGTTAAAGGAATTAGAAATATATAATGACTAGAAAAATACCGATTAACGAAAATGTATATATAATATAAGTACAAGGATTTAATTAAAATATTTAAATATAGTAACTAAATTAGCTAGACTATACTAAAGTGATTGAACAAAAAGGAATAATGAAATTAGTTGAGTAATGTTATAATTGCAAATACTGAAGTGAAAACTAAACCAAAATGTAATCTAATGAAACTTCAAGGACTAAGTCATAAATGGACCTTAATTAAGGGATTGAAATGTAGAGTAAAATAAAAATAGGAAAGTAATGATAATGGATAATGATAATATTGAATAGTGTAGCAGTGTAAGTGAATAATAATTGTAATACTGAAAATGACAATAATATGGTATTTATTAAGAGGATAAAATATAAAGAAAATTTAGTAATGAGTATAGTACAAATATAAAAACTGGAATAAGGAAATACTAAATAACATAACTATAAAGATAAAGGTTAATATTTAAAGATATAAGTAATGATGAGATTGACAATGAAAATAGTATATAACTGTAAATCAAGAAATGAACAAAAGAATTGTCAATGACTTAGGTATTGTAGTATAAGAGAAGAACAAATACATGCAAACTGTAAATTGTTTAATAGTTCAAAGAAAGATTGATACCGAAAGGAATATTAAGAAAATAAAAGTAATTTAAAGAACAGAATTTAATTGAAGCAAATGACACTGGAATTAATAATGATAACTATAACAAAAGTTACTGCTAATGTTAATATAACAGATGTAATGTATTAAGTGTAACCGAAATAAAGTAAAAATAGTTACAACCGAGTATGTTAAAATTAATGTAAAATGATCCGAGTGTAATAACCAGTTGAATTAATAGGAAAAATAATAATTACTGGAAATATTCTGAAAAATATTTGAAATGTAAAGTAAGATAAAAGACAATATATGTAATGACCGACTAAAGATGCAAAGTAAAATAAAGATTAAGCAACTATTAAATAAAAGAATTAGTAATGCTGAAAGTTAAGGAAAGAGATGAGTTAAAATATTGAATGAATAAGATTGCGAAATAAAAATGTAATGCGTGTGCATGAATGAATCTGCTAATGGAAAGTCTAAAATTGGTATCCACCACTGGGTATTTTTAATGCTGAGCACGTAGTGTTGCTACTGCGTGCAGGTTATGGAAATAGAAAGTTAAAGTGGCCGTAAGCTGATGTTGATCAAGAATAGTGATGCAAAGCAAGAAGGATAGTATAGTTATGGCATGTATACTTTCAAGTGAAGCCACTGATTTAAGTATAAATAGTTATGTATTTCATGTGTAAGTATTGGTACTATTCTGCTAAGAATATTTATAAATTATTATTGTTAATGTCTGCTGAATATTATTGTTATGACATAAATAGATGTTTTAGAAAAAAAATGTTACTAGACTATTTGTAATAGCAATTGAATCTGTCAAAGTGTTTTAACATCCGATCACTATATGTACAATACAGTGGTATAATGATGTTACATTTCTTCTCTGAATACAGACCCGAGACCACTGTCTCCCCAATACATTCAAAATAGTTATGATCATCATAGCATTGTCCCTTCCCTAATACAAAAAGTATTCTTATTTAAGTAATTCGCACCATAAGTTTAACTTATCTTGCCAAGCAATGTCCAAAATTTTAACTTAAATGCTTCTCGTCAATTTACTTTCAATTTGAAATTTTACTTTACCCTAGTATTAATCGTGAATAGGTTTGATCTCAATCTAAGAAATCCATGCTTTATTCAATTATGAGCTAAATAGGAGGTAGTCATGTTTTATCTTTATTTGTTAAATTGCATATAAGCCTAAGTTATACCATATAGTTCCTAAACTTTGAGCACTCTGAGCCAGTTTTAAAAATTGAAAAAAAAACTATTACGATTAAGTAGATTGGGTAAAACTCACTAAGAGCACTAGAATCTTTCTGATTACCCATCGAAGCGACCCGGAGATGAGACAGAATCTAGAAAATGATTTAGGCAGCCCTTTGTTGTATAGCTTTCTAAATGACTTTCTTCTATCTTGATTTTATAATTCCTTGTCAGCCCTTTGAGCCTTCATTTTAAGCATGCTTAATGCATGATCATTTTATTGTTACACATATTGAAAAAACCCATTGCCCAAAATGATTTTGGCTTCCCCTTAGAAATATAACCACAGTGAAAAAGCCAATTTTACATTCTAAAAATGAAGGGAGACAAATTTCTACCAAACATTTGTACGAATCCTATTCATAAAGAATTATGGTTGTTTGATGAAATAATCCTACAAAAAAAAGAAAAAAATAAAAAAGAAAAGAAAAAAAAGAGAAAAGAAAAGAAAAGAAAGGAAAAGAAAAGAGGAAAATAAGAAAAAAAATAAAGCAAAGAAAAAAGAGGAGAATGTGGGAAACCATTGGAGTCAACATTACAACAAAGCAAAGAAAAAGAAAAAAATGAAAAAGAAAGGGAGATCTTAAGTTATTATCTCTCAAATAGTCCCAGTGAGTTAATAATCAGAGCCAAATCTAAAAGTCCTTGAATAGTGAGAAAATGGGTAGAGAATAGTCCTCTCATTTGCTCTAACGACCTGATCTTCCTTTGATATCCATTCACCCAAACCTAACGTTACAACCAATGTAAGATCTTTTGATTCTTGATTTAGTCTCATCAAACCTAGATGAGATAATCTTTTAGTAAGGTTTGGTACGTAAGAAAAGGCATATGGTGTTTCTTGAGCTTCAACTAGGAAGACATGAATGCATTTATGCATTCGAGTTAAATCTCATCCTCGAATTAACATCTAGAATTTACTTTTCAAAAGATGAAAAATTATGTTTTGGCCTTCAGCACACATACACGAAAATTGCTTGGTACGCATTGTGCTTATATGTTAGTCCAACATATACACGAAAATTAATATACCTATTCTCTTATTCTCTCATTAAGAATAACCCCTTAATTTCTCTTGTTGAGATTGAACTAGTTGAGAATGTGGTTCATTCAACTTGTTTATGGATGAAAATCTCAATTAAAGTATTTAATAAGTTGCAATTACTTTAAATTTTAAGGCACTTTTTGGCAAGCAACCCTTTGCACACATTATACATGTGAACTTTTCACATATGCTACATGTATATAACTTATTTTTCAGATACTTTTAAGAATAATTTCCTATGAGGCAAATGCAAATGGATTTCATATTTTGAAGATAACTTTAAGCAATAGTTAATTAAGCCAGGATAAAGTTCCCATAAGAGAAGTCATGCGAGGAGAATATATTCAAATATAACATCATAGCATGCCATGCTGAGGGCAATCACAGCAGGATGGCCACAAAATTCACCAGTGGAATATTACTATAAGAGGGGACAATACACCCACCAAAATAATCAGCTAAGACAAAGGTAATTCTACAATTAATGCCAATCTTACTCAAGTTTTATTTGGTTTTATAGGCTAAACAACTAGACATTAATTTATTCCAGTCAAATCATTTTGATTTTGCATACCCAAGGTGCTAATAAAATGCATCTAAGAAGCTGTGATTTGCATGCTTCAAGAGCTAATCAAGCAAAAATTTATTATCTTGCTCCAATTATGCATACCCCAAAAGCTAATTGGATAAGTGGAGATCCATCACCTTCGATGGAGTTGGTCTTAAACCTTGATTCTGTTATGCCTCAGGCACTAATCAAGTGAAACCTTATGTTTTCAATTCTGCATGCAACAGGTGCTAATCAAACAACTGAAGATTCATTGCCTTAAATGGAGTTGGTCTTAAGCCATGATTATACATGCCCCAGGCATTAATCGGGTTAAAATATTTTATCTTGTCCCAATTCTGCATACCCCAGGTGTTAATTGGACAAGTGGAGACCCACTGCCTTCATTGGAGTTAGTTTCAAATGTTGATCTACATGCCCCAGATGCTAATCAAGTGAAACCCCTTGTTACCTCAATTATGCATTCCAAAGTCACTAATTAAGCAACTAGAGACTCGTTGCCTTCGATGGAGTTAGTCTCAAATCGTGATTCTTCACACCTCAAGCGCTAATTAGGGATTCCAAGCAACAAGTAAACCAAGAGTATCGTTGCCTCAAGTATGCATACTTTTCTTTCACTTTGAATTTGGCTCACTTAGGCACCGGTACACTAAGCTCCCCAAAATTAGGGGCAGCTGTAGACACTGAGCCCTGAGGTAGCCTAGATCAAAGTTATAAATGAGAAAGCATTATTCATATTATAAATGAAAAATAAAAACTTTGAGTCTTATTCTTAATTTTCACAAATTTTTTAGGATTTTTTTATTGAACTTTGTCTTTTTTATTTTTTCAAGGCCAAAATGAGCTTTTGATGTAAAAAAATCACCTTTTTTAGTTGGCAGATGCCTATCCATCATGATGAACACCAGTCTATCATGATGGATATAAGGGATGCTTATCCATCGTGAGGGACACCAATCCATCATACGATTTTCAATTTTTCTTCCCATATTTTTTGGAGGAAAAAGAGGGATTTTTTTGGGGAATTTTATCTCAAATCTAATATGATCTTGAGGGATTAATTTAGGAATTTAAGCCTTAAGAATAAGAGTTTTAAATGGATTTAAAATCCTAAAAAAAGAGAATTTGAAGGGAATTCAAACTCTCACTCAAATAAATAGAAAAATCATAGGGTTTTAGAAATGGGCTCTTTCTCTTCTTCTTGGGTGGCTAGGAAAAATTCCAATTTTCTTAAGAAACTTGAGAAAGGAAGGCATTAATTCTTGAGAATAAAAAATTATTTTTTATCTTTTAAGAATAAAAAAAAGGCTCAATTAAATTTTTACACAATAACAAAAACATTTTTTTATTATTTTTTTGTCAATTATGGGTATCAATTGGAGATAACTTAAAGCATAATTATCTAGCTTTCTAGGAAACAACTGAAGGTAATATTCTAGGCAACATTTATTTTTCTTTGGATTGGTTTTTGAGGCTTTGTCACAGAGCCATGGAATAATTGTAAGACCCCTTGCATGACCCTAATTGAAATTGTCATGATTTGAGAAGGACTTTATTTGATTAAGATTAAATTAAAAATGAAAATTTCATATAAAGTATGGGACAAGTGATAAATTATTGTGTTATTATATTAATTGCATGAAAATAAAATTTAATGTTATAGTTTAATATTAATCAAGGCTATAATTGAAGTATAAAGTATTAATTTGGGGTAAATTTGTAATTATTGCATCTTTAGGGGTAAATGTGAATAAATGAATGATTAAAAGGTTAATTTAAGAGAAAGAAATAAATAGAAAGGTTGATTTAAGAAAAAGAGTAAATAGAGGGGTTAAAGTTAGCATGCAAAAAAAAGGAGAGGTTTTAGTAGAACATGCAAAAGGTTGAAGGATTAAAAAGGATATTTTCATGTCACTATATAATGAAAATTTAGGAGATTGTGAGATGAAAGTCTGCATTTGGAGAGGAAAAACCAGAAAATCTTTCATCTCTTCTCATTCATATCTTTGAAATTTATCAAGCAATTTAAGTGACATTGTATGTTGATTGATCAAGAGCAACTAAGTATACACTTATAAGGTAACAATATCAATTGATTTGCATCTTCTTCTTCCCCTTATTCTTCTCATTTTGTTGAAGTAATGGTTGAGTATGGTGTTGGAGGTTTTGATTAAAAGATGATGTTGGTTGTAGATAAAGAAGGAGAGGGTAGAAGAGACAAATGAAAAGGTCTTGCAAAAGATTAATTGGCTAAAGGAAATTAGGCCAAGGTATGGGATTGGGGGTACCTTAATGCATGTGAATTTGGTTGTTACATGTGAATATGGTTGCTGGAACTTGTTGTGATTAAATTGAATTTGTAGTAATTAAAGAGAGTACAATGTAAGAAATATGCATGAAGGGATGAGATGAATATTCTGACCTAGTGACTGAAAATTTAGTGTAAGTTGTAATAGAGACCTCTAATTGTAACAAATCAAATTTCTGTAGTTATATAAGACATTTGCCTACAAAATTTGAAGAAGGAATCTACCTTCAATCTACCTCTAGATTTTTTTATGATTTGTTGAATTTAGGAGAACTACTAATTTTGGATTCTGGACCAGGTTGGGGAAAAATTGAGATATCTGTATGTAAAATGATCATAATGACATGAGATTAATTCCTATGAAAAATATACTCATAAATACACATTTTATATGAAGGAAGTAATGCCTAATTTTATTTCTAAGTATGTTAAATAATTAGCATGAAATTCATTGAATTTGTTTGTACTATTAAGGTATATATTTTGGTATTTTGGGTATAAGTATTAGTAGAGATGTCAAAATATTATACTGTAAAATTATGGGTAAAGTAGATACCTAGGAGCACGTTTTTGATGAAGAAATGTATGTCTAAATCCCTCTTAATTTTATGCTATGAACTTTTATAAATGATAGCAAACACTATTTTGGTTCTATGAACAACCTATAGTATTTCTCAAATATCTTGAGCTATAAGTAAGATATTAAGGTGAATTTTGATGATATGGAAACTAGACACATAGGGGAATTTGATTGTAGAAGATAATTTAGCCTAAAAATGACATTTTAAAATTCATTTGTGGCTCACAATTTGAGTCCAGAATGCTGGCCCATGCAGATTTTTTAATGTACTTTATCTTATGGTTTTTAATTAATTGAGCTAAATATGTATTTATGTGATTACAAAATAAATTGGATAGGGCATGTAATATGACTATTACCACAAGATTATATGTATACATATATATTCACACGTGTACATGGGTAAGGACTTATGATGAATATATCTAACATATATTTGTGATGAAATTTGTTTATGATTGTTTTATATAATTAATCTTACATATTCATACTCTAATGATAGAGTGAATTATATTTGAACGTGCACTTATACTGTGAAATAAGAAATACTATGTATGACTGTGTTCATGTGTGATGCCTGAATGATAACATAATAAAGTATATTATTATGATGTTATATATTTATATTCACTAGGGATTATGTATTTGTATACATGATCACATATATACGATATGCTATATTGTGAAGTATTAATAATGAACACTTGAATAGGTTTGATGCATTACTTGATTAACATATCATGATTATGCTAATATGAGATACCTAATGATGGTATGTAAAAAGTAATAGTATCATTAAATGAACTTACATATGTAGTTATGTCATAGTAACAATATAGCTATCATATGATTATACATATGCAAAATAAACACTATAAGTTCAAGCATAATATATGAAAAGAAAGATTAAATAGAGTTTTGCCTGCAATTATAGTTCAATTGTGGATAGATAGGCACCTATAGGGAATTGCAGCTACCACAGTCAACCTTTTTAGGTTCACAGTATAGTTGATCCTACTGGATCTTGTACAGCTCATTTGGGTTGTTCCTTGAACCCGTTTGGGTCCTTGATCGGTCCACCGTACAGTTGGCCCTGATTGGGTCTATAGTTTTGATATCTTCAGATATCCATCGTTTTGATACCCTCGGGTATCCACCGATCCTGTTATCCACCTTTAGAACTTAAGCAGGCTAAATTAAAAATATAAATGTTTCACAGTTAAATCACAGTATGATTTGTGCATATGATATATGGATTATCATGTTTACATATGGTTTCCATTACATGTATGGATATTTATTTATATTATGTACAAATCATCTATAAATTGTTTATATTTCAATATGCTAATTTAAATGAAGAGTTATATTGTTGCTAAGATATTGTGCTTTGTTTTATATTTATTTCTATTATGTAAACTGTATTATTTTCTATTTTTGTATATATTAAATATTTCTAGCGACCACTGTGAGTAGTGGTCTTTCGTGTTTAGTTTTCCCCACTAAGCTTTATAGTTATTTAATCTGTGTAGGTATTGCTGTAAAAGCTTTTGCTTAGGAACGATCTCTGCATTAGGACAGGCCAACACCTAAGTCGTAGAAGTTGATGTAGAATTCTTTTTGGTTATATTTTGGTGCAAGTTCTTTTGCACGTTTAATATGTATAAAAAGGGCTTCTATATATATATATATATATATATATATATATATATATATGTAATATGAAGTAAGTGATCTAATAAATTTAGTAAAAGAATGCTAAAGCATGCATGTATATAGTAGCTAAAATGCTTAGTCATAAATATGCTAGATCAATTGATAAATGATATGTATGATAAGATATTAAATTAAGACAGTTATAACTAACATGAAAATGATGAGTATGTTATAGAATAAGCCATTATGCTTACGTAATTAAGAGACTGAAGTTGTGGAAAATACCTAGTTGATGCATAGGATACTTATATAAATAGAATATTTGATATGATAAATGTATACAGATTTGGGTTAATAACCTACCATTATGTGATTGAAAGGTATAACAAGATACATGATAAAGGCATTAGATTAAGTTGTTTCAATAATCTCTAAGTCTTAGAATCTAATCTCACTATTTGGAATGAAGAACATGATGTTAAGAAGCTACGATCCAAAAGTCAGCTCGATCCAACGATGCAATCTCTATAAAATGGTAGATTGGTAAAACTGGGCAGAGAGATACGTTTTCAATTTAAGGTTCTATTTCAGAGCCACAAAATAATAGCTAGGTCTTAAAATATGATCTTCACCATTTATAATGAAGATTGAGGTGTTGAAAAGCTACTATCCAAAAATCACCTTGATCCAATGGTTCGATCTTTAGAAAACGATAAATTAGTAAAACTAGATGCTGAAGGTAATATTACTAACCTAATTTATCTCTTGATCTAGTTTCTAATAGTTTTAAATTCATATTTTTTGTTATTGAATGTTGTAGATTTAGTTGTTTTAAGCTTATTTACATAGTATTTTTTTATTACATGTGTTTAGATCTAGGCTGTGAAACCTTTTTAAGGGTATTTTGTTGTGATTTATTGTGTGATAGTGTTGTTGTTTGTTTGTTTTTTTATTTTTATGCCATGATTTAATATTGTTATATCTATTCTTGAGCATAGCCATATTATTCGTTATGCCATGAATAATTTAAGCATGATTTAATGTAAGTAAAATGGCATGTTATGTTCATTTAAGTTTCCATCAATGTATATTTAGTGTTTGATTCAAATTCTATTATTATGCTAATTTAATTGTCTTAATGTGATTTAAATATGTTTTGATATTTTAGAATAAGTTTGGCATTATTAGAACCTTATAAATGTGTGTTTAGAGTTAAAATAGGCTTTTTATGCTTTTTTATGTTGTTTACTATGGAATTCTGCATTTTTCTATGTATAGAACTGACTGATGGGAGGATAACTTGATGGATCCTATCCATCAGATGATAGACAGGACATCGTGGGATCATCACCTTATCCCATCTCTCTTTGGTTGCATTGGCCATTTGTCATCTTGTGTAGCCGTTCGTTGCTTTGTTTTCTCCCTTTTTACTATTATTTTTGCATGTCCTATTGCATTAATCTCATTTGTGTGATTGGTTATATTTTTATGTGTTATTTTAATTCTATTTTCATTTTACATTTTGTTTATTTAATATTTTTTTAGTCAAGAATGAATATTTTTATATTATTATTTTATCTATTTATTTTCTTTTATTAAAATACTAATAATTGATTTCCTTTATTGTTTTGTAAGTATCTTAATCTTATTACATCGGGTTTTGGATCTTGAGAGGCTGAATATTTGGGAGGATGCCTATGGGTGATTTAATTTTTTTTGCTCATTTTTTTATTTATTGCTTTTATTATTTTGTTATATTCGTTTGAATGTATTATTATTTTGAGGGATGTACTAGGTGGTAGAAAGATGGTTTTCGTATGTTAAATTAAAATTCATTTAAAATCATTTTTATTAATTAAATTAAAATTTTCTTAATAAAAATGGATCAATGTCCAACTTTTAATCCAAAGATGGTTTTCGTATGTTAAATCAAAATTCATTTAAAATCATTTTTATTAATTAAATTAAAAGTTTCTTAATAAAAATGGATCAATGTCCAACTTTTAATCCAAAAATTCACAAATAAAATAAAGTCATATCTTTTCATCTAAATTGGGATCTTCATCCCACATTTTCTAAAAACTAACAAGGACTCTCTATCATTCTTTTGTAAATATACATAAGGGAACCAATGTTTTCAAACTAATTAATGACCCGTTTTATGTATGATATTTGTTTTATTGTTGTATATCATTTAGGATGATTTGTTTATGTAGGAATTATGACCTTTTTATTTATTTACTGCTTTACTTGTCTGATTGGGATGTTTACTTAAATTTTATAACTTGCATTGTGTGAGAGAGGAGAGAGGATTAATCTTAAAATTTAATTATAAAATAACATCTAACCAAGTTGCCTAATAAGAGTGATGTCTTGAAAATCAGTCTCTATTTGGGCATCAAAAGGTCGAGATTCATTTTTCGACGTTCTATCCGGTGGTGACTACATGAAACCTACCTTTTAGGACCCACTAGCAGATGCCTTCATAGGTTGACCATCAACCATAGATTGGATTTGATCACTCTTTATGGCAAAGTGACCAATCTATGAGTTAAGCGAGCTTACTTCCGTCTTGAACCCTAAAAGTGGACCTCCAAGAGCTTAATAAAAGATGAGCAATGGCTATGACGCGTGTCACACATAATGCATCAAATAAATTAATAATATTAAAGTGGCCAATGAAACTTGAATATCAAAGACAATAGTCAAATAAACAAGATGGTGAAAATTAATTTAAGAAAAGATATGAAAAGTGAATGCAATCCAGATTTCAAATAATGTATAGTGTAGCTCATTGATTTAGAGAATATCCAAATCTAATGGCTCACTCACACCCTGCATGTGATTAAATTACCAAGCACAAGAATTTGAAATTGTAATAGTGCCAAAAAAAAGGAAATCCAGCGACTAGTTTATTTATCCTTTAAGTGTTCTAATAAAAAGTTAAATTCAATACTTATAATAATAATAATAATAATAATAATAATAATAATAATAATAATAATAATAATAATAATAATAATAATAATAATAATAATAATAATAATAATAATAATAAAAGCTAAACAAAGGGGCCACATAAAAGCCTCTTTTGCTATAATGATGGACTCCAATTTGAACTTAATCATGTATTATTAAATAAGACATTCACTTTATTATCGATAAATTTAAAGGTTAATTAAGTATAACAATTTTTTTAATCACCAATAAAATTCTATTTAAGTTATTTTGCCATTTACTATATTTGAATTAAAAATTTTATTTAATAAAAATAATTACTAAATCACTTGAATATATCAATATTAGTTAATAATTTTTACCTTTAATAGTTTATATTTTAGCTTTTAAAATTACTATGACTTGTATTTGGCAAGATATTGCTCAAGTTTTAGTTGGAATAGTTAGAAGTCTATTATGCTTCTTATTTTATCTTTTCACCTATAATAATGTAATTATGACAAAAAAGTGTATAACAAAGATAGAAGTCAATTTAAGATCTAAGGTATAAGAATAAATTAATAATTCATATGATAAATTGATAAATCAATGATAAAATCAAACTATACACAATACAAGTAATTGAAAAATAAGAATTCAGTTCTTGGATTTTCAACATAAATTAGCAAAACAAATTAAATGTGGAAGTCAAACACTATATTAACAACCAAAATGTACCGAAGAGGTAGGACAACCCCAGACCAAGTAAAAGATAAAGAGGGACAAACTGAGAGGCTCCTCAAAAAACATATAATGATTAGAGCTGCTAATAAATGTAATCAAATTGCTAACCTAAGTTTTTTTTGATAGGGATTCAGAACAAACATATTTCCATATGTAACTACAATGGGGAACATCTATGAAAAAGACAAAACAATTTCATGTTTTATCCGGATGATACTGATGGAACTTCTATAACAAAAAGTTTCATATTTTTAAATAATAAAAAATACTAGCACATGTATAAACTAGATACACAAAAAAGATTCAATGAAAAATGAAGTAAGCTGAATCAAACAAATTATGAAACCATCTTAAGGAAAAGAAATCAATGGAAGTATTAATAAAACACAGAAATGTCTTTATCTGAAAAGAGAGAGGGCTGACTGGATTGCTTCGATCAGATATTTGAGTCTTGCAAGAAAGAGTGCCCGATTAGACAAGACGTAAGCACTCCGAAGCTTAAATTAGTATCTTTTTAGAGAGAGTATTTAGAAAAAAAAGTCTCAGATGTTCAATACCTGGAGCCACTGTGCATTGGGCTATTTATAGGAAAAAGGAGGGGTGCACTTGAGTGTTAGCAACGTGATAACTAACTATCAGAGCAGGTGGGTGGGGAAATGACAAGGAATAGATGAGGGGCATAGGCTTTGCCTTGTGTCAGTGGATTGACTGAGGTGCTGTCCTATTAATCCGGTCGGACATGATATGGCCCTTCCCTTGTCTTATGGCTCACACTTTGGGCTCATATGCTAATGGGCTTTGGGCCTTGCCAGGTGTAGTGGGCTGACTGTGTGGGTCTTGAGAAATGTTATTTTCGTGGTTATCAAGTATTAAAGAGGTAATATAAGCGGTAACATCTTTTCTACATACAATCTATAAAGCAAAAATGGAAAGATAAAATAGATTGAGTGAAGATTAATATGGATAAAGCTATAAATTCTGATGGTAGAATTATTTGTTCTATTGTCCATGACTGTAGGGGTAAACCAAGATTAATGTGGATGAAGCATACAATCAAATCCAAAATACCTAGAGAAACCTGAATGAGAGGGCTTACCAATAAAAATTAACAATAGTTTATTAAAAGAAATTACTATGCATATTAACTTCTTGCTAAATAATTTATGTTGGCTACAAAAATATAATAGCAACATAGAAAATGGACAAAGACAAAGAAATTTTTTAGATGCTTGATTTAAAAATAAGGAGATTACTTTCATCTTCATCATTGTGAATATCGTCTTGCTCGTATGTAAATACCAGGCCAGGGTCTGGATCTCTGTAGTCTAATAGCATAAGAATGTTAGTTTTAATTAAGCATAATAAGTTTCCTACGTTTACTTTTACCATGTAAACTCATGTCAATAAAAAGATAATGAAAACAGATAAGCTACACCAAAATCAAATATTTGAGTATGAAATTTACTCTTCATCTCCACACAAGTAAATTAAATGATTTCTTTAAACAAACATATGAAATGACTTGAAAAACAAATTTATTTGCAAATAATTTATTAGTTAATTTTAACAAGTGCAATTAACTTCTAAATTAACATAAATTTCATTAGTAGATACTGTAGATGCATATTTTTAACTTGCAAAAAGAGTCAAGATAAAGTAAAATTCTAATTAACTATTTGGATGAATATTCTTTATATTTATACATCACATGCAGCTTAGCTCTAGCTATGTCTCTAGTTTTAACACTTAAACATTTATAAATTCACCAAGCTACTACATCAATTGGTAGATTATAAGTTATGAAGAAAGTAACTATAAGAAATATTTCAACATTTTTCTAATAATATTAACTTATTAATGATATTTATATGTATGAGATAATATATCCAACCATTGAATTTAACATATCTTGAATGGCAATTATGGTAATTGTGGATTTATATCAAGCTAATAATCAAAAGTAAAAATTAATTTTCTCATATGTTAGTTTGGTTCAGACAAGAAATTTTGAATATTAATTATTATATATATATGTATGTATGTACATATATAAACATGTATATGTATACATATATATACGTATATATACATGTATATGTACATACACACACAAACACATATAAACATGTATATGTATGCATATATATACGTATATATACATGTATATGTACATATATATACATACATATGTACACATGTATATGTACACACACACACACACATGCATATGTATATATATATACATGCATATGTACACATGTATATGTATACATGCATATGTACATAAGTACACATGTATATGTATACATGTGTATGTACATATGTACACATGAATATGTATATGTATATACATATATGTGTACATATATATATACATATGCATATATACATGCACACACACACACACATATATATATTGAAACTATTGGGAATTATTGGTTACATGCATCTCATACATAAGCAAAATTTAAAATTTTTTAACGAATAGATTTGATCTTGCCATGAATTTACAATATACATATTAATGGGAATAAGAAAAATTAGTAAGGACCAATAAATAATAATGGAAATTGCAGGGATAATGTTAGTCAAATAAATAGAATTGCTTAAAATAATAAAAATTGGAAATGAAAAATTTATTCGAATGAAATTTTAAGTAGTTGTATCCACCATTAAGCACATAGTTGCTTAGCGTGCGGTTGTTGACTGCGCGTAGGAACATAAGATTTTAGGATATGAAGAAAAAATTTCTATCGGCATGTACATAAAGATATTGGGATTGCATAAACTGAGGTAGAACGATTTTATATTTAATGCCTGATATTTTATAATTAGAGTTATTATTGTTTTAGTAAATGATTTTGGATTAATAGATATATGCATATATCTGACTAGTATCTCCACATACCCATTAGCATCAATCTCCACACTTTTCTACATTTTGTCATCCTTAGGCTCGCATGAGCTTCACTGAAGACTCGTCGGAAAGACACTGATAGTGTCCACTTAAAGATCCAAGCCTGGGGATTCCACGGTGGGTGGTCACACGCTCCATTGTCGTCAATTTTGATCGGGATCTAGCAAAAATTGTCGATCAATCCTTCTCTCTGATCTACCTTCCATCGGCATATAGGGAGGAACGAAGGACGTCGAAGAAGCACCTGGCTCTCGGGAACTCGTTGGTGGTGCTCAATCTACCACCTGCTGTTGTGGTTCACCGAAAAAGAAGAGGCGGTGAACTTTAGCTTGGGAAGAGGAAAGAGAGGAAGAAAGAAAACCAAATTGGCATGGCTGATGGCGGGATGAGCGCTCCACGAATGGCAGCGACCTGCTTCCTCATCGGCATCGTGAGCGATGGTGGCCAGATGGCGATGCCAGCACCGCTCTTCCTCTTCCCCAATCATGGTCTCCTCCTCTTACGCACACTTCTTTCTTTCTTTTTTTTTTAACTTCCTTTAATTCTTATTTCTTCCTTTCTTTTATTTATTATTTTATTTTATTATGTTTTATATGTGGTCTAAATAGTTCTTCTAGAAGGAATCTACTAAGATATTTACCCATTATTATTACTATTATTATCATTATTATCTCTTTGTATTAATTTTCATAATATTTTTTAACAATTATTAAATTAAAACCCAAAAGTAATGCTAACTTATCTCGAATTCTTAATAATTGATCCTTGCAAACTAGTACCAAAAGATATTATTTAACCTTTGATTTTTGTTGAACAGTTGATTTTCCTTTTCACCGGGATGTCGCAAACCACAGTGTCCAAAGTCAAACACCTTTAATGAGTAATCCACACTAGAGAAGGATTGAATGAACCAACAAAGGAGAAGAACAAGGGCTGGCCGAAATGCCCTTGATGCTGGCAAGGGGTGGTGGTTAGGTTTGAGGAAAACTTGTTTTTCTCTTAATTGTTCACACTTACCCTAAAATCCTATCACTTGGATTTTTATAGTTAGGTTAAAAATAAAACTTCATAATGGGATTGGGCTCTTTATAATTGCTGGAGAAATATTAATTGGGCTTCTAGAATTAATAATAATTTATTTGGGCTTAATTAAATCCAATTTAAGCCCTTTTACAAAAGACTATGCAGAAAACCTATAAACTAGGCCCTTTGTACATATACTTGGATTTAATCACCCAAATGAATTCCAAATCCAACAAAATTAAATATGTAGGCTCCATAACACTTATGAAATATATTTAATTTATTTTGTTCAAAGAATTAGGCCTCTATGGCCTTCTGTTTGTAGTTAGCGTGAAACCCTTCCTCTAGAGGGTTTCTGCGCCAAACTCAATCTTTTAGGCTTCCATTATTTTCTCCAATGGATCTATTAATTATTATATCAACCATATAACACTTATAGTCCAATAATAATTAATTATGAAATATATTATTTCAATTAGGTCCATTTTATAGAACATTTCTAAAAAGTTCTGCAAACAAATTTACTTGATCATAATTAATTAAACTCTTTAATTAATTATTCTCTTATTCACGTCTCTATTCCCATAATAATGTCAAATATTATTATCCTTGTCATTTTACCATTTTATCCTTTTCTCTATATGTGTGTGACCTATTAGGTTCCTGTCCATATTGGCAGCATAATATGTAATTGTGAGTTCTACTCAAAACCACATGATTTAAACTTCTTTAAATCATTTTATCAATCCCTATTGATATTTATGATACACTATTATACAAATCATGAGCGGCCTCTAGCTAGGCATCATGACTACCCAAATGTCAGTAAAGTCAAGTGGTTTGACTATACCCTTCTATAGAAACAGTTACCGTGCAATTACTCCTTTCACAACTCTTATCTCAATTAGATTCTGAGTATGGATTTCTGTCAACTCATATAAATCTAATTATGTATGTTCTATTAATTTAACCATTGTTCCCAAAATGCCCTTCATGGATCTCTATCCATCTTGGCATATTACTCTGGCCAGAGATTCTTTGAACAAGGCAATTATAGAATCATGCACGATAACCTCCCTCAATAAACCTAGGATGGTGAATTCTTTATTGATCACTTAACTATCTTCAAGTAGGTCATGATATACCTAACCTTCTAACTATGTTCACCCCTAGTTGGAAGTAATTAGTTATGGAGTCAAAGTATACCACTTGCTACTTAAGATAACTTTGGTGATCTCAAGTCTAAGGATACTTGCACAACCGCTATGAAGAGATTCCTTACTGACATAGATTTAATATCCATGTGAGGATTCTCTTTGCAAGTCTCCAATGAACTTGTTCTTCTAACAAACATCCACATGTTAGCTTTGATTA
Organism: Excoecaria agallocha; assembly: GCA_037975025.1. NCBI lineage: Eukaryota > Viridiplantae > Streptophyta > Magnoliopsida > Malpighiales > Euphorbiaceae > Excoecaria > Excoecaria agallocha. The sequence continues at coordinate 66,713,993 of CM075811.1, read as the reverse complement.
TCTTCCATAATCACAGTTATGAGAACCACCGCTTAAACCATTCAAGAAGCATAATATGTGCTAATCTGTCCAAATTAACAATGTCCTGTCTTGTTAATTCTATGACTAGGGATATTTAGATATTAACACATTTGCATGCAATAGACATCTCATATCATGAACACTTTATGATTGCCTTTGCACTGTATTTATAATATCTAGGACTTCATTTATTAATTTAAGATTTACAAACTCATGTATTTAAACATAGCATTAATAAATGAATGATGCCTTTTATTAAGAATATGAATTCATACATATGAAATACATCCCTATTATATGGGCTCTAGGGCATACTCTCTAACAATCTCCAACTTGCACTAGAGCCAATCACTCATATGTCTTAAACCCATGCTATTTGTATAGTGATCGTGCTTTATCTAGGAAAGTGCTTTAGTGAGGGGATCCACCACAATATCATCTGTAGGGACCCTTTCTATTTTCATATCATTTCTAGCTACTATTTCCCTTATGAGATGGTAGCGTTTGAGAACATGCTTGGATCATTGATGAGACCGTGGTTCCTTTACTTACACAATGGCTCCATTGTTGTCACAATATAAAGGAATTAGATCAACAATGCTAGGCACCACTCTTAGTTCAGATATGAACTTTTGATCCAAACTGCTTCTTTGGTTGCTTTCGAAGTAGCAATGTACTAAGCTTCTGTCGTGGAATTAGCAGTTGTTTCTTATTTATAACTCTTCCAACTAACTACCCCTCCTCCCATTATGAACACATAACCAGACTGTGATTTACAATCATCCTTGTCAGATTGAAAGCTGGCATTTGTATACCCATTTACTTCCAAACTTTTCTCTCCATATACCTAGAATATATTCCTAGTCCTTCTCAAGTACTTAAGGATATACACAAGGTTCATCTTCATTCTGTATGAAACCAAACTCTTTGATTGTCTCATTGAATCATATGTTCCAACTCCTAGAGGTTTTCATCAATCCATAAATAGATCTTTGAAGCTTGCATACCTTTTAACCATTTCCTGATGTGAACCCTTTTGGTTGTGTCATATACACATCCTCAATCAGATTTCCATTTAGGAAAGCTATCTTCACATCCATTTGCCAAATCTTATAATCATAATGAGCTGCAATGGCTAAAAATATTCTTATAGACTTAAGCATCGCTTTAGGAGAAAAAGTTTCATCATAGTCAATACCTTTTTTTTGACGATAACCTTTTGCTACTAAGCGAGCTTTATAGGTAACTATATTACCTTCCATGTCGGTCTTCTTTTTGAAGACCCATTTGCACCTTATGGGTTTTATCCCTTCAGGTGGTTGAGTTAAAGTCCATACTTTATTCTCATACATGGAGTCCATTTTAGACTACATAGCCTTAAGCCATAAATCACATTTTGAACTGTTTAAAACTTCTTGATAGCTTGTAGGCTCATTGTCCTCTACTATAGTTATGCCTTTATCCGAATCAATGTGAAATTCATATCTCACAAGGATAGAACGCATCCTAGTAGATCTTTTAGGATTTTGTGTATAATCAAGTTCAACTGCAATCTCATCATTATGAAACTCAGTCTCGAGTTCAATCGATTGATATACTTTTATTTGTGGGTCTTGAACTTCACCAAGTTCAATTTTACTCCTACTGTCCTCTCGTAGGAGAAATTCTCTTTCCAAGAAGACAACATGCCTTGAAACAAACATATTTTGTTCTAAGGGATGATAGAAATAATATCCAAATGTTTCTTTTGGATATCCCACAAACAAACATTTATCAAACTTAACATCTAGTTTGTCTGACACTGTCTCTTCACATAAGCAGGACAACCCCATACTTTCATATGAGAAAGTGTGGGTTTCTTGTTATTCCACATCTCATATGGAGTAACATCAACCAATTTACTAGGAACTTTGTTTAACACATAAACAGTAGTTTCTAGTGCATATCCCTAAAAGGAATTAGGCAAGTCTACTCGGCTCATCATGGATTGAACCATATCTAATAGTGTTCAATTTCTCCTCTCAGATACACCATTGTGTTATGGTGTATATGGTAGAGTCCATTGAGTTAAAGTCCCATTATCTCAAAGATAATCTTGAAATTCTTGGATTAAGTATTCTTCACCACGATCTGATCTAAGTGTTTTAATACTCTTGCCAAGTTGTTTCTCTACTTCATTTCTGAATTCTTTAAACTTTTCAAATGCTTCTGATTTATATTTCATTAGATAGATGCATCCAAACCTGGAATAATCATCTATAAAAGTAATGATGTTGAAGTAACCTTCTCTGGCATGTGTAGTCATTGGACCACATACATCTGAATGTATTAAGTCCAAAGCCTTTTTAGCTCGTTCTCCTTTACCAATAAAGGGAGCTTTTGTCATTTTTCCCAATAAACAAGATTCGCATGTATCAAATGATTCATAATCATATGATCCCAAATTACCTGACTTGTGTAATTTGGTTATGCGTTTCTCATTTATATGGCCTAAACGATAATGCCATAAATATGAGGTATTTAGATTATCTTGTTTCATTCTCTTGGTATCCACATTATGCACTTCTTTAATTAAATCAAGAACAAATATACCATTCTCAATGATAGCTTTTGCATAAAATATATTGTTCTTAAAAATGTAACAACACTTATCCTTTAAAGAAATATCATAATCGTTCAATAAACAACTGAAAGAAAGAATACTTTTAAATAAAGTTGTAACATAATAACAATTATTCAATTCCAGTATTAATCCACTTAGAAGAGGCAAATGGAAAGTCCCCATAACTATTGTAGAGATGTTTTGTCCAGTAGCTTCTAAGCCCTTGTAGATCATTTCACAAATGAGATCCACATCCGGTATCTAATACCCAAGATTATTTTGAAGTAATAGAATAAGTATTAATTTCAATCATATGAATACCTAAAGTAGAAGCATCAACTTGCTTCTTCTCCATAAGAGAATCTAGATAGGCCTTGCAATTACGCTTCCAACGACCATCTTTTCCATAATGTAAGCAAGTTCCTTTGGGATTCTGTTTCTTGGCAACCTTCTTATTGGAGATTCCACCATTCGTTGGTTGCATTTTGGCTATCTTCTTCTTCTTCTGCTTCTTGCCTTTAGCAAAAGTGACAACCATGACACGTTTTGGATTCTTCTTGAAGGATCCATCAGCTATTTTGAGCATGTTGATTAACTCAGGAATGGATACTTGGATCTTGTTCATGTTGAAGTTAAAGACGAAAGGTGCATAGCTTGGAGCCAATGAGTACAAGATTAAATCTATGTATAGATCATTATCCATTACATAGCCAAGTCTATTCAAATGCTCAATACACCCATACATCTTCAATGCAAGAGTAGCAGCCGAAGTGCCTTCCACCATTTTACAGCTAAATAGAGCTCGAGCAATCTCATATTGCTTAGTTCTAGCCTGAGAAGAATAAATCTCCTCTAAATACAAAATGATGGTCCTAGGATCCATCATCTCATGTTACTTTTGAAGCTCCAAGGACATAGCACCCAGCATCAGATTGTGGTCAACAAATCAAACTCCATACCTTTGAAAAGTAGGTATCTCTATACCAATTATGTCTTTACACAACTATTGGATCATTAGGTTATCAACTCTTGATACATGTATATTATATATGCATTCCCTAATCTTGCCTCTAGAACCATTAGCCTTGACTGTGGTCAACAAGCCAATGGCCTAGCTAAGATGACCCATTTATTAGATTCGAATATATTTGATATAATGTGAGCTTGACTATGATCAACAACCCACACAATAAAGAACTTTGGTTCTCCTCAAATTAATTGAAGGCTTATATACCTTAGTATTAGTATGAGGGATTTTTAGTTAATTAAGTCTCATCATACATGGTTGGCATACATTGGTATGCATTCTATATCTATCTCATAAATATAAGCATACAAATATTGTATAGTTATGGACTTTACTACATTGATTTTCCCGAGCCAAAAGGGAAATCAAAAGGTCACACCTAGATAGTATGCATGATTCAAACAAGTAAAAATAATTACATTATCTTCAAACTTGTTTGATCTTCATCTGGTCCATCTTGCTCCTTGATAGTGGTCTTCCATCTTTATCTCTAATTCTAATCTAAGCAATCTAATAACATATTACAATTTAAAAAAGAAATACAAACCAAAAATTAATTGGGCCGGGACATGAAAGTCTTCATTAGCCGAAAGATGCATTATGCTCAATCACATTGGGCTTTGTCCATAACTATCCATCATACCAATCATACACTCTTATATGCATATCTAATGTATAAAATAAAACATATAATGGATTACTAACTTTGTTTCAACTCTTGAAATATACATTTGAGTTATTTTAATAATATTATCAAATTAGGAAACTTTTTCCATTTTGAAACTTCCATTTAGGAAACCTTTTTGCATGCATGTGTTCTGCCTTAATAATCATCCAATTGATTAATAATTAATTATTAATTGATTATTTAATTAATTAATCATATTAAATAATTAAAATAATTTTGTTTGCTATAGTATTAGAATTTTAGTAATAATCTTAGACTAAAAGTATTTTTTTTATTTGTGTAGGGAATTTAGAAGGAAGCAACAAGAGGAACTTAGATTGCAAGTAGAAGGAGAACAAAGTGCTAAATGGAGGAAGGTCGTAATCTTCCAATTATGGTGGTGCGAAGAAAGGAGAACGCTTGGTGATTTTGTGATGCCAAATATTTCGGAGAGTTTTGAAGGAATAGCGGCACCGGCTATTGCTAATAACAATTTCGAGATCAAGCCGAGCGGTCATTCAAATGGTGCAAAATAATCAATTTGGAGGTTTGCAAGGAGAAGTTCCTTATGCTTATATCCTTGCTTTTCTTAATGTGTGTGCTATGTTTAAAATTAATGGAGAGTAGTAATGATGCAATTAGACTTAGGTTATTTCCATTTTCTTTGAAAGAAAAGGCTCAAATTTGGCTTGCTAGTATACCTAGTAAGACAATAACTACTTGGGACCAATTAAAACAAGCTTTTCTTCATAAGTATTTCCACCTCATAAAATGGCAAAATTTAGAAATCAAATATCTACATTTAAACAATTGCCTAATGAAACCATTTATACCTCTTGGGAAAGTTTTAAGGAACTTCAAAGGCAATGTCCTCATCATGGCTTGCCGGATTGGATGATTCCTCAAATCTTTTACAATAGGTTAATGGAGGAAAATAGAAATATTGTTAATGCTGCTTCAGGTGGTAAATGGTTAGAGAAGACTGCTAAGGAAGCTGAAACTTTGTTGGAAGAGTTAGCCTCACAAGCTATATGGAGAAGAACCCACTATGGCAAAGGCTAAGGGGTTTTTTGAATTGGATTCCATAAACTCTTGACGGCTAAGGTAGAGGCTTTGACAAAAATGGTAAGTAATTCTCATTCCAATGTTGAAAATGTTAGTCAAATATGTGAGAAATGTGGTGGACCTCATATGTATGCTAATTGTAGTGAAGGGTTTAGTGAGGATGTAAGTTTTTTTCAAGGAAACAATAATCAAAGGATGGGTCAAAATTCTAATTATTATAACCCACAATGGAGAAACCATCCTGGTTTTTCTTGGTCTAACCAAAATACCCAATTGAACCCTCCTAATAATAACAATCATATGAGAAAATTACCTAACCCTTCACCTTGTCCAAATAAATCACCTTTTAAAGACTTATTAGAAGAAATCTTGATAAGCAATTTGGCAAGTTTTTGAATTATTTGAAGGAACTTACTATAACTATACCCTTTGTGGATGCAATTAAGGATATGCCTTTATGGGCAAAATTTTTAAAAGAAATTATGAGTCACAAGGGTAAACTTGAAGAATATGGTTATGTTTCTTTGGTAGAAGAGTCTAAGGCTATGTATTCTAAATACCCACCTAAGCTAAAGGATCCGGGTTGTTTCACGGTTGCTTGTGTTATAGGTGGTACATATTTTGATAAGGCTCTATGTGATATGGGTGCTAGTGTTAGCCTTATGCCTTATTCCATTTATAAAAAGCTTGATTTAGGTGAATTAAAGCCTACTAATATGTGCCTATCAATGGCAAATAAATCTATTTCACACCCTATAGGTATATTAGAAAATATTCCTACCAAAGTGGGTAAATTTGTAATTCTTGCTGATTTTGTTGTGCTAGAAATGGATGAAGATCCGAAAATTCCCATTTTGTCTGGTTAATTACTGCTGGGGCTATTTTTGATATGAAGAATGGTAAAATATCTCTTGAAGTTAATGGTGAAACAATTGAGTTTAATGTTTTTGGCATGGTTAAATTTTCACCAATAGAGGTGGTAAATAGAATTGATTCTTATGATGTTCTTGATGAGTGTATTGATAGTGTTGTGCATGATTGTGTGAGACAAAACCCTATTGCACCTTATTGTTTGAATGAAAGTTGTGATGAGGTTTTGCAAGTTGCCTCATATCCTTCCTCTGGAAGATTTTCAAAAATTGAGTCTTTGAGAAAGGATGAGGATATGTCATCAAAGACATCTAAGGAGGAAGTCAAGTTTGAACTCAAGCCACTACCAACAAGCTTAAGGTATGAATTTCTAGATGCAAATTCTCAATTACCTTTCATTGTTAATTCATCAATTGCTAAAGCATAATAGGATGCTTTACGTGGTATTTTACTTGCTTAACGAAATGCTATGGGATATTCAATTAGTGATTTAAAAGGATTGCACCTAAATAGTATGCATGCATAGAATTTTGTTAGAGGAAGATTATAAGCCTTCAATTGAAGGTCAAAGAAGGCTTGATCCAACTCTTAAAGAGGTTGTGAGGAAGGAAATAATTAAATTGCTTGATAATGATATAATTTATTCCATAAGTGATAGCAAGTGGGTGAGTCCAATTCAAGTAATCCCTAAGAAAGGTGGCTTGACTGTAATTCGTAATGATAATAATGATTTAATTCCTACTAGGACTATCACAGGTTGGCGTATGTGTGTGGACTATAGGAAGTTAAATAAGGCTACAAGAAAGGACCATTTTCCTTTACCTTTTATTGATCAAGTTATTGAAAGATTGGCTAATTTTTCTTATTTTTGTTACTTAGATGGGTTGAGTGGTTTCTATCAAATACCAATTCATCCACATGACCAATCTAAGACAACTTTTACATGTCCATATGGAACTTTTGCATTTAGGCGAATGCCTTTTGGTTTGTGTAATGCACTAGCTACATTTCAAAGATGTATGTTTTCTATCTTTAGTGATCTTATTGATCAATGTGTGAAAGTTTTCATGGATGACTTTAGTGTGTATGGCATTACTTATGAGGACTGTTTATCTAATCTTTCTAAGGTGTTTGATAGATATATGCAACATGGTTTGGTTTTAAATTGGAAGAAGTGTCATTTTATGGCTCAAGAGGGAATTGTTTTAGGACATTTAGTTTCTAATAGGGGGATTGAAGTTGATAGAGCTAAAATTGAAATAATTTCTAACTTGCCTCCTCCTAAAAATGTTAGAGATGTTAGAAGCTTTCTAGGTCATGCTGGTTTTTATAGGAGGTTTATCAAAGATTTTTCTAAGATAGCTAAACCCTTATGCACGTTGCTAGGCGAAGATGTTGATTTTCATTTTGATGAGGCATGTCTTAAATCTTTTGAAACTCTTAAACATGCTCTTGTCACTTCACCGGTGTTGCAACCACCAAATTGGGATCAACCTTTTGAATTGATGTGTGATGCTAGTAATTATGCGGTAGGGGCTGTTTTAGGACAAAGAATTGATGGGAAGCCATAAGTTATTTATTATGCTAGCAAATTACTAGATGATGCCCAAATTAACTACTCCATAACTGAAAAAGAACTCTTGGCTATTGTGTATGCTTTTGATAAATTTAGGGCTTATCTTGTAGGGCAAAAAGTCATTGTCTGTTCTGATCATGCTGCTCTTTAGTATCTTTTAAGTAAGAAAGATGCTAAGCCTAGATTATTGAGATGGATTTTATTGTTATAAGAGTTTGATTGGGAAATAAGAGATAAAAAGGGGAAGGAGAATTTAGTTGCGGACCATTTATCTAGGTTGACCACTGTGTTTTGCAAGATAATGATGATGGGGTACCTATTGATGAGGTTTTTCATGGGGAACATCTTTTTAGTGTAGTTTCCAAGGAAACTCCTTGGTTTGCTAATATAACAAACTATCTAGTAAGTGGTATGCTTCCTTATGGTTTAGATTATAGGCAAAGGAAGAAAATCCTTCATGATGTGAAGTTTTACTATTGGGAAGAACCTTTATTATATAAGAGATGTGCTGTTGGATTGATTAAGAGGTGTCTTCCTTATGAAGAAGTTGGTGAAGTATTAGCTCATTGTCATTCTTATGCTATAGGTGGTCACTTTGGGGTTTCTAAGACAGCTTCTAAGGTTTTGCAAGCTAGTTTTTGGTGGCCTACATTATTTAAAGATGTTAAGGACTTTGTTTTAAGTTGTGATAAGTGCCAAAGAGTGGGAAATTTGTCTAGGAGGAATGAAATGCCTTTACATGTTATTTTAGAAGTTGAATTGTTTGATGTTTGGGGTATGGACTTTATGGGACCATTTCCTAGTTCTTTAGGGAATCGGTATATTTTAGTTATGGTGGATTATGTATCTAAGTGGGTGGAAGCAATTCCAACCATTACAAATGATGCCAAGGTGGTTAAGAAAATGCTTAAGAAAGTTATATTTCCTCGATTTGGAACACCTAGGGCCATTATTGGTGATGGTGGGTCTCATTTTTGTAATAAAGTTATAGAGCAATTATTGAGAAAAAATAATGTGACTCATAAAATTGCTACACTTTATCACCCTCAAACTAGTGGACAAGTTGAGATTAGCAATAGAGAGCTTAAGTGGATTTTAGAGAAAACTATCTCTAGGTCAAGAAAAGATTGGGCACTTAAGTTAGATGATGCTCTTTGAGAATATAGAACAGCTTTTAAAACTCTTATAGGTTTTACACCTTATCAATTGGTTTATGGTAAGTCTTGTCATTTGCCGGTTGAGATTAAACATAAGGCTTATTGGGCAACTAGAGTGTTAAATTTTGATATGCAACAAGTTGGTAGAAAGAGATTGCTTCAATTACAAGAATTAGAGGAACTTCGTATGAATGCTTATGAAAATGCCAAGTTATATAAGGAAAGAACTAAATCATGGCATGATAAACATGTACTAAAGAAAGAATTTCAAGTTGGTGATATGGTTTTGTTGTATAATTCTCGATTGAAGTTATTTCCTGGAAAATTAAAGTCTAGATGGTCGGGACTTTTCAAGGTTGTTCAGGTTTTCTCTTATGGGGCTATTGATATTGCTAATGATAAAGGGGAGATTTTCAAGGTTAATGGACATAGATTGAAGCCTTATTTCATTGGTGATGCATTGGTTCCTACTCATAAAGTTTCTTTGTTAAATTCTTCTTTTGCATTATCATAATATTTTTGTTTATAATTAGTTCTGTTAGTTTGAATTTATTTGTTTTATGGTTTTTTGTAGAATACATTATATGTCTTTTATATAGTTTTTATGTTACTTGATTTCTTTTTCTTTGTTATTTTAATTTTTGGATCAAGTTGTTAAGATTTTGCAGAGAAATATTATAGCATTACATCATGTTCACGAGTGCATCACGACTCGTGAACATCTTCACGAGCATTCCAGCGGCTTCAGTCATTCAGTCATAAGCAGAATCACTAGTTGTGAAGCATATCACGTGTCACACAGAAGAGAAAGGCTCACCAGTCGTGAATGTAATACCGACTCGTGACCATGTACATTTCTTATCTCTCTATTTTTCTTCATGAGTCATGATAAATAGGCCGACTCGTGAATATTTCTTCCTGTGCACAAAATGCCTTATACTTCACGAGTCGTGAGGTACATACCGACTCGTGAAGCACTGTTCTAAAGTTACGAGTTGTGATTTTTACCTTCCTATTTTTATCTTTAATTAATTTTTATTTCTTCATTTCACTTTTATTTCTTTTAATTAGGAGTATTGGCGGTTTTAATTTAGATTAACTACCCTTTATTAACTTAAATCTAAAGAGGGGGAATGGTTATAACTTATATTTAGGGTTTCTAAACGTCATATCTTTTCATTTTTCCCTCCTTCTATAAATACTGTCGTTAGTTTCATTTTCATTTTTTTTTCAATTCTCTTTTCTTTTACTCTTCTCGTACACTTCTTTCTCTTTCACTCTAACTTCCATTCATATTTGTTTACTTGTTTTTCTTTCTCTGCAACATCTTCTTCTCATTTCTTTTCTTTCCATTCACATTGCACATTGCTTTCTCTGTTTCATTTCTTTTTTACAACTATGGTTAGAACAAAGAACGTTTAAGCATCAAGGGGTCAGCAGGGAGGAGATGACGCCCAACTTTAGAGTTTACAGACAGACTTTGGCTCACCATTCCCTCTTTCTTCCATCCATGAAGGTAATAGGTTCGTTATTCTTAAGGATAGAGCAAAATCTCAATGGAAGTATTTTCCTATCTCTTTGCTTGAATAAGTGGGTGTTTTTGATGAAGTCAATGAGATGTTATCTCAATGTGGTCTCTTACGGTTTGTTAATATGCATGAGCAGTTCTACACTGATTTAGTTTTGGAGTTTTACACAAATTTCAAAGAAAATGCTGATAATCCTAGACTTGTAGACTTTCGTTTGAATGGTGTTGATCATACTCTTACTTATTTCATGATGCATCGTATTTTTGGTTTTAAACCAAGTGGATTATGTACTCCTCCTAAGAGTTATAGACCTAATGATTTTTAGAACTTTCTTACTGGATTGACTACACCATATAGGGCTAGAAAGGCTAAATTAATGTTTATATCGGACTTAAAATATTGGATTTTGCATAAGATTCTTGCCTCCATTGTTTTCAACAAGCCTGAATTTAATAGAGTTTCTAGTCATGAACTATTTTTGATGTGGTGTGTGCATAATCATAAGTCTATATGTTGGTCTTATTGGATTTTCAAACAATTATTGAATTGTGTTAGTCGCTCGAAGTCCCCTATCACACATGGTCATGTCATAGCTGCTATTGCTTGGGGAATCGATATTGACTTGCGTATTTATGATGTTGTACTTCCATGCTTATATTTTTCTAAGCATTTGTTTGTACGAGGAGAAGTCATTAACCATTTCTTTCAATACATACCACCTATTTACCGTTCTTGTTGGAAGGAACTACCAAGTACTTCTACTCCACAAGTGGCTGCTGTGGAAAGCAGTTTGGAAGAGTCAAGACCAATGGAGCAAGGGCAAAGTGGTGATCCTATAGAGGGTACACCTAGTCATTCACCTGTTTTCAAACCAACTGTTGGATCTTCTTCAAATATCACCACTTCCATGTTCAATCAATTGCTACACAATCAATTAGCCATCCAAAGTCAATTAGCTTCCTTGGAGCAAGAAACAAGTCAATTGGTTCATCGTCAACACCGCCTTAAGCACAAGGTGGATGCTTTCATTGCCCAAGCGAGCTATGAGGTCCCATCACCTCCACCTTCACCATGAATTTGAGGGGAGTTTTCTTTCCTCTATGTTTTTGTTTATTTTTAATTTTCTTTTTGTTTGTGTGTTTGTTTTGTTTCTCCACATTGAGGACAATGTGTGTTCTAAGTGTGGGGGAGCACTTGTGTGTTTTTTTGTTTGTTTATCTTTTTCTTTATTTAGACTAACTTTTATAGTGAGTTTTATTATAAGTATTGCTTATATTGTATGAAATATAGGTTGTTATGAAGATTTATTTACCTTTTATACTCATTTGATTAGTTATTCAAGATTTTTGGCATGTGTTTTATGTTTTTAAGTTATTTCTTTTTACTTCTTTCAACAATTTAGATTGTTTAGTCTCTTTACTAACTATGCTTTAAGGTTAGAGTTTGCTCATTTAGTTTAAGATTTTAGGATGATAGTTGTCTCATGGAAACTATAGCCATAATACGTACCTTTAGGCCTTTCAATAATGGATGAGGACTAGTTAAAAAAATTGCAAGATGAAAATAAAGCAAGATGCATATCCAAAAATTTTAATAAAGTATGGGATGGAGCGTAAAATGCACCCAATACTACATTCTCTTGCTATTCATGGGATAAATTCTAAAAGTATACCCATGCTATAAAAAAAAAGAGAAAGAAAAAGATGAAAAATATAGTCTAAAAATGCCATGAGATAGGTTTAAAGGTATGTGTGCTTGCAAATTGTCCTAAAAGGCAACTATGGTCTTAAACTTTTAAGCTTTATAATCATTATTCTCTCTTGAGCATGCTTAGTTTTAAGATTTTACTATCTTGATGTTGGAATTAGTAAATTAGGTGACTTGATAATCTAAGATGCATGTTTTAAATCTTGATGTACTAATATTTTAAGTGTTAAGGTATTTGATTTCATCTCAATCTTATCTTAAGTAAAAACTGAGCAATGCTTTATAACGTAACTTACTTAGTTTGACTTGAGATTAAATTTTCTCACTTTTCTCTTGCTTGGCGACAAGCAAGGTTTAAGTGTGGGGGAATTTGATATCATGTAAAATGTCTACCTTTTAGTATGTGTTTTTCTCTTGTTTATGTAGTTAAGTATGTAATATTATATGTATTTTTATATGTTTATGTCCAATTTATGTGTTTATGTTTGTTTTTAGGAAAAATTGGTGAAGTGTGAAGAAAATGAAGAATTTGGTGAAGTTTCAAAGAAGGAGATCACGAGTCGTGAAAGGGATCACGACTCGGACAAGAGATCACGAGACGGAAGGCAGCTCACGAGTAAAGCAGAGAAGAAGGGATCACGACTCGGACAAAAAATCACGAGTCGTGAAAAGCTTCACTAGTCGGATGGAGGTTCACGAGTCTAGAAGAATAGAAGGGGCTCACGACTCGTGAGGGTGTTCACGAGTCGGACAAGGCATCTGTTTCCAAAACGTTATGTCTTTTGCACTTGATCTTTCAGCCATACATCATGTTCTTTTAGAGAAACCTTCCCTGACTTATTAAGGGACATATTTGTAGAGTCAAGCTCTATATATATGGGAGAAAAACTCTAAAAAAGGGGATGATGAAAAAAAAATTAAAGAATTCTTTTACTATTTTATTAAGAACTTTTTGAGTTGTTTTGGATATTTTTCATTTTACTTAGTTTTAGAGGATGACAAAAGAGCAAAGCCAAAGGAATAAGAGATTCATTAGAAGGTCAAAATAGAAAGTAAACCATGAGGAGTGATGTTTTCTTATCTCTTATTTCATTTTTATTGTAATTTTGTTTGTGGCTAAGTTCTTTTGGTACATTATAACTATTTAATTTAAGTTGTTAGTCATCTACTTATTTTTGTCTAGTGAATGTTTATTCTCCTTATGTATGAAGTATGATTTAAGTTTATTTGAGTGATTTCCTTATTATGCTTGATCACCATAATTAGCATGTTAGTCATTTAATTCACAATGAGAATTGGAATTCTTTGATGGAAAAACAAATGAATTTACTTAAAGCATTGAATTCACTTTGAGGGGTTAAAGAATTGGCATAGAACTTCATAGTTTTTATTTATCTCTATAATGACATGAGAATGCTTATATGTTAGAGAGTATGCCCTAGAGCCCATGTAATAGGGATGTTTTTCATATGTATGAAATTTATATTCTTAATAAAAGGCATCATTCATTTATTAATGCTATGTTTGAACACATGAGTTTGTAAATCTTAAATTAATAAATGAAGTCCTAGATATTATAAATACAGTGCAAAGGCAATCATGAAGGTGTTCATGATGTGAGATGTCTATTGCATGCAAATGTCTTAATATCTAAATATCCCTAGTCATAGAATTAACAAGATAAGACATTGTTAATTCGGACAGACTAGCACTTGTTATGCTTCTTGAATGGTTCAAGCAGTGGTTCTCATAACTGTGATTATGGAAGATAATCAAAGCTAACATATGGATGCTTGTTAGAAGAACAAGTTCATTGGAGACCTGCAAAGAGAATCCTCACATGGATATTAAATCTATGTCAGTGAGGAATCTCTTCATAGCGGTTGTGCAAGTATCCTTAGACTTGAGATCACCAAAGTTATCTTAAGTAGCAAGTGGTATACTTTGACTCCATAACTGATTACTTCCAACTGGGAGTGAACATAGTTAGGAGATTGGGTATATCATGACCTACTTGAAGATAGTTGAGTGATTGACAAAGGATTCACCATCCCAGATTTAACAAGGGAAGTTGTCTCGCATGATTCTTTAATTGCCTTGTTCAGAGAATCTCTGGCCAGAGTAATATGCCGAGATGGATGGAGATCCATGAAGGGCATTTTAGGATGCATACCAATGTATGCCAATCATGTATGATGAGACTTAATTAACTAAAACCCTCAAACAAATACTAAGGTATGTAAGCCTTCCATTAATTTGAGGAGAACCAGGTCAAGCTCACATTATATCGAATATGTTCAAATCTAATTAAATGGGTCATCTTAGCTAGCCCATTAGTTTGTTGACCACAGTCAAGGCTAATGGTTCTAGAGGCAAGATTAGGGAATGCATATATGATATGCATGCATCAAGAGTTGATAACCTAATGATCCAATAGTTGTGTAGAGACACAATTGGTATAGAGATACCTACCTTTCAAGGGTATGGAATTTGGCTTGTTGACCACAGTCAAGGTCAAATTACATATCAAGGATTGGATATTGGCCCACTATGAAAACCATCAGGTTTTCTCGGATTATATAGTGAGGGCTATTAATTCGCAATAAAATAGTGGGAGTAAATGGATTAATTAAAGACCTTATTAATGCATACATATATATGAACATACTCTTATATCTTTTCTTTTTCACATCTATGTCATCATCAAGAGCACATCAAATATACGATCAATCTTGGAAAACAAACTGGTTGGCAGCAACTATTCTAACTAGATCAAGCAAGTGAGAATTGTTCTCAAAGCTGAAAAGATCCATTATGTCTTGGATAAAGATCTTCCACCACTTCCATCAGATGATGCCATTGATGAGATCAAAGGCACTTATCGAAAATACATAGAGGATAGTAAAGCAGCAGCATGTCTGATGCTGGGTGCTATGTCCTCAAAGCTTCAAAAACAATATGAGATAAAGGATGGTGAGGTTTCCAAGAAGAAGGTTGCCAAGAAAGAGAATCCCAAAGGAACTTGCTTCCATTATGGAAAGGATGGTCATTGAAAGCATAACTTCAAGGCCTATCTATATTCTCTCAAGGAGAAAAAGCATGCTGATGCTTCTACCTCAGGTATTCATATGATTGAAATTAATACTTATTCTATTGCTTCAAAACAATCTTGGGTATTAGATACCGGATGTGGATCACATTTGTGTAATGATCTACATGGGCTTAGAAGCTTTAGAAGAGTTGGAAAGGCAGAGATATGTTTGCAGTCAGCTACTGGACAAAACATCTCTACAACAGTTATGGGGACTTATCATTTGCCTCTTCCAAGTGGATTAGTACTGGAATTAAATAATTGTTATTATGTTCCAGCTTTATCCAAAAGTATTATTTCTTTCAGTCGTCTGTTGAATAATTATGATATTTCTTTAAATGACAAAAGCTATCATTGAGAATGGTATATTTGTTCTTGATTTAATTAAAGAAGTACATAATGTGGATACCAAGAGAATGAAACATGATAATCTAAATACCTCATACTTATGGCATTGTTGTTTAGGCCATATAAATGAAAAACGCATGACCAAATTGCACAAATCAAGTGATTTATGATCATTTGATTATGAATCATTTGATACATGCGAATCTTGTTTATTAGGAAAAATGACAAAAGCTCCCTTTATTTGTAAAGGAGAACGAGCTAAAATGGTTTTGGACTTAATACATTCAGATGTATGTAGTCCAATGACTACACATGCCAGAGGAGGTTACTCCTACTTCATTACTTTCATAGATGATTATTCCAGGTTTGGATACATCTATCTAATGAAATATAAGTCTGAAGGATTTGAAAAGTTCAAAGAATTCAGAAATGAAGTAGAGAAACAACTTGGCAAAAGTATTAAAACACTTAGATCAGATCGAGGTGGAGAATACTTAAGTCAATAGTTTCAGGATTATCTTAGAGATAATGAGATTTTATCTCAATGGACTCCTCCATATACACCACAACACAATGGTGTATCTGAAAGGAGGAATCGAACACTATTAGATATGGTTCGATCAATAATGAGCCGAGCGGACTTGTCTAAGTCCTTTTGGGGATATGCACTAGAAACTGCTGTTTATGTGTTAAACATAGTTCCTAGTAAATCGTTTGATGTTACTCCATATGAGATGTGGAATAACAAGAAACCCACGCTTTCTCATATGAAAGTATGGGGTTGTCCTGCTTATGTGAAGAGGACAATGTCAGACAAACTGGATGTTAAGTCTGACAAATATTTATTTGTGGGATATCCAAAAGAAACGTTTGGATATTATTTCTATCATCGCTTAGAACAAAAGGTGTTCGTTTCAAGGCATGCTGTCTTCTTGGAAAGAGAATTTCTCCTACGAGAGGACAGTGGGAGAGAATTTCTCCTACGAGAGGACAGTGGGAGTAAAATTGAACTTGGTGAAGTTCAAGACCAACAAATAGAAGATGATCAACCGATTGAACCCGAAACTGAATTTCATAATGATGAGATTATAGTTGAACTTGATTATACACAAAATCCTAAAAGATCTACTAGGATGCGTTCTATCCCTGTGAGATATGGATTTCACATTGATTCGGATAGAGGCATAACTGTAGTAGAGGACAATGAGCCTACAAGCTATCAAGAAGTTTTGAACAGTTTCGAACGTGATTTATGGCTTAAGGCTATGCAGTCTGAAATGGACTCCATGTATGAGAACAAAGTATGGACTTTAACTCAACCACCTTAAGGGATAAAACCCATAGGGTGCAAATGGGTCTTCAAAAAGAAAATTGACATGAAAGGTAATATATTTACCTATAAAGCTCACTTAGTAGCAAAAGGTTATCATCAAAAAGAAGGTATTGACTATGATGAAACTTTTTCTCCTGTAGCGAAGCTTAAGTTTATAAGAATACTTTTAGCCATTGCAGCTTATTATGATTATGAGATTTGGCAAATGGATGTGAAGACAGCTTTCCTTAATGGAAATCTAACCGAGGATGTGTATATGACACAACCAGAAGGATTCACATCAGGAAATGGCGAAAAGGTATGCAAGCTTCAAAGATCCATTTATAGATTAAAGCAAGCCTCTAGGAGCTGGAACATACGATTCAATGAGACAATCAAAGAGTTTGGTTTCTCATAGAATGAAGATGAACCTTGTGTGTATAAAAGGGTCAGTGGGAGTGTAATTGTCTTCCTAGTTCTATATGTAGATGACATATTGATCATGGGAAATGACATTTCTCTTCTCCAATCTGTTAAAATATGGTTATCCAAGTAATTCTCAATGAAAGACCTTGGAAAAGCATCCTATATTCTGGGAATAAGGATCTATAGAGATAGATCCAATAGGTTGCTAGGTCTTTCTCAGAGTACATATATAGATAAAGTATTGAAGAGGTTCAATATGGATCTCTCTAAGAAAGGGTTTATACCCATGGTGCATGGGAAACACCTTTCTAAGTCTATGTGTCCACAGACACTAGATGATAGAGAGAGCATGAATAGAATACCATATGCATCTGTAATTGGTTCTTTCATGTATGCTATGTTATGTACACGTCCAGATGTAGCATTTGCTTTGAGTGTCACAAGCAGATTCCAATCCAATTTTGGAGAGGAACACTGGGCAGCTGTCAAGAATATTCTTAAGTACTTGAGAAGGACTAAGGATATATTCTTGGTATATAAAGAGGGTAGTTTGGAAGTAAATGGGTATACAGATGCGAGCTTCCAATCTGACAAAGATGATTGTAAATCACAATCTGGTTATGTGTTCATAATGGGAGGAGGAGCAGTTAGTTGGAAAAGTTCCAAAGAAGAAACAACTGCTAATTCCACGACGGAAGCTGGGTACATTGCTACTTCAGAAGCAGCCAAAGAAGCAGTCTAGATCAAAAAGTTTATAACCGAACTAGGAGTGGTACCTAGTATTGTTGATCCGATTCGTTTATATTGTGACAACAATGGAGCCATTGCGCAAGCAAAGGAACCACGGTCTCATCAGCGATCCAAGCATGTTCTCAGAAGCTACCATCTCATATGGGAAAATAGTAGCTAGAAATGATGTGAAAATAGAAAGGGTTCCCACAGATGACAATGTGGTAGATCCCCTCACTAAAGCACTTTCCCAGATTAAGCATGATCACCATATAAAAAGCATGGGTCTGAGACATATGAGTGATTGGCTCTAGTGCAAGTGGGAGATTGTTAAAGAGTATACCCTAGAGCCCATGTAATAGGGATGTTTTTCATATGTATGAAATTTATATTCTTAATAAAAGGCATCATTCATTTATTAATGCTATGTTTGAATACATGAGTTTATAAATCTTAAATTAATAAATGAAGTCCTAGATATTATAAACACAGTGCAAAGGCAATCATGAAGGTGTTCATGATGTGGGATGTCTATTACATGAAAAAGTATTAATATCTAAATATCCCTAGTCATAGAATTAACAAGATAGGACATTGTTATTTTGGACAGACTAGCACATGTTATGCTTCTTGAATGGTTTAAGCAGTGGTTCTCAAAACTGTGATTATGGAAGATAATCAAAGCTAACATATGGATGCTTGTTAGAAGAACAAGTTCATTAGAGACCTGCAAAGGAATCCTCACATGGATATAAAATCTATGTCAGTGAGGAATCTCTTTATAGCGGTTGTGCAAGTATCCTTAGACTTGAGATCACCAAAGTTATCTTAAGTAGCAAGTGGTATACTTTGACTCCATAACTGATTACTTCCAACTGGGAGTGAACATAGTTAGGAGATTGGGTATATCATGACCTACTTGAAGATAGTTGAGTGATTGACAAAGGATTCACCATCCCAGATTTAACAAGGGAAGTTATCTCGCATGATTCTTTAATTGCCTTGTTCAGAGAATCTCTGGCCAGAGTAATATGCCGAGAGGGATGGAGATCCATGAAGGGCATTTTAGGAACAATGGTTAAATTAACAGAACATATATAATTAGATTTATATGAGTTGATAGAAATCCATACTCATAATCTAATTGAGATAAGAGTGGTGAAAGGAGTAATTGCATGGTAACTGTTTCTATGGAAGGGTACAGTCAAACCACATGACTTTCCTGACATTTGGGTAGTCATGATGCCTAGCTAGAGGCCAATCATGACTTGTATAATGATGTATCATGTGATAAGATGATTTAAAGGAGTTTGAATCATGTGAGTTTTGAATAGAACTCACAATTACATATTATACTGCCAACATGGACAGGAACCCAATAGGTCACACACATATAGAGAAAAGGGTAAAATGGTAAAATAATAGGGATAATAATATTTGATATTATTATGAAGGTAGAGAAGTGAATAAGATAATAATCAATTAAAGAGTTTAATTAATTATGATCAAATAAAATTGTCCGCGGAACTTTTGAGAAATGTTCTGCAAAATTGGACCTAATTGAAATAATATATTTTATAATTAATTATTATTATCTTATAAGTGTTATAAGACTACTATAAGTGTTATAGGACTGATATAATAATTAATAGGTCCATTGGAGAAATTATAAAGGGCCAAAGGAATGAAGAAGTTGGAGGAAGCCCTCCAGAAGAGGGCCACATGCCAACTCCATATAGAAGGGCTTAGATGGTTTTTTCTTGGACCAAATTAATTTATTTATGTTACATAAGTGTTATGGAACTCACATATTTAATTTGGATGGATTTGGAATCCATTTGGGTATTTAATTTCAATTAGATGCAAAAAGGGCCTAGTTTGTGGATTTTATGCATAGACTTTTATGAAAAGGATTAAATTGGATTTAATTAAGTCCAAATGATTATAATTAATTTTAGAGGCCCAATTAATAATTATCCAGCAATTTTAAAGAGCCCAATCTCATTAAGGAGTTGCAATTTTAACCTAACTATAAAAGGCCAACTAATGAGAATTAGGGTTAAGTGATTAAAACAAAAGGAAAGTCTTTTTCTCTATTCTCTCTCTCCTTTTTGCGGCAAATCCAAGCTATCTTCTTGGAATTTCGGCCAGCCCTAGTTGAACACCAATTTGTTGGTTCAATTTACCCCGCTCTAGTGTGGATTACTCATTGGAGGTGTTCGATTTTGGACACTGTGGTTTGCGACAACCCAGTGTGAAGAAAAATCAACTGTTCAACAAAAATCAAAGGTGATTTTTCTTATTCTCATATAATTATATTGTGTATTCATGGCAAGATCAGATCTAATGGTTAAAAAATTTTAAAATTCCGCTCATGTATGTGATGCATGTAACCGTTAAAATCCAACATTATAGACTCTAAGTAAGAACATTTTTATTGACAATGAGAATTGCTTTAAAGAATCTTGGCTAAATTCTCCATTCATACCATTCATACAATTGTTAATTAATTCAAAGATGAATTAGTTTATTTGGTTATAATGTATGTTCATCCTATCTTTTAAGTAATCTATTATCCAAAATTAACTTAATATATTTTAAGTAGTTTAGTATTTACATTAATTGCATGATTTTAATTGAAATTGTTACCTATCCATTTACTTGTTGTTACATCAATATAAAATTTACCCCATTCCCTTTGGAACGATACCCTACTCATCCTATACACAATCTAGTGAGACTAAGGGTTCAAATAAATCCCCATCACTAGCAGCTCATTAAGCATACACAGGAGGAAGAAATAGAAAATAGTCAAAACTATTTTCACATCAATTGGCATGAGAAAAAAAACTCACAAAAGCTTATAGCTAACATTTTCATGTGAGGCTACTAAAATCATGATATTAAGGCAAAACCTAAATGAAAAACAAAGGCACTACAAATATTTTAGACCCAAATCAAATTGAATGCAAATGTACAAGAAACATGTTTCTCAACCTTAAAATTTATTAAAATATTTGCATTTAGAGTAAAGCCAAGGATCTTAACCTCTAGACTTGCAAATTTAGCAAAAGTTAAAGAAGAAAGCTAATATCCAAATGAAAAACCCAAAAGCACAAAATGGAAAAATGATGAAGAACACCATTTTTATACAACTCCTCAATTACAAGAAAAGATAACCAATTATCAGGGATTAAGAGATCAATAATCATCATAAGAAAACATAAATACAATAAACATTAGAAAGAATTGCAAAAAATAAGAAATAGAAATCCAAATTAACAAAACTAACAAAAAAAGTCCTTACCTTGATAGATGCATGCGAAGGAGACATAACTTACCTTTCTAACAAGCTCCTAAGTGTAAGCACTATTCCTCTATCATTCTAATGATCTAATGGGCTAATTGACAAATTATACAAAGAAGACAGACTAAGTAAAGGAGAAATAGAGATAGATTCAACAAAGGATAAAGAGTGAAATAGATAGAAACAGAGTGAGAGAGGGAGATAGTGAGAGAACTCCATTGAGATGGTGGTGGTGGTGAAATATTAGTAGGGTTAGCCTCACTATCGAGATGGCAAGAAGGGATGTTAGAGTGGCTAAGAGAAATATCAAGACTTAGGCTTGATTAAAAAAGAGAGAGTAGACATTGGGGGATTTTTAACCCTAAATATTTTTCTTAATAGTAAATATAAAAAATTTATTAAAACATACTGATAGAATTATCGATGATAATAAATCATAGTAACAACTGTAACTCTATTACTTTAAATTTTTGTTGCTATATTTGGCACTAAAAATTTCCTCATTTATGTATCGATGGAATAAAAATCCATCGTAACATCTATCTGTAAATCTCCAAAGATGCTTGCATTACCAATAAAAATTCCATCGCTGTAAAAGCTAAATGATAAAATTAATTACCGATGGATGTAACCGTTGGCTAAGCAGTCACTAATAATTGACACCAATATTTCCCACCAAATATACTGACAAATCATTAATTCTATCGGTAAAAATGTCATCGTTTATAAAATTCATTCTTGTTATCTATACATTATCAATTTGGTTGGTAATCCACTAGTAATATCTTAATTTTACCTACAGAGTATGAGTATATCAGTAAAATCCATCGATAACATCGATTTTTTTTGTAGTAGGAGTTTTTAAGTTATAAAACATAGTTTTAAACTTTTTCTACATTCTCTCTTCACATTTTTAGGGTTTTTGAGCTTTGTTCTTATTGTTAAAACTTCATTTTTATGTAGTTTTAAGATTAAAAATATTATTTTAAGCTTAGTTTACTATAATTATAGCTTTTGATTCAAAGAAGACTTGCTTATATTTGAGGGAAACAAACTTTTCTAGAGTTTAGATCTATCTTTAAAAAATGGGTTTAAGAGTTTCCTTCTTCTTTATCTTTGCATTGAATACCATGTATAATGAGTAGGTTTTTAGTTGTTTGGAGATCTTTGAATCCCCATACCTATGTAAGATTATAAAGCTTATTTGATTAAATATATATTTAGATGTTTCTTTTCCCTTATAATAACCTTGAAATATTGTTTTTATTCAGGTATCTATCTATTATCTTATTCAAGTTTAATGGCTTTATGCTTGTTTGGAGTAAATATCATATATGCTCTATTTTTGCATGCTTTAATTGTATCTTTTATGGCAATTTTGGAATGGGGGCTATTAGATCTAGAGTTGATGTATTATAGATCCAAAAATAGGTGGGAAAATGAATGGGGATTGGATTGATTGGCTCAAGAATGGGAAGTCAATCCATATCTATGATATATTAGACTCATGCTTAGGCTAGCTATCAGATCGGCTCTATAATGGGAATAGGGTAGTTAGAATAGTTAGCTCCAAAATGGAAAACTTAGGTTTAGTTGGGCCATCCACATCTAAATCATATAAATATTATGTTAAAAATATGTCTTGCATTTGGTATGGGGAGGATTAGATCCTTGAACAATGCTTTTAGTGATAGTTTTACTCAAGTTTTTATACTCTATTTTACTGCTATTGTTTGCTCTGTAATTTCAGTTCATATTGCTTTAATTTTGTTTGCTTAAATTTAATAGTTGTAGTCCTAATCAACAAAAATCAATTGGGAATTTCTTTACAAATATTTGTAATCAATAAAGTTTTAGTCGCTTAATCCAATCCTTTGGTTTAATAATTTTTAAAGCCTTAAAAATACTCTATTGTATTACTTGTCAATTCAGTACACTTGTTGAGGTTATGCTAGCCTCCAATCTATCTAACCTTTGAGGTAGCTCATCATCTGTAGAGCTTGCGGGGTTTATATAGATTGAGATGGCAGTGGTGCTTTCGAGGTAAATGCATTAGGACCCCAATAAAGCAAGAATCTTTTAGATGCCCTAGATGGCGATGGTCATGGTCGAATTAGGGATCATAGATGCACTGGAGGAGGAGGTGATCCATTAAGCAAGTCATCTATATCCACTTGTATATCCATCTCGAAATCTATATCCTCTGCCCTCTAGGGCTTCTATGGCCCATCTTGCAGAGGTTAATCGGGAAGAACAGGTAGTACCGAAGGTGCCTTCGGTGGTTGATCTTGGTCCTTTGTCAATGGCTTTAGCACAATGGGAGGTAACCTGTACTATACTTTATTCTTTGGGTCCGTCAGCAGCTTGTACTATCTAGCCTATCCATGCAGTGGCTTGACCATCTTCATGACAAGTTCTACCTATAAGTTTATAAACATGTGCTCCCAGAGTGCTAGATAAAACATGCTCTTACGTGCCCCAAAGTCTAACATTAAGCGAGTCAATACTCCCCCTATGCAGATATGGATGTCAAACTGTGTGGCTACCCTAACCAAAGTGGAGATAATCTCATATGTGATGTCCACCTTCTTGTGGCTATGCATGGCCTAAAGATAAAAGATATCAACCATTTTAACCAACCTAGGATTGTCAGTGCAGCGAAGGTCAGATATGGTGAGGACCCTTTAGATGTACCTATATGCCTATGTAGCCAGCATGGTACTTTTGGCTATGTCTAGGTGGTATGTGGCTTTTAGCAATGTAATCTATACCCAATGTGTCTCATCACTTCCCTCCCTAGGTTCAAAATGTTTGGTTCAAAGGGTAGTCCTATTGCCTCAGTGAATCGGTGCCTCGTATATGTACATTATCTCATTCAAATACCATAATTTTTACGTATTCATTTGTGCCTTTATGTATGTTCATACACAACTTAAATGCTTCATATCTCCTAGCATTAGTGTTTATTTCGTAATTTTATTTTTATATTCAAATATTCTTTTTACATGTTTAATGTCACAATTCATCTTTAGTTTTATACATATAAAGCTCTAACAATATTTAGAACTTGTCAATACATGTTTAGTGCTCCTATGTTATCATTCATAATTTACATGTACAATATACTTTACTTTATTTTTTCCTATATATATATATATCACTATATCTTTTACATATTTAAGGTCCTAAATTACGTTTATTTTTATGGTTAGAATGCTCTAAATAAGTTTAGTAGGGCTTAGACTAACTTTGATAACAATTTGGGATCTAAAATCAACTTTAGGAATAAAATAGGTGAGGGTCATGTTCATTAGGTAATAGCTGCTTACCGTGACACATGTTACATCTCGATTTTGGAATAACTCTAAACTACTTCACGGTCAGTACTAAAAGTGTGCTGACCATAACCTAGGTTATGAGTAGAGGTCACAGTCATTAAATAATACCTCCTAGTTGTGACATAGGTTCCATTTTGGTTCTAGATTGCATTTGAGCTATGTCACAGTCAGTAGGTTATACCTGTTGATTGTGAGGTCTATTTTTCCCTAAGATAGATTCCCAATTTCAAATTGTATGTCATTTTTGACCTAGTAACCGATGTTTTTAGGGAAAATGTTCTTCCAAAAACTTGTTCCACTATGTTTTTATTTTCAAAACATCAACAATCACTTTGTAGCACCCTAGTTCTCTTAACCTAATGATATCAATAATTCAACTCCTTAATCATGCATCACTATTCTGTCAAATAGAAAACCTTACTAAAAGGATTGTCTTATACCAAAGCTTAAGTCAACATATATATATATATATATATATATATATATAATTATTAAAGTATAATATTACATTATATACAAGTACTATAACAACATTACAATTCTTCATATACAAAACAACTGTACTTTTACAAGATTTCCAACACAACACAAAACCCTCGAAATACAAAAAGAAACCAAAAAGAATACTATATACTTTATAATCTTTAAAGACTTGTGTTGGCCAACCTACTATAGAAATTAGTCTTGCAAGAAAGTCCTATCCTTGCAACCTACTCGGATGAAATACCCGTGCTAAGCTATAAAGCTTAGTGGGGAACACAAAATATGACAAATGACCACTCACAGTGGTCGCCAACAAGCATACATCATGAACTACAAGTATAACTTATGTTCAAATGAAAAAGATACCAATTCAAAATGAATAAACAAGAGTCAATATATGATACCTAAATGGCTTAATGATAGTAAATTTGACATTGGTGCTTTATATACACAACATTTAATCATATAAGCATAATTATCTTTCAGACCTATAATTCATTCATTGAATGATATACCACTGTTCACACTAAGTCATACCTTCCACATACCACACACTTTGACATATACTCGGAATATATATATATATATATATATATATATATATATATATATATATATATATATATATATATATATATATATATATATATATATATATATATATATATATATATATATATTCATATATAAGCATATGATTAACAATAATATATGTATATTCATAAGAAAGACAGAGCATTAGTATTATGAAAGTTTATCCTTTATCGATCTAGGATGTATTTGTGATTCTTAATGTACTAATGCATACATTGAATTACTAATTTACTTTTATCTCAAGTACTAGTATCATATTGAGTTTATCACTTATAGATCAGTAAATATTTTATGTTGCATAGAAGACATTGAACATCATGTCCTAGTAGAAAGCAAGAACGAGTAGCTATGAGGAAAACTTATAACCTAGTGTTTTAATTGATAGGCAATCATCGATATGAATACCTATATGTAACTCTTACATTTCATTGCAAAGAAAACACTTATATTGACAAAACATTTTCATAGCTTTCATATTGTATATTCATAAGAAACACTTATATTGACAAGGAATTTCATATATAAAATATATTATAAAGTCAATTTAGGAATTGAAATGCTTCAAGAAACTTTGAGTTAAACATCAAACTTTTCTTAACTTTGGTGCAAAGCCTGTACTATTCTAAAGACGTGGATAACGAGTTATATGGTAGGACCTGAAGGTACAAAACTATTGATTATAATAGTGGCACCCGAAGGTACAAATAAGATACTCGAAGGTATTAAATGATGATCCCTTGTAAGGACAAAATTGTATGATAAATTGGTAAAGCGGACCCAAATAGGGTCAAATAAATAACTTGGACCGGTCAAGCGAACCCAAACAGGGTCAGCTACAATCCAAACAGGGTTGTTCAAATCAACTCTAACTTTTAAATCCAAATAGGGTCACTGTAACTTTTAATTTCAAGTGAACCTAAACAGGCCAAAACTATTCAGAAGCAGCTGCAAGGTTCCCTTATAGGCATGCCTATCTATCCACATCCTAGACTTAATGCAGGTAATTAAATCCCTTTGATTTATCTTTCCAATCACATACATATATTTATGTGTATATGTACAACTATATGCGGAGTTTCATATACATGTTCATGTATAGACTTTATGTGAACATGATATCACAAACATGTACCAGCATAAATAAGCTATACTCTTGAGCAATTCAAATGCATGTAGTTCATTCACATGTATGTGATAACGATACTTATCATCATGCTATCTTAAATTCCAATATTCATTTATTATATACATACATACCAATATTTCCCATTATGTCAAAATATATAGTAAAGTTTAGAATCATATATTGAGTATGCATATCTTTTTTACACATTTTTCTATCATACTAGTATATCACATTCATAGGAATCATAGTTATATGGAGATAAATGTACACATGTATGCTATCATTATATAAATTGTGTATTTATACAATTCACTATGAAAACATGCTTTATGTCATTACTCTTAAACATATTTCACATGACAAGCACAATCAATCAGCATAATTAATTCAAGTAAAATTAATCATCCATATTTACATTTCGGGGTTGATATCTTATACTATAATGTATTAGTAAAATCCAATAAATCGATATTAATTAGCTATATTCCTTAGCATATAATTGTTTGGGCATATATTTATATATATACTATCTAATTTCAGCATCTTAATTATATTCATTCGTGATGGTATCAGCATTTATATTTTCAATGTTTTAAACATACATATACATGCACATTCAATTTAAGGTAATATAAATCATATGCATCCATATGGACAATTATGTATGTTCATATACACAACTTCCAGCATTCGTGTATATGTATTTATATATATATTCATGTTTTCTTCTTTAATTATTGAACTCTACATACATTTTATGGCATCAAATTTCATTTATAATGCTTTAACATTTCATTATCAATTTCATAGTTGAATAGTTGTATTAAAAATATACTCCATCATTTGATTATATATATATATATATATATATAAGCATAATTTCACATAACCATCCATGCACATGTTTTTGAACATACATATATATACATAACACTTCAATCAAATATTTTACATGCTATTTGTAATTAGTTTATTTTCATGTATACATAGATTTAACATAACAACATTTAAAACTAAATATTGAAAAATTCTGCCTTTAGAATTCTGCACAGTGGCAAAGTTTCAATAAAACTTATATGCCCTTTTTGACCTAGAAAATGTCATTTTTAGCAAAATTGTTCGTTTTAAAACATGATCCTCTATATTTCCCATTTTTAAAACATCAAGAATCATTTCAATATCACTTCCAGAACTCAAGATATTTACACTTTAATAAATATTGTTCCTATTAACAGTGCTTTGTATAAGTCCATAATTAAGCTAAAATTAGACAAGCTTAAGGATAGAATTAGGCTTTGTTTTCTTCATGAAAAGTATAGGCTTAGAAGTTTAGTTTTCATAGAATCAAACCTAATATAATTTTGTTCACTATACGAAGAGATATATCATTTTTTTTCCACAATCTGCTCTAGAATTGAGAATAATAGCTCATCTAAAATTCAATAAATCATATATATTATTTAGAGGCCGATTTATGGCTAGGTTTCTTCTACAAAGTTTTTTATATTTCTATAAATTTTACATAGTAATCAAATCTCACTCAATTATGACTTAAATACAAGGAGTTATGGTTAAAACATTGGTAACTATTCAAAACTGCCTATACATTCAAATAGTTCATTTGTACGAATCTTCTGAGTTCCTTAACAAAAGAATCAGCCATAACTCCTGCTAATGAATTGTAGATAATTGAATCTAGTTTAACCAAATTTTTGAATCATCTCAATCCAATTTATACAACTCCATATATGGACAAAACAACCAGCCTGGTTCACAAGAACACACCCTGTTTTTCCTCAACATTCAAAAACACGATTTTTTCCTATTTAAACTCTCATTAACCATAAACAAACTAAAAAATTACCATTAAATTGAGTTATCCAAGCATAATCATTTATATCCACACACATGCATGAAGAATAGTTTCCAATCTTGAAATTTACTCCTTCCTCTACAAATATCTTCTCCTTGTTATTCTTCTTTGAAATTATGATTTAAAATCCTTTGATCACTCACATGCAATTGATTTTTTCCTTGTAAATCATTTAAGAGAGATAAATAAGAATCTTAGGAGAGAGAAAATGCTGCCAAGCTAGGAACATAACATTCCACCTTTTCTCTCTCTTAATTATGATCTTCCACTATATAAAGATGAAGAGAAAAGTTTCCTTGGAGTCCCTCAACAATTTGGATGTAATGAAACTACCCTCTTTTAAATAATTTGTTTAAAACATTAACCCACTTCCTTACTTTGAAATTGGCCCCTAGATTATTATCTCTTTTTAATTGGACCTAATATAAATTATTTATATTAACATTTGGTCCTATTTTTTTTAATTAACTCTTTACTCCTCTTGACAATTAAGAATATCAATCCATTAGGTCTTAACTTATAATAATTCATCTAATTAAGCTTAATTATACTTTAATAACATATTAATGCCCTTGAATTCTTCGAGGACTTATTTTGGGTTTCTTACACACTCAATTATAACTATCTTAAATCTCAAGATATCACTAAAATATTATAGACTGACCTAGATGGAAAAATAGCAAGGGTCTGTCAACTTTAACCCCAATTTCAAACACCTAAAAAGCATATTCAGATTGTAAGATCTCCTACAAAGTTGAAGTATATGTTTGATCGTTCAGTTCTAACTAAATCAATCTTTTAGACTTCGATAGAGAAAGTATAGCTCTTTACACTAAAACTTGTTCAAGTGAACCCTAAATAGATTTTCACTATATCACTTCTAATGCTCTAATCATTTGTTTGATGCATTATATCACCATTTTCTTCTTTTAACATCAATTATAGATCATCTACACTTTATTTAACAACTTGATTTAATTACAAACATATAAAAACAAGATTTATAAAACTCCCATACCTTATGATGCTCACCAACTCTCTTCTTCATACTCTCTATCTTACTCATTTACCTTGCTCTATCATTCCTTTCTTATTCATAAGGAAAATCATATATGTCAACATCCATCTAGGTCATTCAATTCAATACTTAATTATACGAACATAAGAAGAAAAGAAGAGAAATAATTACCTTACCTTAGAACCACCAAATATTTTCTCTTTCACAGCTATATAGCTGGAATTAGAGGTTTTTTTTCTTAGCTAGGATTAGTCTATATTGTGGAGGAAAATGGCTGAAGTGGGTATTCTAGAGGGGGTGGCCAACCTTTATAGGTTTTATACCATAATTTCTCTCTTTACTTCTCTAGAACTCTACTACAAAAAGTCAAGAGTTGAGGCTTTATGATTAGGCTTCGCTTATGGACCTTAAGTCTAAGCTCTATATCCACTCTCCATTTCATTCCCTATTAAATTGATCCCTCTATAATTAAACACTTTCTTCCAATTATTTATGCATGCTTACATGTGAAAAGACCATATTGCCCCTTAACTTTAGATTAATTTCACTCGGTTCCTTTTTTACACTCTCAATACACATATCTATCTTTATATTACATCCATCATACATCCTAGACATACCCGAACATAACTAAGGTGTGAATTAGGCCCTCAAAATGAGTCCCTAAATACCTCTATTGACTTTGCCCCCACAACTAACAAAGCTTCTAACCTAAAGATGCAGGCTTCATACTTTGCTTATTGTTTATGGCTCTGAACCACATCTTATTAGCTAAAGGTAGCTTCTTACCCCCTGGGGCCATCAAAATCACTCCTAATACAACACCGTTATTATTCATAGCTCTATTGAAATACATCTGCCAACCCTGCACTGTTATGGCTGCGATATCCTCATAAAAAACATATAGGTTACCTCTTCTCCCTCTAATGGTTGGTTGGCTAGGAATTTTGCTATAACTCTCTCTTTGATGGTTTTCCTAGTGATGTATTTGATTTCAAACTCTTGTAAGAGATTAACCATATACATCTTTCTTAGGAGTGAAATTACTTCCTATAAATATCTTAAAAGATTTTGTTTAGCCACCGCTTGCACCCTATAGAATTAAAAGTAGTGCCTTAACTTCTTCAAGCCCATATAATTGAAAAAAAAATCTTCTCCATTCCACATACGTAGCTTTATATGGGAGGAATTTCTTGCTAAGGTAGTATATTGCATACTTATTCTCAAAGTCATCCTCTTAAACCATCATAGCTCTTACTGTACTATCCTCTATGGCTACGTATAAAATCAGAGGCTTACATATCTATGGTGGTCTTCACATCATTGGAAACAAAAGGTAATCTCTAATGGTGTCAAATGCTTTCTGACAATTTTCATTCCAAACCACTTGCTTAACTTTTCTATGTAGCTTAAAAATTCGCAAATAAAGGTTAGCTTGGCTTTGAGCCTACTTATATGTTGAAGCCTACCTAGAAATCCCCTAACCTGTTTTTTAGAGTATCAACATTTTTCTAATGGCCTTCACTTTATCAAGATCTATCTCTATCCTTATCTGACTCAGCACATGCCTTAGAAGCTTACCTAAGGTTACCCCGAATATACACTTCTTTAGCTTAAGCCAAAGGTTATACTTATCAATCCTTCAGAAGAACTTCTTTAATGCCTTAAAGTGGCCTTCTAGCCAACTTGATCATTATGTCATCTACATACACTTTCACCTCTCTGTGGATCAAGTTAATTTAAAATCTCGGTTGCCATCCTTTGATAGGTGGCACCTATATTTTTAAGTCTAAAAGGGATGAATCGATAGGCATAAGTTCTCTATTTGGTGATGAAAGCCATCTTGATTCTATCCATAAATTTTTCAAAACCTAATTGTACTTCGCATACCCATCTACAAAACTATACGTGGCACAAGCAGCTGCACTGTCTACTAAGACATCTATATAAGGAAAAGGAAAGTCATCTTTAGGGCAAGCTTTATTCAAACCCCTATAGTCCATATAGACCCTAAATCATCCATCTTTCTTAGCTATAGGTACTACATTTACTAATCATGTTGGGTATTGAACCTCTACCAGGAACTTGGGCTCTATCTAGTTCCTTACCTTTTCTTTGACATTTTAAGTCCACTCTAGCCTAAACCTCCTAAGTTTCTACTTGTACCTTAGGTAGGTGGGAATGGTATGCATAGCTATCACTCGATCAATCCTTAGTTTGTCTTCATAGGGTAAAGTCTTTTTCATATTTTTTCAATATTCTCTCGAATTCCCCCTCTCTTCAGGAGTTATGTCAGATGCTAATAGGATTTCTTTTGGATTTTTTCATTTTGAGATTGTATAAACATGCATTAGTTAAATTGATGTCAAATATGAATAAGTCATGATCATGATTATGTATATTGAAAACAAGAGAAACATCACACAAGTAAGCAAAATTGTTCATCTTATTAATATAATAAAAAA
Source organism: Excoecaria agallocha (assembly GCA_037975025.1). Taxonomy (NCBI): domain Eukaryota; kingdom Viridiplantae; phylum Streptophyta; class Magnoliopsida; order Malpighiales; family Euphorbiaceae; genus Excoecaria; species Excoecaria agallocha. Next base: position 66,681,662 of record CM075811.1, on the reverse strand, counting down.
AGTCATTGTTCCCATAAGAAAGTTTAGGAACATAAACTATATCTATAAAAGTATCATCATCTTTAGTCTTTGCAGTAGCTATAGATGCTTCTTCTACTTCAAGGTTTGGTTATAGTGGAGCTTCAGCTTCATCTTTTCTTTGCTCTTTTTTTCTGAAGAACAAGCAATTTTTCAATAGTCATAATGTCTTTAGGCACTTCAATGTCCCAGGCTGAGTGATGCAAAAGGATATCTTTATCTTAGAAACCCTCAATTGGCTTGAAAATTCTTTGCTTCCAATTGAAAACATCATTAAATAGTTCAAAATTGGGCACAATCTTCTCTCCTATTACTTGAGGTTCATTTTCTCAACAATAGAGGCAAACTCCTGAAGCTAGCATAAAGCTCTTGGAAATATACAAGACTTCACTTGCTTCCCTTTTCCCTTTATTTTTCTTCTCTGAACCAGTATAACCTAACCACGCTTTGGTAGTAATAGCATCCTGAGGCCTCTTAGAGTTCTTACCCAAACTAGCTCCAGGTAAGAAATGCATCTTCTTTAACATGTTGATTACTTATGGGCTATCAACAAAACCATCTCTTCTCTTCTCATTATCAATCATAAAGATATGAAGTCCATTAAATGGCTACTTAGTTATTTTAAGCACAGATACCTAATTCTCTCTTACAACTTTGATGGTGACCACTTAACCATTATAAGCTATCTTAATCATTTAATGCAACATAGAGGGAACTCCCTTTAACTTGTGGAACCATGGCCTTTCAAGCAGCATAGAAAAGTTGGTAAGAATAGGTAACACTACAAATTTAGCTTCAGCCTCAACTAGCCCTATCTTCACCATGACCTTGAAAGTCCCATTAGCTTATCTCTTTGAATTGTTATAAGCAAAAAAAAAAATCAAGTCTGACTTATTCAATATGCTTTCATTTAGATCAATAATAGGAAGTGCAACCAGTGAACACACATTGATTAAAGATCCATTATCTACCATCACATAAGCTTTATGCTTACTATTCACCTAAGCTTTAATATAGAGAGTACGATTCTAGTTTCTACCTATAGTGGGCAGATTTATATTAGAGTACACCATATTTTCTCTAGTTTCTCCCTTAACCAGATCTAATAGTTTAGATGGCGAAATGGCAATGGCCACAGTAGACTTACATAAAGCCTTCACTAACTTCTGCCTATGCGATAGAGATTGTCTTAATAAATCCCAAATGGAAATCTAGGCGTAGCTCTTCTTTAGATGTTTAATGATCTAGTTCTCCTCAACCTTTTTTTTTGTAGGCATCGCAGTAGGGGTTGGCTACTTTTCAACTTCAGGCACCACCCTTCCACTCCTGATGATTGCCTTTCCTTTTTTTTTTCTTCCCTTACTTACTCTTTACTTTCACTAGGTGAGCTTTATATATCAATGGGCACCATTGCCCTTTTATCCTCACTTTCAGTGGGAGAATCCCAATAATAAATCATAAAAATTGTCCAATTTTCTTCAATTAGCTTTGTTACTTTATGGGTAAATGAAGTAAGGGTTATGTACTCATCCCTAAATAGGTCCATTTTTATATACCAATCAGGTATGTTAGACCCAATAATAAACATGGGAGATGGTACAACATTATACCATCTTTTCTTCTTCTTCTTCTTCTTCTTCTTCTTCTTCTTCTTCTTCTTATTATTATTATTATTATTATTATTATTATTATTATTATTATTATTATTATTATTATTATTATTATTATCTAAAATCTATTTGCTATCTATGAGATCTTAAATTTTTTTCTTCAAGGTTTTGCAATAATCTATGAGATGCCCTGTGTGCTAATAATAGTCAACAATATTGATCCTCTCTATGGTTGGGCATTTTTTGACTCCTAGTAGGACTTGATGGTAACGGCTAAAACTTTCCTTCTTTGCTTAGTTAATCTAACACCCAAGATGATGACTTTTTTAGGTTGGAGTAGTACATTTGATTTGCCTCTATAGTGGATACTTTAACCATCTTTCCACTTTTGTTCTCTCCATTACTACTCCCAGCTGCCTTGTAATTGCTAAAGCTCCTTTTTACACCCTTATTACTAGCTATCCTTGTTAAATACTCACCTTTAGCTTCTATAGTTATGTCCTTCAAGGAATTTTAATCCTTCAGTCCCTTAATCTTTAGGCCATCCCTCAAGTAGGGGCTTGTATTTTGAATAAAAAGCCTAATCTAGTTAGCTATGTCAGGCTTCCTCTTTATCTCTCCATCACTTAATTCCTCCACCTCATTAAGTACTCATGAGAGGACTTATCATGCTTTTGTTGGATTAATTTGAGGTTTTTCAAAGTGACCTCTATCTTGGTATTATAATCATACTACTTTAGGAACTTTTTAGTTAGCAAGTCCCAATCCTCCTTAGTACATCTATCAAACTCATAATACCAACTATTGCTAGGCCTATTAAGCTCAAACAAAAATACTCTATCTTTTGCTTCTTAATTAAGGTGGTCCCTTTCATAATCAAAGTATATTGCTTCACATGTGTAGAAAGGTCAAAAGTACCATTAAATTTGGGCAGATCTAGCATCTTGATCCTTTAAGGTAGTGGATTATCTCTATCCAAGTCTTTATCTTTAAGGTTCATCCTCTTGCAAGTAGATAATAATTAGATATAGCCTCAATCCTCTTCTCTCTCTTCTTGAAGGCTCCGTCCTCAGCACTAGGGCTTATATTCTTTACTACTACCATAAGAGGCTATTCCTTTTTTCCTCCTTTTTGATGTAGTCATTCTTTGGCTTATGCCTCCTTTCTCTCCTATGATCTACTAGTGGATTTTGAGGCATAATGGCATTCATTATGGCAATGTTGGCTTTATTGAAAATGGGTGCTAGAAGTTGAGTTCTAGTGTTTGGTGCTAAAGGAGCCAATATACCACCAAGTAGGGCTATCACCCTCTCTTCAAATTCCTAGAAGTGCCTATTTAATCTCTTATCTATTTCATCATGTGGAACTGCATGAGCTAAAGCAAAAGCTATTCTACCCTTTAAATTGGACATCTTTAACCTAAGTTTTCTATCATTTTGCCCATCTCATTTTGTAATTTCTCATCATTAGCCATTTCTTCTTCTATTGTAATCTTTCTATTGATTTTTGAAAGCTCAATTGAACTAAAGTATGAACTGATCCTATATCCTAACTTTGAACTTGGCTCTGATCTTTGCTATTGTAACTCAATCATAGGTTTCCATGTAAGGTGACCATCTCACCTTTTAGGCCACTTAAATAAATCTATGATGGCTATAAAAGTCAAATTTCAGGGATGATATATGAGGATAATGCATGAGCATGATATATACATGATGCATGGATGTAATGAATGGATTCATTAGACATCAATCACAACAACATACAAACAAGACAAAGCCTTCCAACCTTATTACTGTTAGAGAGTATGCCCTAGAGCTCATGTAATAGGGATGTGTTTCATATGTATGAATTTATATTCTTAATAAAAGGCATCATTCATTTATTAATGCCATGTTTAAATACATGGGTTTGTAAATCTTAAATTAATAAATGAAGTCTTAAAAATTATAAACACGGTACAAAGGCAATCATAAAAGTGTTCACGATATGAGATATCTATTGCATACAAATGTGTCAATATCTAAATATCCATAGTCATAGAATTAACAAGATAGGACATTGTTAATTCAGACAGACTAGAACATGTTATGTTTCTTGAATGGTTCAAGCAATAGTTCTCATAACTGTGATTATGGAAGATAATCAAAGATAACATGTGGATGCTTGTTAGAAGAATAAGTTCATTGAAGACCTGCAAAGAGAATCCTCTCATGGATATTAAATTTATGTCAGTGAGGAATCTCTTCATAGCGGTTGTGCAAGTATCCTTAGACTGGAGATCACCAAGGTTATCTTAAGTAGCAAGTGGTATACGTTGACTCCATAATTGATTACTTCCAACTAGGGGTGAACATAGTTAGGAGGTTGGGTATATCATAAGCTACTTGAAGATAGTTGAGTGATTGATAAAGGATTCACCATCCCAGATTTATTAAGGGAAGTTATCTCGTATGATTCTATAATTGCCATGTTTAGAGAATCTCTGGCCAGAGTAATATGCCAAGATAGATAGAGATCCATAAAAGGCATCTTGGGAACAATGGTTAAAATTAATAGAATATACATAATTAGATTTATATTAGTTGACAAAAATCCATACTCAGAATCTAATAGAGATAAGAGTGGTGAAAGGAGTAATTGCATGGTAACTGTTTCTATGGAAGAGTATAGTCAAACCATATGACTTTCCTGACATTTGGGTAGTCATGATGCCTAGCTAGCGGCCAATCATGATTTGTATAATAGTGTATCATGAATATCAATAAGGATTGCTAAAATGATTTAAAGAAGTTTAAATCATGTGAGTTTTGAATAGAACTCACAATTACATATTATGATGCGAATATGGATAGGAACCCAATAGCTCACACACATATAGAGAAAAGGATAAAATGGTAAAATGATAAGGATAATAATATTTGAAATTATTATGGGAATAGAGAAGTGAATAAGAGAATAATTAATTAAAGAGTTTAATTAATTATGATCAAGTAAAATTATTTGCAGAACTTTTTAGAAATGTTATGTAAAATGGACCTAATTAAAATAATGTATTTCATACTTAATTATTATTGGACTATAATTATTATAGATCTGATACAATAATTAATAGATCCATTGGAGAAAATATTGGAGGCCCAGAAAATTGAGTTTGGCGCAGAAACCCTCCAAAGGAAGGGTTTCACACCAACTTCAAATAGAAGGCCTTAGAATCCTAATTCTTGGACAAAAATAAATTAAATATATTTCATAAGTGTTATAGAGCCTACATATTAAATTTGGTTGGATTTGGAATTCATTTGGGTAATTAAATCTACGTATATGCACAAAGGGCCTAGTTTGTGGGTTTTGTGCATAGCCCTTTGTGAAAGGGCTTAAATTGGATTTAATTAAGCCCAGATAAATTATTAATAATTCCAAAAGCCCAATTAATATTTCTCTAGCAATTTTAAAAAGTCCAATCCTATTATGAAGTTGGATTTTTAACCTAACTATAAAAATCCAAGTGATAGAATTTTAGGGTAAGAGTGAACAATTAAGAGAAAAACAAGTTTCTCTCATTTTCTCTCAACCCTAGCCCCACCCCTTGCTAGCATCAAGGGGATTTCAGCCAGCCCTTGTTATCCTCCTTTGCTGGTTCATTCAATCCTTCTTTATTGTGGATTACTCATTGGAGGTGTTCGATTTTGGACACTATGGTTTGCGATAACTCGGTGAGAAGGAAATCAACTGTTCAACAAAAATCAAAAGTGATTTTTCTTATTCCCATTAATATGTATATTGTAAAATCATGGCAAGATAAGATCTATTGGTTAAAAATCTTTAAATTCCACTAATGTATGAGATGCATATAACCGATAATTCCCAACATGGTATCAGAGACTCGGTTTTGCCATGAATCTACAATTCTATATTTTTATGCAGAATAGCTTTTATTTTTGAGTTATTTATTTCATGAAATTAAAATATCAGATTTGATTGTTCATGAATGAGAAAAATTAATTTCTAGATGTATGTGATCAAATATAGAAAATGAAAATTAAAAATGATTCTTTTGAGAAAAGAATAATGGTTTTGGCGTGAATGGCTTTTATTTTTCAATAAAGTTTAGGGGCTGTTCTAAATTAATTTTTTGTTGATCCACTCTAAGATTATTTTGATGATAATTTGTTTTTTTAATATGTGATATTAAGCCATAGGATCAAACCAAATTAAAATCGAACAAGTTTTAAACTAGTTTAGTTGAAAAGTTCGATAAATTGGTGTTCTTCGTGTGTTCTTGGTATGTTCTTGGTGTGTTCATGTTTAGAATGATTTTTAATCTTATAAATCTGATATATCTAATATATTAATGCATGTTTAATTAATTAGATTAATTAAAATAGATCTTAAATTAATTAGATTAATTTTAATTCATTAAAACCACTTAATGGGCTTAATTATGTTTACGGACTTGATTTAAATTAGTGAATGACTTGGTGGGCCCAAGGAGCTGATTTAAATTAAATATTATAAACTATAATTAAGTTTATTAATGGGTTTTAAGGGCCGGAGTGGACTTAGCTCATTCCAAAAGGCCTAAATGGTCCAATAGACATAAAACTAGTTTGTGTGTGAACACATTTAGGGTTTAATTTTGTAGGTTTTAGCCTACCCTTTTATCTTAAGCCCAAAATTGATTCTTTTAAATATTTAATATGATTAATTAATTAAATAATCAATTAATCATTAATTATTAATCAATTGGATTGATTATTAAGGCAAGAACACGTGCATGCAAAAAGGTTTCCTAAAATGGAAGTTTCCAAAATGGAAAAAGTTTCATAATTTGATCACATTATCAAAATAACTCAAAAGTATGTTTCAAGAGTTGAAACAAAGTTATTAATCCATTATATGTTTTATTTTATGTATTAGATATGCATATAAGGGTGTATGATTGGCATGGTAGATAGTTATGGATAAAGGCCCAATGTGATTGAGCATAATACATCTTTTGGCCCAATGGGGACTTTCATGTCCCGACCACTTGTTTTTGTTTGTATTTCTTTTTCAAATTGTAATATGTAATTAGACTACTTAGATTAGAATTAGAAATAGAGATGGAGACTACTATCAAGGAGCAAAATGGGCCGGATGGAGATCCAACAAGTTTGAAGATAATGTAATTATTTTTACTTGTTTGAATCATGCATACTACCTAGGTGTGACCTTTTGATTTCCCTTTTGGCTCGGGGAAATCAATGTAGTAAAGTCCATAATTATACCATATTTGTATGCTTATATTTATGTGATATATATAGGATGCATACCAATGTATGCCAACCATATATGATGAGATTTAATTAACTAAAATCCCTCATACTAATACTAAGGTATATAAGCCTTCCATTAATTTGAGGAGAACCAGAGTTCTTTATAGTGTGGGTTGTTGACCATAGTCAAGCTCACATTATATCGAATATGTTAAAATCTAATTAAATGGGTCATCTTAGCTAGCCAATTAGCTTGTTGATCATAGTCAAGGCTAATGGTTTTAGAGGCAAGATTAGGGAATGCATATATGATATGCATGTATCAAAGGTTGATAACCTAATGATCCAATAGTTGTGTAGAGACATAATTGGTATAGAGATACCTACCTTTCAAGGGTATGGAGTTTGATTTGTTGACTTGAGTCAAGGTCAAATTTCATATGAAGGATTAGATATTGGCCCACTAAGAAAACCATCGGGTTTTCTCGGAGTAAATAGTGAGGGCTATTGATTCATAATAAAATAGTGGGAGTAAATGGATTAAGTAAAGACCTAATTAATGCATACATATATATAAACATACTTTCATATTGTTTTCTTTTTCACATCTAGGTCATCATCATGAGCACATCAAACATTAATATATGATCAATCTTGGAAAACAAACTAGTTGGCAGCAACTATTCTGACTGGATCAGGCAAGTGAGAATTGTTCTCAGAACTGAAAAGATCCATTATGTCTTAGATTAAGATGCACCACCACTTCCATCAGATGATGCCATTGATGAGATCAAGGGCACTTATCATAAATACATGGAAGATAGTGAAGCAGCAGCATGTATGATGCTGGGTGCTATGTCCTTAGAGCTTTAAAAGTAACATGAGATGATGGATGCTAAACCATCATTTTACATTTAGAAGAGCTTTATTCTTTTCAGGCTAGAATTGAGCAATATAAGATTGCTTGAGCTTTATTTAGCTGCAAAATGGTGGAAGGCACTTCATTTGTTGCTCATGCATTAAAGATGTATGGGTATATTGAGCATTTGAGTAGACTTGGCTATGTAATGGATAATGATCTATACATAGATTTAATCTTGTACTCATTGGCACCAAGTTTTGCACCTTTCATGCTTAACTTCAACATGAACAAGATCCAAGTAACCATTCCTGAGTTAATCAATATGCTCAAAATAGCTCATGGATCCTTTAAGAAGGATCCAAATAGTGTCATGGTTGTCACTTCTGCTAAAGGCAAGAAGCAGAAGAAGAATAAGATAACCAAGGTGCAGCCAAAGAATGGTGGGATCTCTAAGAAAAAGGTTGCCAGGAAAGAGAATCCCAAAGGAAATTTCTTCCATTGTGGAAAATATGGTCATTGGAAGAGTAACTACAAGGCTTATCTAGATTCTCTCAAAGAGAAGAAGCAAGCTGATGCTTCTACTTTAGGTATTCATATGATTGAAATTAATACTTATCTTGGGTATTAGATACCGGATATGGATCTCATTTGTTTAATGATCTACAGGGGTTTAAAAGCAGTAGAAGAGTTGGAAAGGCAGAAATATGTCTACAGTCAGCTACTGGACAAAACATCTCTACAATAGTTGTGGCGACTTACCATTTGCCTCTTCCAAGTGGTCTAATACTGGAGTTAAATGACTATTATTATGTTCCAGCATTATCCAAAAGTATTATTTCTTTCAGTTGTTTATTGAATGATTATGACATTTCTTTAAAGGACAAGTGTTGTTACATTTTTAAGAACAATATGTTTTATGCAAAAGCTATCATTGAGAATGATATATTTGTTCTTGATTTAATTAAAGAAGTGCATAATATGGATACCAAGAGAATGAAACGAGATAATCTAAATACCTCATATTTATGGCATTGTTATTTAGGCCATATAAATGAGAAATGTATGACCAAATTATACAAGTCAGGTGACTTGGGGTCATTTGATTATGAATCATTTGACATAAGTGAATCTTGCTTATTAAAAAAATTGACAAAAGCTCCCTTTATTGGTAAAGGAGAACGAGCTAAAATGATTTTGGACTTAATACATTCAGATGTATGTGGTCTAATGACTACACATGCTAGAGGAGGTTACTCCTACTTCATTACTTTCATAGATGATTATTCCAGGTTTGGATATATCTATCTAATGAAATATAAATCAGAAGCATTTGAAAAGTTCAAAGAATTCAAAAATGAAGTAGAGAAACAACTTGGAAAGAGTATTAAAACACTTAGATCAGATCGAGGTGGAGAATACATAAGCCAAGAATTTCAAGATTATCTTAGAGATAATGAGATCTTATCTCAATGGACTCCACCATATACACCACAACACAATGGTGTATTTGAGAGGAGAAATCAAACACTATTAGATATGGTGATGGAATATGACATGGAATTTATATGATGATCACATAGTAGAAAAATAATAAAATCGATCATACATGCCACTCAATCCATAATCAAGAATCGAAAACATGCAATTTTAGGGTTTAAAAACTTATAACTTTAGATGCACTTCAAGATTTGATTTTGATGATGACCAGCAACCAAGAAGGATTTATTTTCCTTAGATCTTCACAACCAATGACAAAGGAATAGCCTTTATGCCACTCCTCTCTATGTTCACACACACAATTGCAATGACGGCTTAAAATCAATAGTGCTAGCTCTATATTTAAGTATTGTGTAATGGTAATGGATTGAAGCTACAAGATTTGATCTTGTACTTCCTTTTAATTGTTACTGCTACCCAAGAACACAAGAGAATAAGGAAGAATCCTTTCTCCTTGAGAAAATTGGCCAAGAGTGTGAGGGAGAGAGTTTCATGCCTTAGGGTTTTTATTTTTCACCAAATATATATATCTCATTTATTTTGAAGTGTTAATTCCGAAATTAACAAGATAGTTAATTCATCCTCCATCACCTCCTAAAATCAAGTGACATACATTAAATTAAAATCTTTCAAATTTTAAGTTCAAATTAATTTGAAATAATCATAAGACATTTAATCAAATAATATCACTTAATAAGGATATTTGCATGTGCCGAAATTCACAAGGAATTTTTCTTTGAATTTCGGCCACTCCATTTCCTATTTAAGTGTTTTACTTTGATTTAAATTCTTTTAGGCTTTAATACTCAATTAACTTAATTAATACAAGATAATTAATTTATTGAAATTAAACCTTGTGGGCCGAACTCTCTCTCTAATGGACCAAAGTCCATTTAGCAATTTTAATACCCATTATCTACATTAATTTGACTTTAATTAAAAGCCCAAATTAATGCCCAATATTTAATTTAAATATTTTTAGCCCAATGCTTTGTGTGTGATCCTATAAGTCCATTTAATATTGGCAATGAATTAATGAATTAATTTAAAGGCTATATATATTCTCTAGCAAGATATTATAGCATTCCAAAATAAATGAAAATGTAAATGGCATTTAGTGACCTAATGCAATTTTGCATAGTCCCTTACCCATAAATATCAAAATTAATATAAGGCATGGAACTAGTCATCCTTATATATATTAATTCCTTTCTTGATATTTCAGTGACACTGAACTCTCAGATAAATAATGATTACTCATTATTTCATCTCGGTATGTCCATACACTTCTCAGTTCACTGATCAAGTGGCCGATGATATTTTCTCTCTTATTGAGAGGGGAAATCCCTTTACTTCTCTCATGCTCTCTAACATGAATCAATGTATACACAAGCATACCCATACTTGTCACTTTTTTACGAGCACATTAGGTGTATGTTAAAGTACACAGTAATTCATAAAAATTTTCATAGGGATTTTAGGTCTAAGAACTCCGATACAAAACTTGCTTGATATTTCAGTGACACTTATAACTTGTACCATGTAGTGTTTTAATGAATGGATCAAATCTAGATACCATGTTCTAAACATGTATCTATGATCTCTGATTGACACTCTTGTCCTTATGATCCGTAAGACATAACTCAACTTATCAGAGAGAGCATACCAGCCTTAATTCATTTGTTATTCCTATAATAATGACTGACTAGGGATATTTAGAATGAAGTCTCTATTGTTTCAAGGTCTTACAACCATGTTCCTCACACATGATAACTTAAATAGAAACAACATTCTAGGATATTTCTATCAATTGATATGCACAGGAATATAATGGATAAAACAAATGCTTCATTTATTAACTAAAGTGTTTTATTACAATACATTGGGCCTAGGGCTTACACTAACAATCTCCCACTAGCACTAGTCCTAATTGGGCATAGCCCTAAGACCGAATGCTCTTAAATGAGCTTCATGCAAATTTGGATGCAACTGTTTCGTCAAAGGATCTGCTACATTGTCTTCACTTGCTATCTTGCTAACCTTGACGTCCCCATGATCAATGATCTTTCTGATAAGGTGGTACCTCCTGAGTATGTGTTTGGATTTCTGGTGTGATCGAGGCTCCTTGGCCTGTGCGATGGCCCCGTTGTTGTCACATCAAATTTCTAATGGATCTAGGATGCTTGGGACCACTCCTAATCCAAAAATGAAATTTCTAATCCAAATAAGCTCTTTTGCAACCTCACTCGCTGCAATATACTCAGATTCTATAGTTGAGTCGGCAATGGTCTCTTGCTTCAAGCTTCTCTAGCTGACAGCACCACCGTTCAAAATAAAAACAAACCCAGATTGCGATCTTAAATTCTGTGTGTTGGTCTGAAAAGCAGCATCGGCATAACCTTGTATGACAAGCTTTTCTTGACCACCATACACCAAGAAGTGATCCTTAGTCCTTCGCAGGTACTTTAGAATCCCCTTTATAGCAGACCAGTGATTCTCACTAGGGTCTTGCTAAAACCTATTAGTTATACTTAGTGCATGAGTAACATCCAACCTAGTACATAACATAGCATACATGATAGATCCAATAGCAGATGCATATGGAATTCTACTCATGTTGTCCCTTTCTTCTTTGGTTTTAGGGCACTGTTCTTTAGTTAAAGAAACTCCCAAAGCCAAAGGTATGTACCCTTTCTTTGAGTCTCCCATACAAAAATGCTTTAGTACTTTGTCTATGTACTTTTCTTGACTTAGTCCCAAAAGTCGATTCGATCTATCTCTATAGATCCGAATACCAACTATTGTCTCAGCTTCACCTAAGTCTTTCATTGAGAAACATTTCCCCAACCATTGTTTAACCTTTTGCAATGTTGGAATGTCATTCCCAATGAGAAGGATGTCGTCCACATATAGGAACAAAAATACTATTATGCTCCCACTAACCTTCTTGTACACAAAAGGCTCATCTTCGTTCTTGATGAAGTCAAATTCTTTAACTGCCTCATCAAAATGAAGATTCCAACTTTGGGATGCTTGCTTTAATCCATAAATGGATTTTTGAAGCTTACAAACCTTCTTAGGATGCTTGGGATTGACAAAACCCTCAGGCTGTGTCATATACACATCGTCAAGTAAATTTCCGTTGAGGAAAGCAGTTTTGACATCCATTTGCCATATCTCATAATCATGATATGCAGCTATGGCAAGCAAGATCCTAATGGACTTGAGCATGACTACAGGCGAAAAGGTCTCATCATAGTCTACACCATGAGTTTGTCGAAAACCTTTTGCTACTAGTCTACCTTTGTAGGTCTTATCAGCTTTGAGTTTAAATAACAACTTGCATTCAATTACCTTAGCACCTTTCGGTGGATCAACCAAGGTCCAAACCTAGTTATAGTACATTGATTGCATCTTGAATTTCATGACTTCAAGCTAATTTTTTGAGTCTAGGCTCTCAATAGCTTCTCTGTAGGTAGTACGATCCTCACAATCTACTAACTCAATAGTGTCACTGTCAGTGATTAGAAATCCGTATCTCTCAATCTCCTGACGTACCCTACCGGACCTTCTAGGTTCTTGTGTAATGGGTTTTTGTTCCACAACTGGTTGTGAACTTGATCCCATTTCCAACTCATCGTCTATAGGAGTTTGTGGCGCTTGAATTTCTTCAAGTTCTACTTTACTCCCACTATCTTTCTTGAGAAGGAACTCCTTTTCCAAGAAAACAGCCTTGCGAGCAACAAATACTTTGTTCTCAGCTTGTGAGTAAAAGTAGTATCCCTTTGTTTCTTTGGGATAACCCACAAATAGGCAGACAATGGATTTGGACTCTAGTTTATCAGATGTTAATTTCTTAACATGTGTTTCACAGTCCCAAATCCTGAGAAATGACATATTGGGTTCTTTCCCAGTCCATACTTTGTATGTTGTCTTCTCAACTACTTTAGTTAGAGTACGGTTTAATCGAAATGCAACAGTTTCTAATGCATAACCCTAAAAGGAGACAAGAAGATTTACTTGACTCATCATTGATCGAACCATGTCTAACAGAGTTTGATTTCTCCTTTCGGACACACTATTCCATTGTGGTGTTCTAGGAGGAGTGAGCTGTGAAATAATACCACACTCCTTCAGATGACTATCAAACTCTTGGCTTAAGTATTCGCCACCTCGTTCTGATTGAATGGCTTTTATACTTTTGCCAAGTTGGTTTTCTACTTCGTTCTTAAACTCTTTGAATTTCTCAAAAGTTTCAGACTGTACTTTATTAGATAGACATAGCCATATCTACTGAAGTCATCTGTAAATGTCATGAAGTAGCTAAAACCACCTCTAGATTGTGTATTTAGTGGTCCACATACATCGGTATGTATTAGTTCCAATAAGTCATTAGTCCTCTCACCTTTCTTGTTAAAAAGGACTCTTTGTCATTTTTCCATGCAAACATGGCTTGCATGTGTCATAAGACTTTAAGTCGAATGACCCAAGCACTCCAGATTTATAGAGTCTTGAAATGTGTTTTTCATTTACAAGCCTTAAACGACAATGCCAGAAGTAAGTAGGGTTCAATTTATTTGATTTAACCTTCTTTGTATTAATGTTGTATATGGACTCTTTATTTTGTAGATCAAGGATATAAAGGCCATTTTGCAACATGGCATTGCCATATGAAATGCCTTGGTGACGAATATGAGCATTGCCATTTCCAATAACAAAATTAAATTCATCCAAATCCAATCAAGAAACTGAAATAATGTTTCTACTCATAGCATGCACATAATAACAATTTTTAAAAACTAAACAAAGTCCGGAAGGTAAAGTGATTTGATAGTCGCCTATCTTCATGGCAGCAACTCGTGCTCAATTCCCCATATGGAGGTCCACTTCATTCTTCCCAAGTAACCGCCTATTTCTTAGCCCCTGCACATTTGAACAAATGTTAGAACCACAACCGGTATCCAATACCCAAGTAGTAGAAATAGAACGGTTAATTTCAACAACAAAAATACCAGAACTGGATGCTTTGGCTCCATTCTTCTTTTATTCTTCCTTGAAAAGAGCACAATTCTTCCTCCAATGCCCTATTTTGTTGCAGTGGAAGCATGTGCTCTCGCTCTCCTTTAGCTTTTATGCCTTAGGCTTGGGTTGGGCCTGAGGTGCACTCTCATTTGACTTAAACCGAGCCAGGTCATTTTTGGGTTTTGCCTTCCCCTTTCCCTTTCCCTTAATGGGTCCCTTCTTAATGCCCCCTTGAACCATAAGTACAGGATTGGTTTTTCAAATGTTCTCTTCAGCATTCTTAAGCATCCCATGAAGCTCAGTGACTGTCTTGTTCATTACATACATGTTATAATTCATCACAAATGGATCATAATCATCAGTCAATAAACCTAAGATCAAGTCAGTTCCTTTAGGACTAGTACCTCAAGCTTCTCAAGAGTATCAAGATACCCTTTCATCTTGAGTACATGGGTACTAACAGGAGTACCCACAGCCATCTTACAAGAAATTAAGGCCTTTGTTGTCACGAACCTCTCATGACGAGATTGCTCTTGGAACATCTCCTTGAGGTGCACCGTGATTGCATAAGCCTCTTGGTCCATGAATTGCTTTTGCAAGTCAGGCACCATAGTAACCAGCATCAAATAGGTCACATCATTGGAGTCTCTCTTCTTGGTCTCAAAAGTTTCATTTTGAACCGCAGAGGCATTCCTACTAGGTTCTTCAGGCAAGGGTGCATCCAAAACATACGAATTTTTCTCTTGTTTAAGAACTATTCTTAAGTTTCAAGACTAGTCTATGAAGTTGGTGCCATTCAGTTTGTCCTTTTCCAGGACCGATCGCAATAAAAAGTTGTTATTTGAAGAAGCCATTTTCAATCTACAATAAAACTTAGCAAGATTAAATGAGGTCTTATTTAAAATCCCACAAACCAAATTAATATCCCTTTAAATAATTCATATTAGTGATTTAATGTGAGCCAAGATCCACTTTTCACAATAACTTATTAGTCAAGCTGAGCTTTTACACCTAACAAGTTAAGTTACTTAGGTAGGAAAACTCCAATCATGTCTCGTACATGACTCTTGGATCAAATGGGCTAACATCTTAAGATGTTATAGCACAAATCCATTTATCAGTTACCTAGGTCCGGGCATCCCTTTTCATGTTAAGTCCAACCTACATTCACAACCCATACCTCACAAAGATAATCAGGCGTATCTAGGACTCCTAGTCTACGCGACCGATGATTGATGCCTTGACATATTTCGAATTAGGTAGGCAACTTTGTGATTTACTATTTTAGGTATTCATTTTATTACGGCTTATATGGCATATGCTTTGTCATCCATTCATAGCACGTATATATATATAATTGCATAAAGTAAAGCCTGACAAACATAGGCCCAAAAACCTACAACTAAGATTCTATACTATTACATAAGAATCTTTGAGTTGGGCTTCTCCACTCCGGTGGGCTTCGTCTTGATTTACAAAGTCTTCAAATAAATTCCATTCTAAGAAATAAATGAACTTTTACAATAATACATGATAGCATGTAGGCCATATTTAATTACAAAAACCCAGGGCCCATGAATGCATCATGCATATCCATTAATCACACAAAACAAGCAAATAAATATACATACATTCATTGATAAAACAAGGTCCAATTTTAATTAATTTAGCCAAGCCCATTAATGGAAATTATGTACTTGAACTTTTAAGAAAAGACCCCATGATGGGCCTGGGCCGAAGCCCAATGGACTAAATCCTCTTATTGAATAAGTTCTCTTAAAAGTCCAAAACACTAACTAGTTAGATTTGTGCCATAAATCAACTCTGGTATAATTTCCAATTTTGTCATTTTTAATTTTATGTCATACAGCCCATAAACATTAAAAAAACATATAATATGTACCAACATTAATTAAAACATAAAATCATGAAGAACATATATATATATAATACATGGCATTCATAGAAAAACAAACAAACAACAATGAAACTAGTTGTTTAATGCTTATATAATGCCTCAAAAATACAAAAACACTTAAATCAATTTTATGAGTCAATTAATAATTTAAATAAGGTCATAAATATTGAGTTAATGTTCTATACCAATCTGATCTAAATGTGTTTTTACCATTTTAATCAAAACAAAACAAATAATGTTGATTAAACATGAAACAAACACAAACTTGTCATAGTTTTAAGTGATTTTAAAATTAATCAATTAAATTATCATGGACCAGAATTAAAATAAATATTAAAATATGTCTAGACCTTCTATTAATCTTTAAAAATCATTTACAAACATGCCAAAATTGTTTTTACATTTAATTTTGAAAACTAGTTGTTAAACAAACACTTAACATGCCAACTAGCACCTAGTTTCAAGATTAACATGTACCATCAGGTATTAACAATTAAATCCGACCATTAACAGCTCTAAGAAAATCTTAGCACAGTATATTAAAATTTCATATTAATTATAATACCTATCTAATCATTTAAAATCATTTTTACGGCAAAATAATGCAAAAATCTCAAAACAGAAAATATCAGCATTGCATGTTTTTAAATGAACAATTTTTGATTAAATATTTAATGCATCTAAAGCGCCAAAATAAGCATGTTTAGGCTCTGATACCACTGATGGAATATGACATGGCATTTATATGATGATCACGCAGCGGAAAAATAATAAAATTGATCATACATGCCACTCAATCCATAAACAAGAATTGAAAACATGCAATTTTAGGGTTTAAAAACTTACAACTTTAGATGCATGTCAAGATTTGATTTTGATGATGACCAACAACCAAGAAGGATTTATTTTCCTTAGATCTTCACCACCAATGCCAAAGGAATAGCCTTTATGCCACTCCTCTCTATGTTCACACACACAATTGCAATGACGGCTTAAAATCAAGAGTGCTAGCTCTATATTTAAGTATTGTGTAATGGTAATGGATTGAAGCTACAAGATTTGATCTTGTACTTCCTTTTAATTGTTATTCCTGCCCAAGAACACAAGAGAATAAGGAAGAATCCTTTCTTCGTGGGAAAATCGACCAAGAGTGTGAGAGAGAGAGTTTCACGTCGTAGAGTTTTATTTTTCACCAAATATATATATGTCATTTATTCTGAAGTGTTAATTCCAAAATTAACTATCTAAAAGATAGTTAATTCATCCTCCATCACCTCCTAAAATCAAGTGACATACATTAAATTAAACTCTTTCAAATTTTAAATTCAAATTAATTTGAAATAATCATAAGACATTTAATCAAATAATATCACTTAATAAGGATATTTGCATGTGCCGAAATTCACAAGGAATTTGTCTTTGAATTTCGGCCACTCCATTTCCTATTTAAGTGTTTTACTTTGATTTAAATTCTTTTAGGCTTTAATACTCAATTAACTTAATTAATACAAGATAATTAATTAATTAAAATTAAACCTTGTGGGCCGAATCTCTCTCTCTAATGGACCAAAGTCCATTTAGCAATTTTAATACCCATTACATACATTAATTTGACTTTAATTAAAATTTCAAATCAATGCCCAATATTTAATTTAAATATTTTAAGCCCAATGCTTTGTGTGCGATCCTATAAGTCCATTTAATATTGGCAATGAATTAATGAATTAATTCAAAGGCTATATATATTCTCTAGCAAGATAATATAGCATTCCAAATTAAATGAAAATGCAAATGACATTTAGTGACCTAATGCAATTTTGCATAGTCCCTTACCTATAAATATCAAAATTAATATAAGGTATGGAACTAGTCATCCTTATATATATTAAATCCTTTCTTGATATTCCAGTGACACTGAACTCTTAGATAAATAATGATTACTCATTATTTCATCTCAGTATGGCCATACACTTCTCAGTTCACTGATCAAGTGGCCGATGATATTTTCTCTCTTATTGAGAGGGGTAATCCCTTCACTTCTCTCATGCTCTCTAACATGAATCAATGCATCCCCGTACAAAACTTGCATATGAGAAACACTTATGACTTGTACCATGTAGTGTTCTCATGAATGGATTGAATGCAGTTACCATATTCTAAACATGTATCTATGATCTCTAATTGACACTCTTGTCCTTATGATCCGTAAGACAGAACTCAACTTATCAGAGAGAGCATACTAGCCTTAATTCATTTGTTATTCCCATAACAATGATTGACCAGGGATATTTAGATTGAAGTCTCTATTATTTCAAGGTCTTAGAACCATGTGCCTCACACATGATAACTTAAACTGAAACAACATTCTAGGATAGTTCTATCAATTGATATGCACATGAATACAATGGATAAAACAAATGCCTCATTTATTAACTAAAGTGTTTTATTACAATACATTGGGGCTAGGGTTTACACTAACATATGGTTCGATCCATGATGAGCCGAGCAGACTTACCTAATCCTTTTGGGGATATGAACTAAAAACTGCTATTTATGTGTTAAATAGAGCTCCTAGTAAATTGGTTGATGTTACTCCATATGAGATATGGAATAACAAGAAACCCACACTTTCTCATATGAAAGTATGGGGTTGTCCTGCTTATGTGAAGAGGACAGTGTCAGACAAACTAGATGTTAATCTGACAAATGTTTATTTGTGGGATATCCAAAAAAAAATT
This sequence comes from Excoecaria agallocha, assembly GCA_037975025.1. Taxonomy (NCBI): domain Eukaryota; kingdom Viridiplantae; phylum Streptophyta; class Magnoliopsida; order Malpighiales; family Euphorbiaceae; genus Excoecaria; species Excoecaria agallocha. The sequence continues at coordinate 66,662,739 of CM075811.1, read as the reverse complement.
TGGATATTATTTCTATCATCCCTTAGAACAAAAGGTTTTTGTTTCAAGGCATGCTGTCTTCTTGGAAAGAAAATTTCTCCTACGAGAGGATAGTGGGAGTAAAATTGAACTTGGTGAAGTTCAAAACCCACAAATAGAAATAGATCAACCGATTGAACCCGAGACTAAGTTTTATAATGATGAGATTGCAGTTGAACCTGATTATACAAAAAATCCTAGAAGATCTACTAGGATACATTCTATCCCTGTGAGATATGGATTTTACATTGATTCGGATAGAGGCATAACTATAGTAGAGGACAATAAGCCTGTAGCTATCAAGAAGTTTTGAATAGTTCAAAACGTGATTTATGGCTTAAGGCTATGTAGTCCGAAATGGACTCCATGTATGAGAATAAAGTATAGACTTTTAACTCAACCACCTGAAGGGAGAAAACCCATAGGGTGTAAATGGGTATTCAAAAAGAAGACTGACATAGAAGGTAATATAGTTACCTATAAAGCTCGCTTAGTAGCGAAAGACTATCATTAAAAAGAAGGTATTGACTATGATGAAACCTTTTCTCCTGTAGCGCTGCTTAAGTCTATAAGAATACTTTTAGCCATTGTAGCTCATTATGATTATGAGATTTGGTAAATGGATGTGAAGACAACTTTCCTAAATGAAAATCTGACTGAGGATGTGTATATGATACAGCTAGAAGGGTTCACATCAGGAAATGGCAAAAAGGTATGTAAGCTTCAACGATCCATTTATGGATTGAAGCAAGCCTCTAGGAATTGGAACATATGATTCAATGAGACAATCAAAGAGTTTGGTTTCTCACAAAATAAAGATGAACCTTGTGTATATAAAAGGGTCAGTGGGAGTGCAATTTTCTTCCTACTTCTATATATGGATGACATATTGGTAATGAGAAATGACATTTCTCTTCTCTAATCTGTTAAAATATGGTTATCCAAGCAATTCTCCATTAAAGACCTTGGAGAAGCATCCTATATTCTGGGAATAAGGATCTATATAGATACATCTAATAGGTTGCTAGGTCTTTCTCAAAGTACATATATAGACAAAGTATTGAAGAGGTTTAATATAGATCTTTCTAAGAAAGGGTTTATACCCATGGTGCATAGAAAACACCTTTCTAAGTCTATGTGTTCGCAGACACTAGAGGATAGAGAGAGAATGAATAGAATTTCATATGCATTTGCAATTTGTTTTATCAAGTATGCTATGTTATGTACACGTCTAGATGTAGCATTTGCTTTAAGTGTCACAAGCAGATTCCAATCCAATTTTGGAGAGGAACACTGGGCAGCTGTTAAGAATATCCTTAAGTACTTGAGAAGGACTAAAGATATATTCTTGGTATATAGAGAGGGCAGTTTGGAAGAAATGGGTATATAGATGCCAGTTTTCAATCTGAAAAAGATGATTGTAAATCACAGTCTGGTTATTTGTTTATAATGGGAGGAGGGACAGTTAGTTGGAAGATTTCCAAACAAGAAATAATTATTGATTCCACGATAGAAGCTGAGTACATTACTGCTTCGAAAGCAGCAAAAGAAGCAATCTAGATCAAAAAGTTCATATTTGAACTAGGAGTGGTGCCTAACATTGTTGATCTGATTCCTTTATATTGTGACAACAATGGAGCCATTACGCAAGCAAAGGAACAACGGTCTCATCAATGATCCAAGCATGTTCTTTGAGGCTACCATCTCATAAGGGAAATAGTAGCTAGAAATGATGTGAAAATAGAAAGGATCCCTACAAATGATAATGTGGCAGATCCCCTCACTAAAGCACTTTCCTAGATAAAGCACGATCACCATATAAATAGCATGGGTCTAAGACATATAAGTGGCTGGCTTTAGTGCAAGTAGGAGATTATTTGAGAGTATGACCTAGAGCCCATGTAATAGGGATGTATTTCATTTGTATCAATTTATATTCTTAATAAAAGGCGTTATTCATATATTAATGCTATGTTTAAATACCTGAGTTTGTAAATCTTAAATTAATAAATGAAGTCCTAGATATTATAAACACAGTGAAAAGGCAATCATGAAAGTATTCATGATATGAGATGTCTATTGCATGTAAATGTGTTAATATCTAAATATCCCTAGTCATAGAATTAACAAGATAGGACATTGTTAATTCGGACAGACTAGCACATGTTATGCTTCTTGAATGGTTCAAGCAGTGGTTCTCATAACTGTGATTATGAAAGATAATTAAGGCTAACATATGGATGCTTGTTAGAAGAACAAGTTCATTGGAGACCTACAAAGAGAATCCTCACATGGATATTAAATCTATGTCAGTAAGGAATCTCTTTGTAGCGGTTGTGCAAGTATCCTTAGACTTGAGATCACCAAGGTTATTTTAAGTAGCAAGTGGTATACTTTGACTCCATAACTGATTACTTCTAACTGGGTGTGAACATAGTTAGGAGGTTGGGTATATCATGACCTACTTGAAGATAGTTGAGTGATTGACAAAGGATTCACCATCCCAGATTTATTAAAGGAAGTTATCTTGCATGATTCTATAATTGCCTTGTTTAGAGAATCTCTGGCCAGAGTAATATGCCAAGATGGATAGAGATCCATGAAGGGCATCTTAGGAACAATGGTTAAAATTAATAGAACATACATAATTAGATTTATATGAGTTGACAGAAATCCATACATAGAATGTAATTGAGATGATAGTGGTGAAAGGCGTAATTGTATGGTAACTATTTCTATGGAAGGGTATAGTCAAACCACTTGACTTTCCTGACATTTAGGTAGTCATGATGCCTAGCCAGAGGCCAATCATGATTTGTGTAATAGTATATTATGAATATCAATAGGGATTGATAAAATGATTTAAAGAAGTTTAAATCATGTGAGTTTTGAATAGAACTCACAATTACATATTATGCTGCCAATATGGACATGAACGCAATAGGTCACACACATATAGAGAAAAGGATAAAATGATAAAATGAAAAGGATAATAATATTTGATATTATTATGGGAATAAAGAAGTGAATAAAAGAATAATTAATTAAAGAGTTTAATTAATTATGATCAAGTAAAATTGTTTGTAAAACTTTTTAGAAATGTTATGTAAAATGGACCTAATTGAAATAATGTATTTCATACTTAATTATTATTGGACTATAAGTGTTATAGGGATGATATAATAATTAATAGATCCATTGGAGAAAATATTGGAGGCCCAGAAAATTGAGTTTGGTGCAGAAACCCTTTAGAGGAAGGGTTTCACGCCAACTTCAAATAGAAGGCCTTAGAGGCCTAATTCTTGGACCAAAATAAATTAAATATATTTCATAAGTGTTATGGAGCCAGCATATTTAATTTGGTTGGATTTGAAATTCATTTGGATAATTAAATTCAAGTATATGCACAAAGGGCCTAGTTTGTGGATTTTGTGCATAGTCTTTTGTGAAAGGGCTTAAATTGGATTTAATTGAGCCTAAATAAATTATTAATAATTCTAAAAGCCCAATTAATATTTCTACAGAAATTTTAAAGAGCCCAATTCTATTATGAAGTTGGATTTTTAACCTAACTATAAAAATCCAAGTGATAGGGTTTTAGGGTAAGAGTGAACAATTAAGAGAAAAATAAGTTTCTCTCATTTTCTCTCAACCCTAGCCGGCACCCCTTGCTAGCATCAAGGGGATTTTGGATAGCCCTTGTTCTTCTCCTTTGTTGGTTTATTCAATCCTTCTCTAGTGTGGATTATTCATTGGAGGTGTTCGATTTTGGACACTGTGGTTTGTCATAACCTAGTGAGAAGGAAAATCATCTGTTCAACAAAAATCAAAGGTGTTTTTTCTTATTCCTATTAATATGTATATTGTAAATTCATGGCAAGATCAAATCTATTGGTTAAAAAATTTTAAATTTCGCTTATGTATGAGATGCATATAACCGATAATTTCCAACAATTACTTCCACATAGAATGTCATGTAGTCCTTTGCCTAGGTTGGCTTAGCCCATAGGTCGGTAGGCAACCCCATTGATGCGTATAGTGCACGATGAAAAATCGGTAGCATAATTTAAAGCACAAGCATATGCTTTTGGCCATTATGTATTTTTAGTAACTTATTTGTTTGAGTTTGGTTAACACATAAATGCCCTCCTAATTTGTTTAAGTTTGATCAATACATAAAGGCCCACATAACAAACATGGATTATTATGGTTATAGTAAATAGTAGCTATTGTCATTACATGGGCTATAGTCGAGTGATGAAATTTTAGGGCCAATCAAGAGTAGTCCCTACTAATAAATCTAGTTCATCATAAGCATAACGATCAATGGATCACCATTTTATATACCGATTGGTACTAAACTTGGGCTGATGGGTCTCTTTAACACCTTCCTATATTGAGTGAATGTAGGGCATGCTTTAGGATAACACTAGGGCTAAAAGAGGGATGCCTAATTTAATTCTAAGGCTCTAGGACGTATGTAATAAATACAATTTCGAAAGGAGATAGGATTAATTACAAAAATCAAATTATAAGTAACTTAATCGAGATGCTTTTAGGAGCAAGGTCTGTTAGTCCTTAATGGAGTCACCACTGTGATGTGCACTGAAGTATGCTCAATTTTAGATTTGCTTTCAGAGGCTTGCTTTTAGGATCCAAGACTAGATAAGGCTCACTAGAACTCATAAACTAGCCACTTCACAATAAAATGAGGGTTAGGACAAAGTTATTGTTAATTGTCAACTTGTGAAGGCATTTAATATGGGCTCAAAGAGGTAGGTATCATGGAATTTCCATCCAATAGAATGTTGGAAAATGAATCTCAATCTTTTGATTCCCAAACAAAGATTAGTGTTTAGGGTATTACTTTTACTTGGCATCTCGATTAGGTATTTCTTATAATTAGGTTTTTATTTATTAATCCACTACCTCTCTTTTCATGTGATGTAATATGATTAAATTAAGTAAGCACATCAATCAATTAAAGAAAGTGATAAAGAAAGCAATAAACAAAGTAAAATATCCTACTTATTACAAGAGTAAATCATCCAAAGGGTAAAGAAGGATAAAATATCATACACAATATTCATTAAGTTTAGGAGCACTAGTTCCCTTATACACATTTATATATATGTAAAGAGTCCTTGTTAATATTTTTAGAAAATATAGGATGAGTGATCCTAATTTTGGTGAAAATAGGACTCATTTTATTTATGTGATTTTAGGGGAGAAGTGGACATTGGTCTATTTTATTTGAAAAATCCAATTTAATTAAGTACAAAATATTTAAATAACTTTTAATTAATTCACATGCTAAAAATTCCTTTTTTTACTAGCTATTACATCCCAAAAGTGAAATATATCTAAAAAAATAAACAAATGAAACAAACAAATAAACAAAGCATAATAAATCAAATATAATATAATATAAATCAAATGCAATAAAAAGTAAAAACATTACAAAGGGACCATCCAAGGGTTAAACCTCCAAGGTAAAATAATTATCCTAAAATACTATAAAAACATATGACAAATAATAGCTTAAGGTAGCATAAAAAACACTTTAATTAGCAAATAAAACATAACATAAATCAAATAATAAAATCAAAACACATAAAAAAACATATATTGAAATAATTATTAAATCAATAGAATGTAGATTATTCAAAAATAGGAGCACAAAAAACATTAAAATGTGCTTAAACATGTAAAAAGCACAAAGCATGGAAAATACCTTTAAAATACACTTAAAAGCCCAAAATGAGTCATAGATGCCTTAAGGGAGATGACAGATGACCAAAAGAGAGCGAGAAAGATGGGATACGGAGAAGACACTATGACATCCTATCTATCACGTTGATAAACAGCCATTTGTCTGCTCTTCTTTTCGTCTGTCACTCGAATATAGAAACAAAAAGCAATTTTTCACACAATAGGAAGAAAACCAAATTTAAATCCTAAAGATACAATTATATGACCTTAAAATATGCAGAATCTTTTAAAAAATCAATAAATGAGATTTCAATTATGCTAGCACAACATAAAATATGTTAAAACAAAATTTAAATCAAAACATCCATCATGCATTAATGAAGGAAAAGAAACCCTACAATGCCATTGTAGCATATTAAATATATTTAGATCATTAAGACATCACATGAATTATAAAAAAATAGATAAAATTACATAAAATAAAAAATTATGGCATCATAAAGTAGAAAAGAAATCAACTTAAATACATGATCATAATATGGTTTTAGAGAGAGAAAGAAACTTAGAGCCTAAAATATTTCCCTTAGGATTCTTAGTTCTGTGACTCTAAAAGTAGCAATCCAAACCTCGATCCTTGATTTCCACATTCGAATAAGAAAAAGTATGTGTTTTTGTGTGAAAGATTTCTTAGAGCTTTAGTATCTAAGAACATAGAATTTTCTTTCCCTCTCAAAAGTCTGCTCTATTTTCCAAAATGCGAGAGTCCCCTTTGAAAACCCTAATTATTTGTTTAAATATTAGGAGAAGAGTTAAAGATCAACTTTAACTCAAATTCTTGATAATAGGAAGATTTGGTTCCTTAAAATTTGGCCTAGATCAGATCTCGCAATGATTTTAGTGGATGAATTATTAATTTTCTGGTCCTTGCGACTTTTTGTTACAAAATAAAAGTTGAGTAATTTTTTTTTGTTACAAATCATAGTATAGTGACTATAACATTATAATCACTAAACATGAGTGACCATGGATGAAATCAACCCTGAATCATAGGAACCCAAATGGGGTTGAATCATAAGGCAGTTGCGATAAACTTTTGTAGGCATACCTATCAATCCACAATGTAGACATAAACGCAAACAATTGTAACTTATTACTTTAAATTCTTTACTTCTTTCTTTCAAGTCTCATATATATAAATATTTGTAGTTTATTTACATGAACATGTATAGGAACAAGTAATCATATGCATATTCATTCGTTTTTATAAGTCTTTATAATCTGGTACATTTTTATTTGCATGCATTAGAAATGATCAACTATGTAACTACAAGCATATCATTGTACCATTTCATTAGAACATCTATACATCAATATGTAATTAAGCTTATCCATTATCATTCATACTCTTATTTATGGATAATTATAAGTTTATAACTGAAATATCATTATATAACTTCAATGGTATAAACATGCCTATATAAATATAAATGCATGCGCATAATCATTCAATTGAAATATTATAATTAATCCTATAACTTTATTCTTATATCTCAATATAGTTTTCACATAAATATAAACAAATTATCCTTTGTTTTATGTTTATGATGCTCTAAAAGTGTTTAAGAAGCTTTGGATATGCTTTGGTAACCATTTACGGATAAAAAATCAAGTACATAAAAAGACAGGGGAGGGTCACGGTCATTACTTAATAGGTGTTAACCAAGACATAGGTGTTAATTCAGTTTTGTACTAATTTTTTACTACCTCACAGTCATTACCAAAATGGTGTTGACTATGAAGTCCATTCTTTCCCAGAACTGCTGAAGATAGATAGGCTGAACCAACTTGTACATCATATTTGACCAAACAAACATCATTTTTAAGCAATGTAATCTTTTACAAAGTTATTCCTATATATTTCTAGTTTCTAAAAAATTAAAAATCACTCCATTTAGGCATGTAAATCTCCATATATTCAGTAAAAAATAGACTACTCCCAATGATAGGGCAGCAGACACAGTCAATGTTCAAGCTCAAATTTCATTATCTTAGAAGAAGATTTAATTTTTGACTTCTCATAATAAATAAAGGTAATTGAGTCTAGTTTCTATTCCAGCTTTAATCAAGCAATATAAAGCTCTATAACTCATTTTATAAACAAACTAGTGTGACTAGGTCTAGTGACACTTAGGATGAATTTTTCCTACTTTAAAGATAACCTCCTAAATTTGGTTCTCTTGTCTCTTTAAGAACTACAGCCATGTTCCTCCCTTAATAACACCTCTAAAACATAATCTAAATGTATTTTATAGGAACAAATATACGTATGAATAGGTTTAAATATTCCCATACCTCAAAATGCTAATTTAGCTCCTTTCTTACACCTTTTCCTCCTTCTTGTTGTTTTCTCCCTCTTCATATAACAAATCACACATATGAATACCTATTTAGGCAATCAATTATAGTTCCTAATAGATATAAAACAAAATAAATGACAAAGAAAGGAATATTACCTTAAAATAGCAAAATCCTCATTTCTCTCTCCTTCTAAATCATATAGGTGAAATTAGGATATTAATTTATGGTGGTGATGGTGAAATTTAGGAGAGTAAATTTTTATAGTTATGACTTAAGGTGGTTGGTCTCTTCTTTCTCTTTTTATAACTTGATTTTTCTTCCTTTCTCTTGACAATTCTATAGAAAACTAGGTGGCTTTATCCTATTGGTCCATTTTGTTGAATTTAGTCAATTGCACCTAGCTCCTTGGTTTCCTTTAATTTCCCATTCTTAGCAAAAAACATACACTTCTTCATTTCAATTGAGTCCCCAAATTCCATATTCTCTCTCAGTTGATGCACATATATAATTTAATATGAAATGACTATTTTGCCCTTCTTTTAGTATACAATTTTCTCTAAGTTCCAACTTATAATAACATCAATTAAATAAGCACATATATATCATATCACTAGTTAAACACATATAATAAAAATTTCATAGTAACTCTCCTAGGGTATAAGAAGAGGCCTCATAAGGGTGCCCAATTATAGCAAAACCACCTTTTTTTATTTTTGACTTGCAGGGCTATATTTTCTTTTCTTTTGATTATTTATCTTAACCGTGAAGGATTTTCATTTTAACATTATTGACCAATTCTTTGAGTTTATTTCCATCACTATCTGTGAGGATAACCACTTTTTTTATGAATAGCCTTTTCATCATAAAAGGTCATTTCCTATTCGGCTTAATTTTCCTTTAAAGTCACGTATGTCAAGCCTCAATTGTTTAAGTACCAAGTCATCATCTTCCAGATGGTGTTCTTTATCCTTTTTTTTAAAGATTGAGGCAGTTTTTTTTGATAGACCTAGTTGTGATATTAGGCTTTCCTCTAGCTCTGATCTAGCAAATTTAATTATGGAAGCCTATATCTCATCCATTTAGATTTTTACAGCTTAGCATCCAAAGCAACCCTTAATAACTACGATTCAATCTCGACTGAAGGTACAACATTAATCCCGTAAATGAGAGAGATAAGAGTGGCTTCTGTTAAAGTTTTAATGATCATACTATATCCCTATAATCTATATGATAGTTTTTCTGCCCAATCCTTAGAGGTTGTCATTATTTTGGATAAAATCTTATTTAGATTCTTATTTGCCACCTCAAATGCCCCATTTTCTTACTGGTAATAAGGGAAAAGCTATGCTATTGAACCTTTTATTTTTGAAGCATATGCTTAGTTCCTTCTTGGAATTAGACCAATCATTAAAAACTACATGGTGAGGCACTTTCTTTTGAATATCAAGTTCCTTTTAATAAATTAAGTCATCTTCTATGCCCCTAGCTTCTTGAAAGATTGAACCTTTACCTACTTTGTGAAGTAGTTGATGGCCACTATGTATATTTATATCCATTAGAGATTGTAGGATAAATTTCTCCAATAATATTTACTCTCAAAATTATAAATGGCCATGAGAAAGATATGTTACATAATTCTTAGTTGTTAAAATGGCTTAAATCCCCATACTTTTGGTAATTATGATATTCTTCACATACTTCGAGCAGTTGTAGTCCATGGTCAACTAGAAGAATATTTGGCAAATAATCTTATTGGGGAGTGTAAACCTATTTATATAAGTGCCATGAGATCCAACATATGTTTACTCTATTACATTTTTAGCCTCCCTCACATCTAAACACCTTAATTGAATTCCATCATCTTATCAGTTGTGTATCACTCAATCCACACTAATAAATTGGGTGGTGGTTTCCTGATCATCCTTTGATATTTTTCTATAGCTTTCCTATAGAATACTGACTTTTCTAAATAGTTCTAGATATTATAAATTCAAAGATTCCTATCGATTTTTTTAATATCAATCAATTGGTCATTTTGAAAGCAAGGTTTGGTCAAGTTAATGAGCATTACTGGTCTCAAGGCTACCCCTATTGGATTGTCTTATATAGATACTGATGGGGATTTATTTGAACCCATAGTCTACTAAACTGCGTATAGGATGAGTAGGGTATAATTCCAAAGGGAACGGGGTAAATTTTGTATTTGAAACCACAAAGAGTAGATGGATAGGTAGCGAATAAAATGTAGATTATGTATTTTAAAAAATATCTAAACTACTTTGCATATATTAATGAAATTGGATTAAAGATGACTTAAATGATGATATGAACATACATTAGAAATATGAAATAGTAATTTATCTAAGAACAAGTTCTAGTAATTGTATAAATAAAGTGACTGGAGAATTTAGCCAAAATTCTTTAAAGCAACTCTCATTGTCAGTAAAGATGTTTTCATTTAGAGTCTATAAGCACTCTCCTGTCATTATAGAGATAAACAAAAATTATGAAGCTCTATGCCAATTCTTTAACCCCTCAAAGTGAATTCTTTAAGTCAAATTAAAGGAATTCAATGCTTTAAGTACATACATTTATTTTTCCATCAAGGAATTTTAACTCTCATTGCAAATAAATTGACTAACATGCCAAATATGGTGGCCAAGCATACATAGCAAATCAATGCACACAAATGAATGTAAATCATACTTCATTCATAATAAGAATAAACATGTCTTAAATAAATATTATTGCATGTTTATAATGTACAAAGGAAACTAGCCAAATATATAATTGAATTAAAGATAAACAAGAGAAAGAAACTCATCTCTTGTTCTCTTGACTTTGTCCCTTTGTCATCATCTAATAAAAACTATGCAAAAATATTTATCGAAAAACAAACTGTATTTCTCTAAAACTAAAAACTAATTCGATCCCTTTTTCAGCATTTTTGATCCCTATTTATAGAGAGAATAACTCTATAATCGTGCCTCTTTTGATTAGGTGTGAAGATGAAAGGTTGCCATGAAAACGCCTGATGGAAACACTTGTTGATTGAGAAAAAGCATGTTGAAAAGTTGCATCATTTCGGAACAAGTTTCTGTATCGAGTCATGAAGGTCTTCACGAGTTGTGATCCATCACTTCTATGTTACTCGTGTTATATTTGCTCTTTTTGGCTACTGATTTGTAATTATCTTCACAAGCCATGAACTTTGTTGAACTGGTGCGTGAGTCGTGAACTTTTGTGTGACTTGTGAACCTGTGTGTGAGTCATGAACTTTTGTGTAACTCGTGAAATTTTGTGTGACTCATGAATTTTTGTGTGACTCGTGAACCTATGTGTGAGACGTGAACTTTTGTGTGACTCATGAAGTTTTGTGTGACTCGTGAACTTTTGTGTGACTCGTGAAGTGTGTGAGTCGTGTGCCTGTGTGTGACTCATAAACTTGGTTGTGAGTCACGTACTGCATCACAACTTGTTTGATCCTTCTTCCTTTTTGCACCCAAACTACCCTACAAAGCAAATAAACACATAAAATAGAAAAAAAACAAATAAACTTTAAATACTTTAACATACTTAGCTACCTAAATAGAAGAGAATATGCATTAAATAATATACCATTTTATATGGTATCAAATTCCCCCACACTTAAACCTTGCTTGCCCTCAAGCAAGAGAAAAGAATGAGAAAATTTAATTCCAAATTAAACTAAGTAAGTTGTACTATAGAGCATTGTTCATTATGCATATTGGATAGGATTGAAATGAAATTAAAGACCTTAAACACTCAAAATATCAGGAAATCAAATCTTAAAGCATGCATTCTAAATTTAACAAGTCACCTAAGTTTACTAAGTCCAACATCAAGAGTATAAAGTCTCAAAACTAAACATGCTGAAGGGATAACATTGATCATAAAATTTAAGGTTCTAAGATTGTTAGTTGCCTTTTAGGATAATTTGCAAGCACTTATACCCTTAATCCAATCTCATGGCATTTTTAGACTTTGCTTTTTTTTTTTTCTTTTTTTACATGGGTATACTTTTAGACTATATCCCATGAATTTTAAAATAGCAAGAGAATGTAGTATTGGGTGCGTTTTACGCTCCATCCCATACTCTATTGAAATTTTTGGATATGCATCTTGTTTTTATTTTATTTCATTTCATCATTTGTTTTCTTTTACTAGCCCTCATCCATTATTGAAAAGCCTAAGGGTAAGTATTAAGGCTATAGTTTCCATGAGGCAACAAAAATCCTAAAATCTTAAACTAAATGATCAAGTCCCAACCTTAAAGCATAGTTAGTAAAGAAACTAAATAACCTAAAATGTTGAAAGAAGTAAAAAAGGATAACTTGACAAAAAGAAAACACACACCAAAAACTTTGAAAGAGTAATAAAATTAGCATAAAAGGCAAATGATTTAACATAACAACCTATATAATATAAAAAGTGAACAATGTTTTATAATAAAACTAACTAAAAAGTATAGTTAAAGAAAAACAAATACACACAAATTCACATGCAACTAACATATAAAACACACACAAAAACTCATAAAATACAAATAGACATGTAAACATGCAAACATACTCCCCCACGCTTAGAAACATTGTCCTTAATGTGAAGAAATTAAAAGAGAAAGGAAAAGGTAAAATAAAGAACAAAGAAAGAAATCTCCCTTTATAATTATGGTGTAGGTGAAGGAGAGACTACCAAGTTCCCTGCACAAAACCAAAAGAAATTTCCATTAGTCCAAGGTCATAATATCCAAATTATAATACTAGAAATTCTAATGCTTTTTCAAGGAATAAAATGAAAAATAAAAATTCATACATAAAAATAAATAACTAACTAATAAAATAGAGTCCTAAAACATCTACTACTTTTTTTAATCAATAAAAATTCATTTAAATCGTTCCCCGGCAATGGCGCCAAAATCTTATGAGAATTTATTTGAACCCTTAATCTCACTAGACTACGTATCGGATGAGTAGGGTATCATTTCAAAGGGAACAGGGTAAATTTTGTATTAAAACCACAAAGAGTATATTGATAAGTAGTGAATAAAATGTAGATTACGTATTTAAAAAAATATCTAAACTACTTTGCATATATTAATGAAATTGGATTAAAGATTACTTAAATGATGGTATGAACATACATTAGAAATATGAAATAGTAATTCATCTAAGAACATGTTCTAGTAATTGTATAAATAAAGTGACTAGAGAATTTAGCCAAGATTCTTTAAAGAAACTCTCATTGTTAGTAAAGATGTTTTCATTTAGAGTCTATAAGCACTCACGTGTCATTATAGAGATAAATAAAAATTATGAAGCTCTATCCCAATTCTTTAACCCCTCAAAGTGAATTCCTTAAGCCAAATTAAAGGAATTCAATGCTTTAAGTACATTCATTTATTTTTCCATCAAGGAATTCCAACTCTCGTTGTGAATAAATTGACTAACATGCCAAATATGGTGGCCAAGCATACATAGCAAATCAAGGCACAGAAATGAATGTAAATCATACTTCATTCATAATAATAATAAACATGTCTTAAATAAATACTACTGAATATTTATAATGTAAAAAGGAAACTAGCCAAATATATAATAGAATTAAAGATAAACAATCGAAAGAAACTCATCTCTTATTCTCTTGACTTTGTCCCTTTGTCATCATCTAATAAAAACTATGTAAAAATGTTTATTCAAAAACAAACTGTATTTCTCTAAAACTAAAACTAATTTGATCCTTTTTTCAGCATCTTGGATCCCTATTTATAGAGAGAATAGCTCTATAATCATGCCTCTTTTGATTAGGTGTGAAGATGAAAGGTTGCCATGAAAAGGCCTGATGGAAACACTTGTTGGTCGAGAAAAAGCTTGTTGAAAAGTTGCGTAATTTCGGAATGAGTTTCTGTACCGGGTCATGAAGGTCTTCATGAGTCGTGATCCATCAGATTTTGTGTTACTCGTGCTATATTTGCTCTTTTTGGCTACTGATTCATAATTATCTTCACGAGTCACGAACTTTGTTGAACTGGTGTGTGAGTCGTGAACTTTTGTGTGACTCGTGAAGTTTTGTGTGACTCGGGAACCTGTGTGTGACCCGTGAACTTTTGTGTGACTCGTGAAGTTTTGTGTGACTCGTGAACCTATGTGTGAGTCGTGAACTTTTGTGTGACTCATGAAGTTTTGTGTGATTCGTGAACTTTTGTGTGACTCGTGAAGTGTGTGAGTCGTGAGCCTGTGTGTGACTCGTAAACCTGGTTGTGAGTCACGTACTTCATCACAACTTGTTTGATCCGTCTTCTTTTTTGTACCCAAACTACCCTACAAAGCAAATCAATCCAATTCTATTATTGGTGGTCAACCTATGATGTTATCAAGTGGGACTAAAAGGTACATATCATGGAGTCGCCACCTAATAGAATGTTGGAAAATAATTTTAACCTTGTGCTACCTAAATTAGAGATGGTGTTTGGGATACCACTTTTACTTATACCTCAATTAGGTGTTGTTTATAAATTAATTTTTAATATTAATCCACTACCTCCCTTTTTAGATGATGTATAAACGATAATAAATGAACAAATAATCAAGCAAGTAAAGAAAGCAATAAAGTAAATAAACGAAAAGGAATAAAATTATTACATAAGCAAATCATCACAAGAAAATAAAGAAAACATCATACATAAATCGAGGCATCCACTTAAGGTGGAAACTTGGTTCACTCATGCATATTTTATAAAAAGGATAAAAAATCCTTCTTGATTTTAAAAAGCATGGGATGAGTGATCCTAATTTTAATAAAAGTAAGGATTCTCCTTTATGTGTGAATTTTGGGTTGAAAATTGCACATTGATCCATTTAATTAAGAAAATCCAATTAATTATTGAAAATGATTCATTTAACTTGCAAAATTATTTTATTACTACCTATTACAATCCCTAAAATAAATTTAAATAAAATAATAAAATAAATAAATAGATAAATAAAGACAAGATTTAAGCTATCCAACATGACAATCCAAGGTACTTTAACCTCAAAATCTCTAAATGTCCCAAGCAAATAAAGTTAGTTGCTCAAAAGGAACACAAGGAAAAGAAAGACAATTTGTATGTGATTAAAAGAAATGAAAATAATAAAATAAAATAAAATAAGCATGCATTCTAGACTAAAGACTAATGAATAAAATATTAAAAATGCAGAAAAAATAATTAAAATGACAACATCTAAAAATGTAAATAAGCATGCAAGTAGACTAAACATAAGAAATAAACATAAAAAAATATGACAACATGAGTCGTATGCTGCCACTGAGGGCAAATTAAGGGACATATGGCTAGGAGGAATTGAGGGACAAGATGAAAAAACATGAGGTTTTATTTGTTATTGTGAATGACAGGCATCTGTGGGGCCTTCTTCTTATCTATCACATGAGAAATAGAATAGGAGATGCAGAATGTAAGCAAATGAATAAATAAAATGTATATTTGATCTAAACATGTATATTTTTACTTCCTATTTAAGCTAGATATAATCCTAAACCTAAAAATACATTTAGAATATGATAAATAATTAAATTAACACAAATACAAATTTTTATTAAAGAATAATGAATCATGAAATAATGGTGAGAAACTTTTAGATCATGCCATTCTACATGTTTAATCACATTCAGAATGTTCATGGAATTATACAAGTTACAGAAGCATAATGAAACAAATCAAGCGACATTAAATTATATAATCATGATATTTGACATATAAATGAAATTAAATCACATAAAACACATGTTTTCAAGCCATCATAAGAAGAAAGAGGCTAAACCTAAAAAATTACCCTTAGTTTCTATTCTATAACTTTAGAAGATTGCACTCCAAGTTTTTAGTCTATATTTCCATGATGAAAAGTAATGAAGACACTTTTGTATAAAGAATGAATGTGAGAAATCATGTTATTATACCAAAGGATAGAAATTAGGTTTTCTATATTGAGTGGCTGCTATTCTATCTAAGGATTCTAGTTGCAAAATGATTAGCCTCCCTTTAAAATATAGGGTTTTTAGTTTATGAATGGGAAAGAGTTTGAAATGGTTTTCTTAATCTAATCCTTAGAATTTTTGCCTTAAAATATAATCAAAATATGATCCTTTTGAACAAATTTTGATAAAGTTTTATAAGCTGCTGGAAAATGTGAGAATTGCTAGAAAATCCTAAAAGATGGGTGTTTATGATTGACCAATGACTGGCATTCAAAATGGCCTTCCCTTCATGATAAATGGTTGTCTATCACAAAAAAGGCCAAAAATGCAAGATTTTTCAAACTCATTTTCATTCCTTAGAAATGTAAGGTTAAAACTCACAAAAAATTTTAGAAAATTGTGAAAATTATGGACCAAATTTTGAGTTTTCATTTTCATTTGTACACTACATAACTCTGATCTAGGTATCCTTAGGACTCAATCTATACACTAGCCTTGCATCATTATACTTTAGATGGCATCATCACATAATTCACATTCAAATTGATCTCCTTCCAAGAGTTTATTAGCCAAAAACTCAGTGATTGCTTGCCCTTTAATCATTTTCCTTATTATATATTCCACCTTGAACTCCTATAAGAGTAAAATCTATCTTTCCATTTAACTTCACCAATGCTTATAATGGATAAGAATGGAAGTAGTATCCTAGTTTCTTTGAAGCCCTTATAACTGCTAAAAAGATCTTTTTCACATCTACATATTTGGCCTGGTAGGGAAGGAACTTCTAACCTAGGGAATAGATAGTAAACTCCACTACTATTCATCTTCTTAAGTTAGCATAATGCCTACTAAACTCTACTCTATAGGCAAGTAAAGAATCATAGGTTTTGCTAGCTAAGGCAATTGAAAAAGATAAGGGGGCAAGAGATGTTCTTTAATCTTATTATAGGCCTTTTTGACATTTGTCATTCGACTTAATTGATTGATCTTTTTGCAAGAGTTTAAAGATCAACTTAAATATGGATGTGAACTTAACAATGAATTGACTAATGTATTGAATCTAACCTAGAAACCTTTAGATCCTTTTTTTCATTCTTAGGAACTAACATTCCATTGATGGCCTCAATATGGCCTAGATCAACTTTAATTACCCATTATTGATAATATGGCCTAGTAGTTTCCTTGATGTCACCCTGAACACACTTTTTCAAGTTAAAGTGGAGATGATACTTATCAATCCTTTGGAAAAATTTCTCTAATGAATCAAAATGACCGTCTCTCTTGACAAACTAAATCATCATATCATCCATACATACCTCCACCTCCACTATAAGAAAATTGCAAAATTACTACAAAAATTTCCTAATGGAATAAAATATCATAGTAATTGATTGAGAAAATTTATATTCCATTGATAAAATTATAAGCAAGCAATGTGTTTTGCAATGAAAAAATAATCCATAATTAAATTAGGCATTATCATTCCCAAAAAAATTTTATGTGAAATTTCCTGACAAAAAAAGGTTATCATAGGGAAATTGTGTGGGGTGCCTTCTTATGCCTTAGGAGAATGTATGTGTATTTAATTAATAATACTTTTGAGATATGCTTGGTTAGTAGGTTGGGACCCAACGACAATTATTTAAAAAAAAGGATAAAATGGTCATTTTACATTAGGTCATACATGTGCATAATTGAAAGATATTATATTATAGGGGCTCAATTGAAATAAGAGAGAGAGAATTTTAGGGTAAGAATAAGAAATTGAAGAGAAGTAAGGAGCTTAGTGTAACTTAACACTTGCCAACAAAGTGGAACTATGAGATATTAATTCCTAACCTCCCTTGAATTCTCTTGAGAAAAGAAGAAACATAAGAGCTTTAATGGGTAAGATTGCTAACCACTATAAACGATAAAGGCAGCCATTCTTCTCCCTGAATAACCTCTAAAAAAACCTATAATTCCAAACATAGCATTTATGAGGAGAGATAATTTAGAGGTTGGACATTCTTAAGGTAATAACCTCTTCTTCTCATCTTCTTTTAACCCATAAGATAAATAATTAGACATTGAATTAAGGGAGCAAATAAATGTTACATATGTAATTTCTTCTATGTAGAAGTAGAAACAAATAAAAGCCAAGAGAAGGAGGTTGAATAAGATATTTTGCTTATCAAAAGGTATAGAAACTTCTCATATTTTTGTATGTGTATGTTTTGTATCTGATGTATTTAATGGAATATTAAATGATGTAATGAGATAAAAGTATGGAAATTATGTTTAAATAGGCATAAGAACCGAAATATGATATTTATTATTAAGATAGCAAAGGCATAAGAACCGAAATATGAGAGTTATCCTTAAGATAGCAAAAATTTATCATAGGGTTCATTTGACTCAATAGGACTATTATGCCTATAAATTGAGCTGTATAGCATAAAATTGAGTCAATCTAGTTAGGATATAAAATAGACTCACATATCTAAATTTCTTATATGAGGTCAAAGTTTGGTTTTCCCTCTAAGATTGTTAAAAATTAGCTTGAACCTTTACTTTGTGTACTACCCTATCATTGGGAGCAGTTCACACTCTTTGAAGAATATCTTAAGATTTAGAAACTCAAATTGAGTTAAAAACTATAGACATAGGAGAACAAATTTGTAGAAGACTACTTTGCCTAAAATGTCATTTACTAGGTCTAACATGAAATAAAAGTTAGACTTTGGAATCTACCTATAGAATTCTTGGGGTAGAATGGTGCACAAGGTGGAAACTAATTAGTCTCCCCCGTATGCACCATTCTATATTGATTAGGATGAATTTACATGGGTAAAACCAATTAGTCTCAGCCATATGCCTCCCCAATTACAGGTTACACTTGATTATTAGGCCCGAATTATGATCAAAACTTACTCGAAATTTCTTGAATACATTTAGAGCTCTACAAACATAAAAGTAAGAGTAATATATGGCATGAAATGTATGAGCAACATAAGGGAATATTGACATAAAATTATAAAATAATCTTTAAATCAAGAGAACATAAGTATATGAATTAACTTAGGGTACAATTAAGCCCATACATCAACACTTTACATGGAAACCATTGTGACTGAAACATAAGGATACAAAGAAAAGTATAAATATATATACTCGAAAATGCATATGTACATAACTAAATACATGAATATGTATGATTGAAGATGTTCCAATTAAATGATGTATACTTATGTGAATGCTTATATTCTTATGAATATGTTTTGATAATCAAAGATATGTTATTATGATTATTATCGATACTTGTATAAGCACACCGGTGCATTATAATGAATAAAACTTGATGAATGAAAGATGTAAAGATAGATTTATACCTACATATAAAGCTTGGTTGTGGATAGATAGGCATGCCTATAAGATACAGATGCAGCTACCATAATTGACCCTATTTGGGCCCATAGCTTGTCCCTATTTGGGACCACAGTGTTAACCCTTTCAGGTCCACAGGTTTGATACCTTTGGGTATCCATAGGTTAAATACCTATGGATATTCACATGATTGATACTTTAGGTATCTATAACACCTGTTATCTATAACCACAAAACATCGGCAAACATTTATAAGAAATTACGAAATGATGAAGTAAATGTTGAAAAATGATGTATAATGTATGACTAAGCTTACTTTACAAATGTTGTATTGACATTGTTCCTTTTTGTTATTGTCAAATTGTTTTATAATTAATGTAAATGTAAACTATATCTTATACATACCTATGTGATTGGGAATGACCACTATGATTGGTTGTTCACAAGTTATATTAATTGTTCCCTACTAAGCTGTATAGCTTAGCACGAGTGCTTATCCATGTAGGTACTTAACCTAGGACTCCCTGATAGGGATGGGATCTGTAGTTACAAAGCCAACACCAAAATTAAGAAGAGTCAAAGTATGAAGTTGTTAACTTTTGCTTTTTATTTTAAAAGAATATTTAATACAAAATGAATTTAAATGTAAGAACAACATAATGTATATAAATTTTGTTGTGTATAGAAGTACATATTAAAAGTAGCATTGAACATGAAATTGTACATGTGAATGATTCAATGTTATCATAACGTCTACGTAAATAGACTATGATATGAATAATATATGTAATGTAATACATATGGTAATGGTGAAAATAAGGAAAATTAGAATGAGCATTACAATTTGTTCATGGAAAGAAATTACTATAGTGAATATGCAAACAAAAAGAAGTTACAAAAGGGAATCTGTGGACAGAAAAAAGTTACTATAGAAATTTATCTACGAAAAAAGTTATTGTAGGGCATATATGGTGTTATTGATGAATTACAAATGGAAAAATTCATCGGTAAAATAATTCAAATTTATTGATAAAAATATTTATTTTACATCATTTTTTAATTTTATTTTAATTAAGAAGAGAAGATAGAAAATAAAATTAGAAACCTAGCCTTTCATTCTCATGCCTACCCACCCATTTTTATTTCCCTAGCTTATTGCCGTTACCCACCCTTTAAAACCCATCGTCGGCACCATGACCTACCTATCTATCTTTTTTTATCATTCACCTTTATTCATTCTCTTTCTCTCATTGTTGCTTAACCTTACTCGATCTCACTCTTTCTATATCAATCTCGTAATTAAGAATATTTATAAACCCTTGCCTATTTAATATACTCTATACATTTTTTTAATTTAATGTTAAAATTTTGAAATTAAAGAAATCAATATGATAACTCTCTCTACTGCCTCTAAACACAAACCTTAGAAACACCTTTCCCTACTCCTGATTAATTTATTGGGTCTTTATCATTTCCAGTTAGAATTGGTTGTTTTATCGAGCTATTAGGAATGGACTGATTAAGGATTGGAGAAAAAGATTTAGGGAGTCGATTTCATCAACTCCATTACCATCGTAAGGGATGGCTTTATTTCCTGTTTATTGCCTCCATCATTACCATCATAATGGACACATCTATTATTTGAGGTTTAGTTGTAGAAGAAAAGGAAAATAGTAATTAAATTAATAAAGTGATTTTTCTTTTTTTTGTTTCTCTCTTTCTGCAAATTTTTTCAAATTTTTCACTTAATGTTTATGCTTAATTTTGTTTCTCTACTTATTTTTTCGTTTAATCACAATTTTTATTTCTCATTTCTTAATTTTCACTTCTCACTTTTAATTTTTTTTACTTAATCCTAGTATTTCTACCTAATTTGCTTTCTTTGCTTATTTTCACACTTAATAAAATCATCTCCTTGCTTTTATAAAGGAGATTTACTATTCTATTCTTCTTTTTGTTCTCATCATTCAGATGATAAAATTTCTTGGTAAAAGATGTGTTGTGGTCTTCCAATGCAAAATATATTAAAACAAAAAGAATTTAGATGTTTGATATTTTTGTAGCAATTAAGACTCTTAAAACATAAAAAATCTGAAATATAAACATAGTTTTTGATCTTTAATTATATTTATAATATAAATTTTATTTTACTTGTTTGTTGTATCCATATTGATATTCTTTGAAAAGCATGTGGCTTTGGTTTTGTGTGAGACATTTGTAATAGATGCTTCCTTTTTCCCAATTTTATACAAAATAGATGTTTCCCTTTATTGATTTTATCTATTTATTTTTTAATTACTATTATATTTATTAATTATAAGAAGGTAGCTTAGTGTTATGCTCAATTCTTCACTACTTGTAGGAGAATGGGTTTAAAATTTGTATGCAGGTGTGATATGCACCAAACCTTACTTGATTCACATTGTTCTTAAAGGCTCACTTTTAAGGTCCAAGACTAGATGAGGGTCATAAAATTAATAAATTAGCCACTCCATATTGAAAGAGGGATTTAACCCAATCCTATTATTGATAGTCAACCTATAATGGCATATAAGTGGGCCCATCAGGTAGGTATCATGGAGTTGACCTCTAACAAAACATTGAGAAAATGAATCTAACCTTTGATGCCCAAATAGAGACGGTGTTTATGATGTCACTTTTACTTATACCCTAATTAGGTGTTTTTATAATTAAATTTTTAGCATTAGTCCACTACCTTCCTTCTCAAATGATGCATAAGTGAAAATAAATAAATAAATAAATCATTTATATCAAAAAATGGTAAATAAAAGAAAAAAAATAAATAAAAGAAACTACTTAAATTATTACATAAGTAAATTGTACAACAAGAAAAATAAAATATCATACATAAATTGGGCCATTTATTTGTGTTGAGAACATGGGTTCGATGCATGTGAATAGTCTTATCAATTTTTAAAAAATATGTGATGAGTTATCCCAATTTCGATGAAAATAGAACTCTTGTTTATTGTCTGATTTTTGATTAAAATGTAGAAATTGATCCATTGTTATTAAAAAAATCCAATTAATTAGTAAAAATGATTTTAAGTGAATTTATCATTTAATGTGCCAAAAAAATTTTATTACTACCTATTACATCTCTAAAAATAAATACATCTAAAATAAATAATTATATAAACAAATAAAAAAAGAATCAAAAAAAGAAATAAAATTAAATAAAAATTGTAAGGATTTAATTTCGGCACTAATCGGATTATTGTTAATTAATGAAGATTATTGTTAATTAATGTAAAATTGGATTATTTTGCAATTATCAAGGTTAAGTCCCAAAAGGGGTATTTTGGTAATTTTAGCATGTAGATAAATGAGCAGAGTTAAATTATGATTAAAGGAAATGATACAATTGAAGTAAATTAGAAGTCTTGGGTTAAATTGAAAGAAATTGAAATAATGGGGGCTAATTGTGCTTAGGGGCATTGTAGGAATTTCTTTGGGGAGATATTTACCCCATTCCCCTATTTAGGGCTCCTAGAGATTGAGGAGATTGGCATAGGAAGGTCTCTCTCTTTCTCTCTCTCTTTTTCTCTTTTCTCTTAGTTATTGGTTGAAGAAGATGATAGCTTAGGGTTTTTAGAGCTAACATATTTAAGGTAATGTCTCTTTTCTTCCTCTTTTTAGTTTGAGTTAGGGATTTGGGGGATTAAGAAATCCTATTGTTATCACCTTGTGTAAGGAGAAGAAAGAGAGAGCTAGATGAGTGGATTTTAAAGGAGATGAAGCTTGAATATCAGGTACGGGAATTGTTGATGAGTTATTACTGAATAATTTTCCCCTCTTTGGTTGTATGTGTTTTCTTAGCTAAGATTAAGTGTTCAATCTAGTAAATTAAATGAGTTAAGAATGTTTTAAAGCTTTAAAGTTCACTAGTGTAAACAATTTGGGTGAGATCTGGAAATTAAAACACGTGATGAAAATTTGTGAACCTTGGTTGCTGAATTCCCTTGCACGGCCACTTATGTATTTTTTTCCTTGAATTCACGACCAATTATGCATGTTGTTCCTTGAATGCACGACCACTTATGCACTTTGTTCCTTGAATGCATAACCAATTATGCATTTTTTCCTTGAATGCATGGCCAATTATGCATTTTGTTCCTTGAATGCACGACCACTTATGCTTTTTATTCCTTGGATGCACGACCACTTGTGGTTTTTCCTCTTGATGTACACAACCACTTACGGCTTTTCTTCTCTACATGCATGACCACCTATGGTTTTCTTCCTCCCTTACACGGCTAAGCAAGGCTTTCTTCTTTACTTTGCACGACCAAGTGGCTTGTTGTTCTGTGCTTTGCATGACTAAGTAAGGCCTATGGTTGATGCATGACCAAGCATGCATTTCTCCCCTCCATTGTATGGTTATATGTACTCTTTTCACTCATTTAAGCATACTCTGACCCCAATATTAAGCCATATTTTTGGATGTTGAGCACAGTATTTTATGGTCCATAAGATTATTAACAGAACAAGAGTTGAGGTGAATTGACTATAGTAAGTAAAAATTATGAAAAATGATTATTAAGTGATGATTGTTATGTGAGTTGATATCAATGGATTAATAATACACTATGAAAGTCCCTTTCTAATGTTAAAGTCCATAAAGATATGGTTTAGAAAGGCATGGATATAAGATGAAGTATTATAGAAATTTAAAAGACATAAATGTTATTATAAGAGGAAGAAGATTGAATTAAGCTATAAGTTACCCAAAGTCACCTGTAAGGTGAATAAGGCATGATCACTTAATTGGAGAAACTTCTCTCTATATATATTTATATACACATAGTAGAGTGGAAAGCTTTAGTACAATAAATCTATAAAGTTATGATTTGAAGTCCACTTAAACTATAATTTAAAAGGTCTTGCACATGATAATGCTAAAATAATTAGGTTACTAAAATGTGTTTTACTACCTAATAGCCCAAAACTAAAAAGGAGTATGAGGAAATATAGTAATCATAAGATTATATGCTATTTGATATGCCTTATATAGTATGGTATAAGGTATGTACTATGCCAAAGCAAATTATGTTACCCCAAATGCCATAAATTGATAATCCTTTGCAATAGCATGAAAATACTATGATTTAGCCTAGTAGTAACAAGAAGATAGTTGCAATACTACATGTTTAAGTTAAAAGATATGGGAAGTGAATTGATACTTAATTATGAAACTATAGAAGTTTGATCATGCTCGAGTCATACCGAGGATTAATGATTAGCTTTGATATAAAGGAATATACTTACTCTATTGCCCTATATCTTATGGGGTAAATGTATGTGTTAGTGTAAGCCCTAGCCCCAATACATTGTAACGAAACACTTGAAATTAATAAAATGAGGCATTTGTTTTATCCTTTGTATTCCTGTGCATATCAATTGATAAAACTATCCAAGAGTGTTGTTTCGGTTTAAGTTATCATGTGTGAGGCACATGGATTGTAAGACCTTGAAACAAATGAGACATCATTCTAAATATCCCTAGTCAGTCATTGTTATGGGAATAACAAATGAATTAAGACTAGTATGCTCTCTCTGATCTTATGAGTTCTGTCTTACGGATCATTAGGACAAGAGTGTCAATCAGAGATCATAGATACATGTTAAAGAACATGGTATCTGGATTCGATCCGCTCATGAGAACACTACATGGTACAAGTCATAAGTGTTTCTCATATGCAAGTTTTGTATCGGAGTTCTTAGACCTGAAATCTCTATGAAACTCTTTATGAATTACTGTGTACTTTGACATACACCTAACGTGCTCGTAACAGAGTGACAAGTACGGGTATGATTGGGTATGCACTGATTCATGTTAGAGAGCATGAGAGAAGTGAAGGGATTACCCCTCTTGATAAGAGAGAAAATATCACCGGCCACTTGATCAGTGAACTGAGAAGTGTATGGCCATACCGAGATGAAATAATGAATAATCATTATTTATCTGAGAGTTCAGTGTCACTGGAATATCAAGAAAGGAATTAATATATATAAGGATGACTAGTTCCATGCCTTATATTAATTCTGATATTTATGGGTAAGGGACTATGCGAAATTGCATTAGGTCACCAAATGCCATATGCATTTTCATTTAATTTGGAATGCTATAATATCTTGCTAGAGAATATATATAGCCTTTGAATTAATTTATTAATTCATTGCCAACATTAAATGGACCTATAGGATCGCACACAAAGCATTGGGCTTAAAATATTTAAATTAAGTATTGGACATTAATTTGGGCTTTTAATTAAAGTCAAATTAATGTATGTAATGGGTTATAATATTGCTATTGGGCTTTGGTCCATGAGAGAGAAATTCAGCCCACAAGGTTTAATTTCAATTAATTAATTATGTTACATTAATTAAGTTAATTGAGTATTAAAGCCTAAAGGAATTTAAATTAAATCAAATCACTTAAATATATATAATGAAGTGGCCGAAATTCCAAGATGGAATTCAAGGAATTTCGGCACATGCAATTAAGTTATATTAAGTGATTTTATTTAATTAAATGTCTTATGTTTTATTTCAAATTTGAATTTAAATTCAAAGGAGTTTAATTCAAAATATATTACTTATCTTTAGGAAGTGATAGAGTTTGAATTAATCATCTTAGGATGGTTGAATTCAGATCAAAGACTTGCCAAAGGATAAGCATATATATTAAAAGAAATAAAACCCTAAACCTAATTTTTTTGTGGCATGAATAGTAACTCGTGAATAGTGACTCTCTCTCTCTTAATTCTTTTGTTCAATTTTTCACAAGGAGAAAGGATTGTTCCTCATTCTCTTGTGTTATTGAGCAGTAATAGCAATCTAAAGAAGTACAAAATCAAGTTTTGTAGCTTCAAACCATAACCCTTACACAATACCGAAAAAGAGATCTAGCAATCTCGTTTTTAAGCCGACGGTGTAATTGTGTGTATGAGAATAGAGGGAGTGGCGCAAAAGGCCATTCTTTGGCATTGGTGATCGAGATCTAAGGCGGACAAAGCCATCTTAGTTGCTGGTCATCATCGGAATAAAAGTTTTAAAAGGCATCAAAAGTTGTAAGTTCGATAACCCTAAAATTGCATGTTTCGATTCTATCTTTGGATATGTATGGTATGTATGATAAAATTTTTGTTTTTCCGCTGTGCTATCATGATTATCATACCATGTCATATTCCATCAGTGGTATCAGAGCCTAGACATGCTTATTTTAGTGCTTTAGATGCAGGAAAAAATTAATTAAAAATCGTTATTTTGAAAACATGCAAATCTGAAATTTTCTGTTTTGAGTTTTTTGCATTGTTTTGGTGTAAAAACGATTTTAATTGATTAGATAGGTATTATAATTAATATGACATGTTAATATACTGTCCTAAGATTTTATTAGGGCTGGTAATTGTCGGATTTAATTATTTATACCTGATGGTACATGTTAATTATGAAACTAGGTGCTTGTTGGCATGTAAATTGCTAGTTTAACAACTAGTTTTCAAAATTAAATGTAAAAACGTTTTTGGCATGTTTGTAAGTGATATTTAAAGATTAATTATCAGGTCTGGACATATTTTAAATTTGGTTTTAATTCTGGTCCATGACAATTTAATTGATTAATTTTAAAATCACTTAAAACAATGACTAGTTTGTGTTTGTTACATGTTTAATCAACATTGTTTGCTTTGTTTTGATTAAAATGGTAAAAACACATTTAGATTAAAATGGTACAGAATATTAAATCAATATTTATGGACTTATTTAGAATATTAAATGACTCATAAAATTGATTTAAATGTTTGTGCATTTCATGGCATTACATAAGCATTAAACAACTAGTTTTGTTGTTTGTTTGTTTTTGCATGAATGCCGTGTGTTATTATATGTGTTCTTCATGATTTTATTTTTAATTCATGTTAGCACATATTATATGTATTTTTAATGTTTATGGGCTGTATGACATAAAATTAAAAATGGCAAAATTGAAAATTATACTAGAGTTGATTTATGGCACAAATCTAACTAGTTTGTGTTTTGGGCTTTTAAGAGAACTTATTCAATAAGAGGATTTAGTCCATTGGGCTTCGGCCCAGGCCCATCATGGGGTCATCTCTTAAAGGTTCAAGTACACAATTTCCATTAATGGGCTTGGCTAAATTAAATAAAATTGGACTTTGTTTTATCCATGAATGTTATGTATATTTATTTGCTAGTTTGGTGTGATGAATGGATATGCATGGTGCATTCATGGGCCCTGGGTTTTGTAATTAAATATGGCCTGCGAGCCATTATATTTTATTGTAAAAGTTTCATTTATTTCTTAGAATAGAATTTATTTGAAGACTTTGTAAATCAAGACGAAGCCCACCGGAGTGGAGAAGCCCAACTCGAAGATTCTTATGTAATAGTATAGAATCTTAGTTGTAAGTTTTTGGGCCCATGTTTGTCACGCTTTACTTTATGCAATTATATATATATATGCATGCTATGTATGGATGACAAAGCGTATGCCATGTAAGCCGTAATAAAATGAATCCCTAAAAATAGTAAGTCACAAAGTTGCCTTCCTAATTCGAAACATGTCAAGGCATCGATCATCGGTCACGTAGACTAGGAGTCCTAGATGCGCCCGATTATCTTTGTGAGGCATGGGTTGTGAATGTAGGTTAGACTTATCATGGAAAGGGATGCCCGGACCTAGGAAACTAATAAATGGGTTGTGCTATAACATCTTAAGATGTTAACCCATTTGATCCAAGAGTCATGTACGAGACATGATTGGAGTTTTCCTACCTAAGTAACTTAACTTGTTAGGTGTACAAGCTCAGCTTGACTAATAAGTTGTTGTGAAAAGTGGATCTTGGCCCACATTAAATCACTAACGCGAATTATTTAAAGGGATATTAATTCGGTTTGTGGGATCATAAATAAGACCTCATTTAATCTTGCTAAATTTTATTGTAGATTGAAAATGGCATCTTCAAATAACAATTTCTCATTGCGATCGGTCCTTGAAAAGGACAAATTAAATGGCACCAATTTCATAGACTGGTCTCGAAACTTAAGAATAGTTCTTAAGCAAGAGAAAAAGTCGTATGTTTTGGATGCACCCTTGCCTGAAGAACCAGGAAGGAACGCCTCTGCGGTTCAAAAGGAAACTTTTGAGATCAAAAAGAGCGACTCCAACGATGTGACCTGTCTGATGCTGGCCACTATGGTGCCTGACTTGCAAAAGCAATTTATGGACCAAGAGGCTTATGCGATCATGGTGCACCTCAAGGAGATGTTCCAAGAACAAGCTCGTCACGAGAGGTTCGTGACAACAAAGGCTATAATTTCTTGTAAGATGGCTGAGGGTACTCCTGTTAGTACCCATGTACTCAAGATGAAAGGGTATCTTGATACTCTTGAGAAGCTTGAGGTACAAGTGCCAAAGGAATTGGCCACTGACTTGATCTTAGGATCATTGCCTGCTGCTTATGATCCATTTGTGATGAATTATAACATGCATGCTATGAACAAGTCAGTCACTGAGCTTCATGGGATGCTTAAGAATGCTGAAGAGAACATTCGAAAGACCAATCCCGTTCTAATGGTTCAAAAGGGAATTAAGAAGGGACCCGCTAAGGGAAAGGGAAAGGGAAAGGCAAAACCCAAGTCAAGTGGGAGTGCACCTCAGGCCCAATCCAAGCCTAAGGCGCCAAAACTCAAAGAGAGTGAGAGCACTTGCTTCCATTGCAACAAGATAGGGCATTGGAGGAAGAATTGCGCTCTCTTCAAGGAGGAACAAAAGAAGAATGGAGCCAAGGCGTCCAGTTCTGGTATTTTTGTTGTTGAAATTAACCTTTCTATTTCTACCACTTGGGTATTGGATACCGGTTGTGGTTCTCACATTTGTTCAAATGTGCAGGGGCTAAGAAATAGGCAGTTACTTGGGAAGAATGAAGTGGACCTCCGTGTGGGGAATGGAGCACGAGTTGCTGCCATGGAGATAGGCGACTATCACCTCACTTTACCTTCCGGACTTTGTATTGTTTTGAATAATTGTTATTATGTGCCTGCTATGAGCAGAAACATTATTTCAGTTTCATGTTTGGATAATGATGAATTTGATTTTGTTATTAAAAATGGCAATGCTCATATTCGTCGCCAAGGCATTTCTTATGGCAATGCCATGTTGCAAAATGGCCTTTATATCCTTGATTTACAAAACAAAGAGTCGATATACAACATTAATACAAAGAGGGTTAAATCAAACGAATTGAACCCTACTTACTTCTGGCATTGTCGTTTAGGACATGCAAACGAAAAACGCATTTCAAGACTCCACAAAACTGGAGTGCTTGGGTCATTTGACTTAGAGTCTTATGACACATGCGAGCCATGTTTGCATGGAAAAATGACAAAGAGTCCTTTTAACAAGAAAGGTGAAAGGGCTAATGGCTTATTGGAACTAATACATACCGATGTATATGGACCATTAAGTACACAAGCTAGAAGTGGTTTTAGCTACTTCGTGACTTTCACAGATGACTTCAGTAGATATGGCTATGTCTATCTAATGAAGTACAAGTCTGAAACTTTTGAGAAATTCAAGGAGTTTAAGAACGAAGTAGAAAACCAACTTGGCAAAAATATAAAAGCCATTCGATCAGATCGAGGTGGCGAATACTTAAGCCAAGAGTTTGATGATCATCTAAAAGAGTGTGGTATTATTTCACAGCTCACTCCTCCTGGAACACCGCAATGGAATGGTGTGTCCGAAAGGAGAAATCGAACTCTGTTGGACATGGTTCGATCTATGATGAGTCAAGCTAATCTTCCTATCTCTTTTTGGGGTTATGCATTAGAAACTGCTGCGTTTCTATTGAACCGTACTCCAACTAAAGCAGTTGAGAAGACACCATACGAGGTATGGACTGGGAAAGAACCCAATATGTCTTTTCTCAAGATTTGAGGCTGTGAAGCACATGTTAAGAAATTAACATCTGACAAACTAGAGTCCAAATCGACTGTCTGCTTGTTTGTGGGCTATCCCAAAGAAACAAAGGGATACTACTTTTACTCACAAGCCGAGAACAAAGTATTTATTGCTCGCAAGGCTGTTTTCTTGGAAAAGGAGTTCCTTCTCAAGAAAGACAGTGGGAGTAAAGTAGAACTTGGAGAAATTCAAGTGCCACAAGCTCCTATAGAGGATGGTTTGGAAATGGGATCAAGTTCACAACCAGTTATGGAACAAGAACCCATTACACAAGTACCTAGAAGGTCTGGTAGGGTACGTCAGGAGATTGAGAGATATGGATTTCTAATCACTGACAGTGACACTATTGAGTTAGTAGATCGTGAGGATCCTACTACCTACCGAGAAGCTATTGAAAGCCCAGACTCGGATAATTGGCTTGAAGCCATGAAATCCGAGATGCAATCAATGTACGATAACCAGGTTTGGACCTTGGTTGATCCACCAGAAGGTGCTAAGGTAATTGAATGCAAGTGGTTATTCAAACTAAAAGCTGATAAGACCTACAAAGGTAGACTAGTAGCAAAAGGTTTTCGACAAACTCATGGTATAGACTATGACGAGACCTTTTCGCCTGTAGTCATGCTCAAGTCCATTAGGATCTTGCTTGCCATAGCTGCATATCATGATTATGAGATATGGCAAATGGATGTCAAAACTGCTTTCCTTAACAGAAATTTACTTGAGGATGTGTATATGACACAGCCTGAAGGTTTTGTCAATCCCAAGCATCCTAAGAAGGTATGCAAGCTTCAAAAATCCATTTATGGATTAAAGCAAGCATCCCGAAGTTGGAATCTTTGCTTTGATGAGGCAGTCAAAGAATTTGACTTCATCAAGAACGAAGATGAGCCTTGTGTGTACAAGAAGGTTAGTGGGAGCATAGTAGTGTTTCTGGTCCTATATGTGGACGACATCCTTCTCATTGGGAATGACATTACAACATTGCAAAAGGTTAAGCAATGGTTGGGAAAATGTTTCTCAATGAAAGACTTAGGTGAAGCCGAAACAATACTTGGTATTCGAATCTATAGAGATAGATCGAATCGGCTTTTGGGACTAAGTCAAGAAAAGTACATAGACAAAGTACTAAAGCGTTTTAGTATGGGAAACTCAAAGAAAGGGTACATACCTTTGGCTTTGGGAGTTCCTTTGACTAAAGAACAGTGCCCTAAAACCAAGGAGGAAAGGGACAACATGAGTAGAATCCCATATGCATCTGCTATTGGATCTATCATGTACGCTATGTTATGTACTAGGTTGGATGTTGCTCATGCACTGAGTATAACCAGTAGGTTTCAGCAAGACCCTGGTGAGAAGCATTGGTCTGCTGTAAAAGGGATCCTTAAGTACCTGCGAAGGACTAAGGATCACTTCTTAGTGTATGGTGGTCAAGAAGAGCTCGTCATACAAGGATATGCCGATGCTGCTTTTCAGACCAGCACTCAGGATTCTAGATCGCAATCTGGATTTGTTTTTGTTTTAAACGGTTGTGCTGTCAGCTGGAGAAGCTCAAAGCAAGAAACCGTTGCCGACTCAACTACAGAATCTGAGTATATTGCAGCAAGTGAGGCTGCAAAAGAGGCTGTTTGGATTAAAAATTTCATTAATGGATTAGGAGTGGTCCCAAGCATCCTAGATCCATTAGAAATTTTCTGTGACAATAACGGGGCCATCGCACAGGCTAAGGAGCCCCGGTCACACCAGAAATCCAAACACATACTCAGAAGGTACCACCTGATCAGAGAAATCATTGATCGTGGGGACGTCAAGGTTAGCAAGATATCAAGTGAAGACAATGTAGCAGATCCTTTGACGAAACAGTTACGTCCAAATCTGCACGAAGCTCATTTGAGAGCGTTCGGTCTTAGGGCTATGCCCAATTGGGACTAGTGCTAGTGGGAGATTGTTAGTGTAAGCCCTAGCCCCAATACATTGTAACGAAACACTTGAAATTAATAAAATGAGGCATTTGTTTTATCCTTTGTATTCCTGTGCATATCAATTGATAAAACTATCCAAGAGTGTTGTTTCGGTTTAAGTTATCATGTGTGAGGCACATGGATTGTAAGACCTTGAAACAAATGAGACATCATTCTAAATATCCCTAGTCAGTCATTGTTATGGGAATAACAAATGAATTAAGACTAGTATGCTCTCTCTGATCTTATGAGTTCTGTCTTACGGATCATTAGGACAAGAGTGTCAATCAGAGATCATAGATACATGTTAAAGAACATGGTATCTGGATTCGATCCGCTCATGAGAACACTACATGGTACAAGTCATAAGTGTTTCTCATATGCAAGTTTTGTATCGGAGTTCTTAGACCTGAAATCTCTATGAAACTCTTTATGAATTACTGTGTACTTTGACATACACCTAACGTGCTCGTAACAGAGTGACAAGTACGGGTATGATTGGGTATGCACTGATTCATGTTAGAGAGCATGAGAGAAGTGAAGGGATTACCCCTCTTGATAAGAGAGAAAATATCACCGGCCACTTGATCAGTGAACTGAGAAGTGTATGGCCATACCGAGATGAAATAATGAATAATCATTATTTATCTGAGAGTTCAGTGTCACTGGAATATCAAGAAAGGAATTAATATATATAAGGATGACTAGTTCCATGCCTTATATTAATTCTGATATTTATGGGTAAGGGACTATGCGAAATTGCATTAGGTCACCAAATGCCATATGCATTTTCATTTAATTTGGAATGCTATAATATCTTGCTAGAGAATATATATAGCCTTTGAATTAATTTATTAATTCATTGCCAACATTAAATGGACCTATAGGATCGCACACAAAGCATTAGGCTTAAAATATTTAAATTAAGTATTGGACATTAATTTGGGCTTTTAATTAAAGTCAAATTAATGTATGTAATGGGTTATAATATTGCTATTGGGCTTTGGTCCATGAGAGAGAAATTCAGCCCACAAGGTTTAATTTCAATTAATTAATTATGTTACATTAATTAAGTTAATTGAGTATTAAAGCCTAAAGGAATTTAAATTAAATCAAATCACTTAAATATATATAATGAAGTGGCCGAAATTCCAAGATGGAATTCAAGGAATTTCGGCACATGCAATTAAGTTATATTAAGTGATTTTATTTAATTAAATGTCTTATGTTTTATTTCAAATTTGAATTTAAATTCAAAGGAGTTTAATTCAAAATATATTACTTATCTTTAGGAAGTGATAGAGTTTGAATTAATCATCTTAGGATGGTTGAATTCAGATCAAAGACTTGCCAAAGGATAAGCATATATATTAAAAGAAATAAAACCCTAAACCTAATTTTTTTGTGGCATGAATAGTAACTCGTGAATAGTGACTCTCTCTCTCTTAATTCTTTTGTTCAATTTTTCACAAGGAGAAAGGATTGTTCCTCATTCTCTTGTGTTATTGAGCAGTAATAGCAATCTAAAGAAGTACAAAATCAAGTTTTGTAGCTTCAAACCATAACCCTTACACAATACCGAAAAAGAGATCTAGCAATCTCGTTTTTAAGCCGACGGTGTAATTGTGTGTGTGAGAATAGAGGGAGTGGCGCAAAAGGCCATTCTTTGGCATTGGTGATCGAGATCTAAGGCGGACAAAGCCATCTTAGTTGCTGGTCATCATCGGAATAAAAGTTTTAAAAGGCATCAAAAGTTGTAAGTTCGATAACCCTAAAATTGCATGTTTCGATTCTATCTTTGGATATGTATGGTATGTATGATAAAATTTTTGTTTTTCCGCTGTGCTATCATGATTATCATACCATGTCATATTCCATCAGTATGCCCATTAATAGTGTGATGAAATTCAAAGGAAATAATCTTACATAACTTATCTGGGGTATAATATATTATAAGATGAAAAAGCACTAGTAAGATGATTAAAGCATATATATGATTGGGGTAGGGTAGATAACCTATTGTCCATGATCTAATAGACTATAAAGTTATCTAAATGGATTAAAGATGAACAGGTGATCACCTTAAGCTAAAAATAACCTATTCATACTATTATATAGATCATAAATGCATGAGTATTGTTTAAAGTAATTATGTATTGATGTGGGTTATGATGATATGTGAAAGTTGCTCATGACAGACGGTAATAAGGTACATCCTTGAGAATTATCAATGAGTTATGTAAGTTAATGTTTTATAATTGATTCAACCATGGTATGATGAGTAGTTTAACTCATTATATGAATAAATATGAGTATCCAAAAAGCACATATTGCTATGATTCAAGTTGCATGCATATAATCTTATGAATACTTTTAATTACAAGAACTACACTTTTATAATTGCCTCATTGGCTTCATGCATAATGCTAAATAGGATGAGATTGATCAATGAAAGTAATAATTTATTGTGTTTGCATTATCATGTAACTATTATGACATGTGTGAATGATGTTAATGCAACTATGTCGTTACATAACTTGGATCCATGTGTAATGGAGCCTAAAGCTCAACATTGATGTATGATAAGAACGATATGTATTCTTTTATGAAATGTGGCTTTCAGCCAAATGATGCATCAAGTAAAGAATAATATGTTAAATGAAACATGTTCTTAAAGTGGTTAAGCCTGTGGGTCTTAGTTCAGTTATGGATTAGATAGGCATGCCTAGAGGGATATAGTTGCAGCTGCCATAGTTGATCCCATTTGGGTTTTGTTACGTAATGGAACCATTGCTCGACCCCATTTGGATCTATTGTTTGTTCCTTACTAGAACCATTGCTCGACCTCGTTTAGGTCTATTGTTTGATATCTTTGGATATCCATTGTTTGATACCTTCAGGTATCCATTGCTCCTGTCATCCACCCTTTGAGCTAGTACTTTGTAACACCCTATTCCACTAACCATGGATAAAAATCAATCATCATCATAAACTTAGTAAAGATCACGCAGGAATAATAATTAATAATTATACAAGCTATAGTTACATACCACAATAAATTTAAAGCGAACTTATAATTAAAAAGGCCTAACATAACTGGCCAATAGTACATAATGAGATCCTTAAAGGCAACTGCAATCTGCCATATCTTCTTTTCAATGGTTGCCTAGCCACTATAGCTATCGATCCACTATAGCTTATCTAAAAACCTACAAAGATTACAAACCTATGGTAAGCTATAAAGTTTAGTGTGGAAACAAAATTCTATGGATAAATCTCAATAATTATCAAATCAGTACAACCTTCACAATAAAGAAAACATATAAGTATGAAATATTAATCATTACCATAATCATTTCGGAGTAGCCTCCAACCTTAACAACCATTACTATTCTTACATCAACCTAGAGACTTACATGAACTCGTCTAGTTTCTTAAGACCTTTCAATTTACTTTTAACATGACATCTATTTCTTTTTACTCTAGCATAATTCATTTGCTTCGTAATCCTTTCCTTCAAGACTCCTAACATCAATTACCAATCATGCAAACTTCAATCATATGCATTTAAATGTTTATTCAAAGCAAAAGCAAAGCATGTGTCCAGTAGCGCCTATAATAGATACTATTAGGCATATTTACTTCACATATGTCATGCAATCATAATTATAGAATACATATATAATTTATAACTTCTGTTCATAACCATGTATTTCTTAATGTTATCTTATCATGGCAACTAAATGTCACACAACATTTCATTATCCTATGCTGGCCTTTGCTTATGTCTGAATTATTGATATGCACAATCATGTGTAACATCTATATGTATTGACTAACCAGCCTTGCATGTAATTATAGAGAATGGCATTACATACCATGAGTACCCGATAAGATCTAATTGTCACATTTATAGATTTCAT
Source organism: Excoecaria agallocha (assembly GCA_037975025.1). Classification (NCBI taxonomy): domain Eukaryota; kingdom Viridiplantae; phylum Streptophyta; class Magnoliopsida; order Malpighiales; family Euphorbiaceae; genus Excoecaria; species Excoecaria agallocha. Next base: position 66,626,398 of record CM075811.1, on the reverse strand, counting down.
GATTACCAAAGCATATGAGACTCATTAGATATGTTATAGCACAAGCAGTTCTTATATAACATTGCATGTATTCCATCATAGCATGGCAAAATAATTCTCATGCATATACATTTCAATAATTTACTTTCATGAAAATAGTTTATAGATAAAGGAATTATGATAAAGAAATATAATAGGCTACACACATCATGCTTCTATTATATAAGTGAAATAATCAATACATGTATTTCTTTATTTCGAACTCATTTTTAACCTTTAATCTTTAATAGTCTGCCTAAGTACTAGTTCAAATGGTGGATAACGGGAGCAATAGATACCTAAAGGTATCAAATGATAGATCAAAAAGGGTCAAACTATGGTTCCATAAAGTAACAAATAATGGACCTAAACGGGGTTGAGCAACAGTTCCATTAAGGAACAAGACCCAAATGGGGTCACTATAGCAGCTGCAATTATATCCCTCCAGGCATTCCTATCTAATCCACGACTAAACTAAGACCCACAAGCTTAACCATTTAAGAACATCTTTGATTCATAATATTTTCTTTATTCGTTACAATAGTTGCTTTAAGCCACACTACATATATGAATGCATAACATTCTCATCATGGATCAGTATTGAGCTTTACTTATTATAACAACATTGCTTAATGCCATCATTCATATAAAAATGCACATTATTCTTATCATTCTGCAATATTGAGCTTTAGGCTCCTGTACCCATGGATGCTACCATATGGTTACATAGTTACATCAACATTCATATGTTCATATCATAATAGATACATGTTTATTCAAACAATAATAACATGAAATCTTTCATAATTAACATTGCACGCCTCACATACATACATAAATATATATGTAGTATAATTCATAGCAATACATATTTTAATTACTCGCACTTGTTGACATATTAAGTCAGGCTACTTATCATAGCATGCTCATATCAACTATACAATATAGAATTTACATATCTCATGAATAGTTCTCAATGACATACCTTGTTGCTGTTTGCCATGGGTAGCTTCCATATAGCATCATATCTCACATCAATACATATTTACTTTAAACAATACTCATACATTTATAATCTATATAATAATATAAGTAGATTCTCTTTTAGATTAAGGTTGACACTTATGCATCTTTAATTCTGTTAGCTTACTTTTATAGTCTATAAGATATAAACAAAATGGTGATCTTCCTTAATTTTATCACATATGCATTGATCATCTTACTTGTACTTTCTATCTAATAACATTTTAAACCCAGTTAAGTATATGTAAAATGATTTCATAGTAATCATTAGCACACTACTTACAGGCATATGTTTATCACATAGGGTATAAGGTATGGGCAAATAAGCAAGTATATTTCTTTATCTCAAAGCTATTAATCAATTCTCATTATAACTTGAAGCATAACTTAACTTCTATAAGTTCATAATTATAGGCAACATGTACCATCCCATCTCTTTTAACTAACACATGCAACATTGCAACCATCTTCTTAATGTTACTAGGTCATAACATGGCATTCTCAAGCCATTGTAACCAAACATTAATGTATGGTAATTTGGCAATGTCAGTTACTTTAACACAGTTCATACCGTATACCAACTTCATAGGTCACATCAAATAACATATAAAATTATAAGGTCATCATGTTGCTTCTTACTATCTTTAATCTTATTCTTCTTATATACAAATAACATTCTAGTAGTATAATTCATATAAGCATCGCCTTATACAAGTCCCTCTATCCTCAGCTTTCAAGTGAATCCCCCTACCTTATCTTAATGGATTTTGTTAGTCTAAAATTTTCACTCTTTATGTATACATGTACATACATACATAGAAATATCCTAAACTACATGATCATGCCTTATATAACATATTGATGGCCTAGATGACTTACAATTAATTCAATCTATTCCCTTGCATAAATACATTATTGACATTTAAATTCAGATAATAACTCTTCTTATAGCCATACTTTCTAAACTATATCCTTCTAACTTTAGCATTTAAAAGACTTTACAATTGTTTTAATTCAATGGTGATCAAATAACATACTACCCGCCACTTTAATATACAATCACCATCCTTATTATTCATTGCTATCGTGGTTTACCTTAGTTATATACCACCCAATATTGGTTTGTGATTTATGAATGACTTGTAGCTTGGAGTGAAGAAAAACCATTGTAAAGAGAATGTATAAGTGGTCGAGCATTACATGAGGGAATTGGCCAAGTGGCCATGTGTTAGAGAGTATGCCCTAGAGCCCATGTAATAGGGATGTTTTTCATATGTATGAAATTTATATTCTTAATAAAAGGCATCATTCATTTATTAATGCTGTGTTTGAATACATGAGTTTGTAAATCTTAAATTAATAAATGAAGTCCTAGATATTATAAACACAGTGCAAAGGCAATCATGAAGGTGTTCATGATGTGAGATGTCTATTGCATGCAAATATGTTAATATCTAAATATCCCTAGTCATAGAATTAACAAGATAGGACATTGTTAATTCGGACAGACTAGCACATGTTATGCTTCTTGAATGGTTCAAGCAATGGTTCTCATAATTGTGATTATGGATGATAATCAAAGCTAACATGTGGATGCTTGTTAGAGGAACAAGTTCATTGGAGACCTGCAAAGAGAATCCTCATATGGATATTAAATCTATGTCAGTGAGGAATCTCTTCATAGCGGTTGTGCAAGTATCCTTAGACTTGAGATCACCAAAGTTATCTTAAGTAGCAAGTGGTATACTTTGACTCCATAACTGATTACTTCCAACTGGGAGTGAACATAGTTAGGAGATTGGGTATATCATGACCTACTTGAAGATAGTTGAGTGATTGACAAAGGATTCACCATCCCAGATTTAACAAGGGAAGCTATCTCACATGATTCTATAATTACCTTGTTCAGTGAATCTCTGGCCAGAGTAATATGCCGAGATGGATGGAGATCCATGAAGGGCATTTTAGGAACAATGGTTAAATTAATAGAACATACATAATTAGATTTATATGAGTTGACAGAAATCCATACTCAGAATCTGATTGAGATAAGAGTGGTGAAAGGAGTAATTGCACGGTAACTGTTTCTATGGAAGGGTACAGTCAAACCACATGACTTTCCTGACATTTGGGTAGTCATGATGCCTAGCTAGAGGTCAATCATGACTTGTATAATGATGTATCAAAATATCAATAGAGATTGATAAAATGATTTAAAGGAGTTTAAATCATGTGAGTTTTGAATAGAACTCACAATTACATATTATACTGCCAACATGGACAGGAACCCAATAGGTCACACACATATAGAGAAAAGGGTAAAATGGTAAAATGACAAGGATAATAATATTTGATATTATTATAAAGGTAGAGAGGAGAATATGATAATAATTAATTAAAGAGTTTAATTAATTATGATCAAATAAAATTGTCCGCGGAACTTTTGAGAAATGTTCTGTAAATTGGACCTAAATGAAATAATGTATTTCATGATTAATTATTATTGTCTTATAAGTGTTATAAGACTACTATAAGTGTTATAGGACTGATATAATAATTAATAGGACCATTGGAGAAATTATAGAGGGCCAAAGGAATGAAGAAGTTGGAGGAAGCCCTCCAGAAGAGGGCTACACGCCAACTCCATACAGAAGGGCTTAGAGGGCTTTTTCTTGGACCAAATTAATTTATATATGTTACATAAGTGTTATGGAACTCACATATTTAATTTGTTTGGATTTGGAATCCATTTGGGTATTTAAATCCAATTAGATGCACAAAGGGCCTAGTTTGTGGATTTTGTGCATGGTCTTTTATGAAAAGATTTAATTTGGATTTAATTAAGCCCAAATGATTATAATTAATTCCAGAAGCCCAATTAATAATTCTCCAGAAATTTTAAAGAGCCCAATCTCATTAAGGAGTTGGAATTTTAACCTAACTATAAAAGGCCAACTAATGAGAATTAGGGTTAAGTGATTAAAACAAAAAGAAAGTCTTTTTCTCTTAATTCTCTCTCCCTTTTTGAGCCACTTCCATTGCTAGCCTCTTGGATTTCGGCCAGCCCTAGTTGAACACCAATTTGTTGGTTCAATTTACTCTTCTCTAGTGTGGATTACTCATTGGAGGTGTTCTATTTTGGACACTGTGGTTTGCGACAACCCGGTGCGAAGTAAAATCAACTGTTCAACAAAAATCAAAGGTGATTTTTCTTATTCTCATATAGTTATATTGTGTATTCATGGCAAGATCAGATCTAATGGTTAAAAAAAATTTAAAATTCCGCTCATGTATGTGATGCATGTAACCATTAAATTCCAACATGGTATCAGAGCCACGGTTTTGCCATGGATATACAATTCTATATTTTTCTGCGGAATAAGTTTTGTTTTGTTTTGAGTTGTTTATTTCATGAACTTTAAAATATTAGATTTGATTGTTCATGAATGAGAAATATTGATTTCTGGTTGTATGTGTGATCAAATAAAGTTGGTGGAAACAAAAACGAATTTTTTGAAGCATTATGATTTGGGTTTGGTGTGAAACCCATTAGGGTTTGGCGTGAAACCCTAGGTAATGTAGGGGCTGTTCTAATTTAATTTCTTATGGATCCATTTAAAAATCATTTAGATGATATTTTATGTCTTTAATATGTGATATTAAGCCGTAGGATCGAACGGAATTAAAATCGAACAAGTTTTGCATGAAAACTAGTTTTGTCGAAAAGTTCGATAAATTGGTGTTCTTCGTATGTTCTTGATGTGTTCATGGTTAGAACGACTTTTGATCTTCTAAATCTGATATATATGATATATTAAAGTGTTTTTAATTAATTGGATTAATTAAAATGGGCCTTAAATTAATTTGATTAATTTTAATTCATTAAAACCACTTAATGGGCTTAATTATGTTTACGGACTTGGTTTAAATTAGTGAATGACTTGGTGGGCCCAAGGAGCTGATTTAAATTAACTATTATAAACATTAATTAAGTTTATTAATGGGTTTTAAGGGCTGGAGTGGGCTTGGCTCATTCCAAAAGGCCCAAATGGTCTAAATGACATAAAACTAGTTTGTGTGTGAACACACTTAGGGTTTTTCTTCTGTGGGTTTCGGCCTACACTTGTTTTAAGCCCAAAATTGATTCTTTTGATTATTTAATATGATTAATTAATTAAATAATCAATTTATAATTAATTAATAATCAATTTGATTGATTATTAAGGCAAGAACACATTCATGCAAAAAGGTTTCCTAAAATGAAAGTTTCCAAAATGGAAAAAGTTTCCTAATTTGATCACATCATTAAAATAACTCAAAATATAGTTTCAAAGGTTGAAAGAAAGTTAGTAATCCATTTCTTTATGCATTAGAAAGGCATATAAGGGTGAATGATTGGCATGATGGTTAGTTATGGACAAAGCCCAATGTGATTGAGCATAATGCATGTTTTGGCCCAATGAGGACTTTCATGTCCCGGCCACTTGTTTTTGGTTTGTATTTGATTTCAAATTGTAATATGTAATTAGATTACTTAGATTAGAATTAGAAATAGAGATGGAGACCATTTTCAAGGAGCAAGATGGGCCGGATGGAGATCCAACAAGCTTGAAGATAATGTAATTATTTTCTTGTTTGAATCATGCATACTACCTAGGTGTGACCTTTTGATTTCCCTCTTGGCTCGGGGAAATCAATGTAGTGAAGTCCATAACTATACCATATTTGTATGCTTGTATTTATGTGATAGATATAGGATGCATACCAATGTATGCCAACCATGTATGATGAGACTTAATTAACTAAAACCCTCAAACAAATACTAAGGTATATAAGCCTTCCATTAATTTGAGGAGAACCAGAGTTCTTTATAGTGTGGGTTGTTGACCACAGTCAAGCTCACATTATATCGAATATGTTCAAATCTAATTAAATGGGTCATCTTAGCTAGCCCATTAGTTTGTTGACCACAGTCAAGGCTAATGGTTCTAGAGGCAAGATTAGGGAATGCATATATGATATGCATGCATCAAGAGTTGATAACCTAATGATCCAATAGTTGTGTAGAGACACAATTGGTATAAAGATACCTACCTTTCAAGGGTATGGAATTTGGCTTGTTGACCACAGTCAAGGTCAAATTACATATCAAGGATTGGATGTTGGCCCACTAAGAAAACCATCGGGTTTTCTCGGATTATATAGTGAGGGCTATTAATTCGCAATAAAATAGTGGGAGTAAATGGATTAATTAAAGACCTTATTAATGCATACATATATATGAACATACTCTCATATCTTTTCTTTTTCACATCTATGTCATCATCATGAGCACATCAAATACACGATCAATCTTGGATAACAAACTGGTTGGCAGCAACTATTCTAACTGGATCAAGCAAGTGAGAATTGTTCTCAAAGCTGAAAAGATCCATTATGTCTTGGATAAAGATCTTCCACCACTTCCATCAGATGATGCCATTGATGAGATCAAAGGCACTTATCGAAAATACATAGAGGATAGTGAAGTAGCAGCATGTCTGATGCTGGGTGCTATGTCCTCAAAGCTTCAGAAGCAATATGAGATAGAGGATGGTGGGGTTTCCAAGAAGAAGGTTGCCAAGAAAGAGAATCCCAAAGGAACTTGCTTCCATTGTGGAAAGGATGGTCATTGAAAGCGCAACTGCAAGGCCTATCTATATTCTCTCAAGGAGAAAAAGCATGCTGATGCTTCTACCTCAGGTATTCATATGATTGAAATTAATACTTATTCTATTGCTTCAAAACAGTCTTGGGTATTAGATACCGGATGTGGATCACATTTGTGTGATGATCTACATGGGCTTAGAAGCTTTAGAATAGTTGGAAAGGCAGAGATATGTTTGCAGTCAGCTACTGGACAGAATATCTCTACAACAGTTGTGGGGACTTACTATTTGCCTCTTCCTAGTGGATTAGTACTGGAATTAAATAATTGTTATTACGTTCCAGCCTTATCCAAAAGTATTATTTCTTTCAGTCGTTTGATGAACGATTATGATATTTCTTTGAAGGACAAATGTTGTTACATTTTTAAGAACAATATGTTTTATGCAAAAGCTATCATTGAGAATGGTATATTTGTTCTTGATTTAAATAAAGAAGTACATAATGTGAATACCAAGAGAATGAAATATGATAATCTGAATACCTCATACTTATGGCATTGTCGTTTAGGCCATATAAATGAAAAACGCATGACCAAGTTACACAAGTCAGGTGATTTGGGATCATTTGATTATGAATCATTTGATACATGCGAATCTTGTTTATTGGGAAAAATGACAAAAGCTCCCTTTATTGGTAGAGGAGAACGAGCTAAAATGGTTTTGGACTTAGTACATTCAGATGTATGTGGTCCAATGACTACACATGCTAGAGGAGGTTACTCCTACTTCATTACTTTCATAGACGATTATTCCAGGTTTGGATACATCTATCTAATGAAATATAAGTCTGAAGCATTTGAAAAGTTCAAAGAATTCAGAAATGAAGTAGAGAAACAACTTGGCAAAAGTATTAAAACACTTAGATCAGATCGAGGTGGAGAATACTTAAGTCAAGAGTTTCAGGATTATCTTAGAGATAATGGGATTTTATCTCAATGGACTCCTCCATATACACCACAACACAATGGTGTATCCGAAAGGAGGAATCGAACACTATTAGATATGGTTCGATCAATGATAAGCCGAGCGGACTTGCCTAAGTCCTTTTGGGGATATGCACTAGAAACTGCTGTTTATGTGTTAAATAGAGTTCCTAGTAAATCGGTTGATGTTACTCCATATGAGATGTGGAATAACAAGAAACCCACGCTTTCTCATATGAAAGTATGGGGTTGTCCTACTTATGTGAAGAGGACAATGTCAGACAAACTGGATGTTAAGTCTGACAAATGTTTATTTGTGGGATATCCAAAAGAAACGTTTGGATATTATTTCTATCATCCCTTAGAACAAAAGGTGTTTGTTTCAAGGCATGCTGTCTTTTTGGAAAGAGAATTTCTCCTACGAGAAGACAGTGGGAGTAAAATTGAGCTTGGTGAAGTTCAAGACCCACAAATAGAAGATGATCAATCGATTGAACCCGAAACTGAATTTCATAATGATGAGATTACAGTTGAACCTGATTATACACAAAATCCTAGAAGATCTACTAGGATGCGTTCTATCCCTGTGAGATATGGATTTCACGTTGATTCGGATAGAGGCATAACTGTAGTAGAGGACAATGAGCCTACAAGCTATCAAGAAGTTTTGAACAGTTCAGAACATGATTTATGGCTTAAGGCTATGCAGTCCGAAATGGACTCCATGTATGAGATTAAAGTATGGACTTTAACTCAACCACCTGAAGGGATAAAGCCCATAGGGTGCAAATGGGTCTTCAAAAAGAAGACTGACATGGAAGGTAATATAGTTACCTATAAAGCTCGCTTAGTAGCAAAAGGTTATCGTCAAAAAGAAGGTATTGACTATGACGAAACTTTTTCTCCTGTGGCGATGCTTAAGTCTATAAGAATACTTTTAGCCATTGCAGCTCATTATGATTATGAGATTTGGCAAATGGATGTGAAGACAGCTTTCCTTAATGGAAATCTTTCTGAGGATGTGTATATGACACAACCAGAAGGATTCACATCTGGAAATGGCGAAAAGGTATGCAAGCTTTAAAGATCCATTTATGGATTGAAGCAAGCCTCTAGGAGCTGGAACATACGATTCAATGAGACAATCAAAGAGTTTGGTTTCTCACAGAATGAAGATGAACCTTGTGTGTATAAAAGGGTCAGTGGGAGTGCAATTGTCTTCCTAGTTCTATATGTAGATGACATATTGATCATGGGAAATGATATTTCTCTTCTCCAATCTGTTAAAATATGGTTATCCAAGCAATTCTCCATGAAAGACCTTGGAGAAGCATCCTATATTCTGGGAATAAGGATCTATAGAGATAGATCCAATAGGTTGCTAGGTCTTTCTCAGAGTACATATATAGATAAAGTATTGAAGAGGTTCAATATGGATCTCTCTAAGAAAGGGTTTATACCTGTGGTGCATGGGAAACACCTTTCTAAGTCTATGTGTCCACAGACACTGGAGGATAGAGAGAGCATGAATAGAATACCATATGCATCTGCAATTGGTTCTATCATGTATGCTATGTTATGTACACGTCCAGATGTAGCATTTGCTTTGAGTGTCACAAGCAGATTCCAATCTAATTTTGGAGAGGAACATTGGGCAGCTGTCAAGAATATTCTTAAGTACTGGAGAGGGACTAAGGATATATTCTTGGTATATGGAGAGGGCAGTTTGGCAGTAAATGGGTATACAGATGCCAGCTTCCAATCTGACAAAGATGATTGTAAATCATAATCTGGTTATGTGTTCATAATGGGAGGAGGAGCAGTTAGTTGGAAAAGTTCCAAACAAGAAACAACTGCTGATTCCACGACGGTAGCTGAGTACATTGCTGCTTCAGAAGCAGCCAAAGAAGCAGTCTGGATCAAAAAGTTCATAACCGAACTAGGAGTGGTGCCTAGCATTGTTGATCCGATTCCTTTATATTGTGACAACAATGGAGCCATTGCGCAAGCAAAGGAACCACGGTCTCATCAGCGATCCAAGCATGTTCTCAGACGCTACCATCTCATAAGGGAAATAGTAGCTAGAAATGATGTGAAAATAGAAAGGGTTCCCACAGATGACAATGTGGCGGATTCCCTCACTAAAGCACTTTCCCAGATTAAGCATGATCACCATATAAATAGCATGGGTCTGAGACATATGAGTGATTGGCTCTAGTGCAAGTGGGAGATTGTTAGAGAGTATGCCCTAGAGCCCATGTAATAGGGATGTTTTTCATATGTATGAAATTTATATTCTTAATAAAAGGCATCATTCATTTATTAATGCTGTGTTTGAATACATGAGTTTGTAAATCTTAAATTAATAAATGAAGTCCTAGATATTATAAACACAGTGCAAAGGCAATCATGAAGGTGTTCATGATGTGAGATGTCTATTGCATGCAAATATGTTAATATCTAAATATCCCTAGTCATAGAATTAACAAGATAGGACATTGTTAATTCGGACAGACTAGCACATGTTATGCTTCTTGAATGGTTCAAGCAATGGTTCTCATAATTGTGATTATGGATGATAATCAAAGCTAACATGTGGATGCTTGTTAGAGGAACAAGTTCATTGGAGACTTGCAAAGAGAATCCTCATATGGATATTAAATCTATGTCAGTGAGGAATCTCTTCATAGCGGTTGTGCAAGTATCCTTAGACTTGAGATCACCAAAGTTATCTTAAGTAGCAAGTGGTATACTTTGACTCCATAACTGATTACTTCCAACTGGGAGTGAACATAGTTAGGAGATTGGGTATATCATGACCTACTTGAAGATAGTTGAGTGATTGACAAAGGATTCACCATCCCAGATTTAACAAGGGAAGCTATCTCACATGATTCTATAATTACCTTGTTCAGTGAATCTCTGGCCAGAGTAATATGCCGAGATGGATGGAGATCCATGAAGGGCATTTTAGGAACAATGGTTAAATTAATAGAACATACATAATTAGATTTATATGAGTTGACAGAAATCCATACTCAGAATCTGATTGAGATAAGAGTGGTGAAAGGAGTAATTGCACGGTAACTGTTTCTATGGAAGGGTACAGTCAAACCACATGACTTTCCTGACATTTGGGTAGTCATGATGCCTAGCTAGAGGTCAATCATGACTTGTATAATGATGTATCAAAATATCAATAGAGATTGATAAAATGATTTAAAGGAGTTTAAATCATGTGAGTTTTGAATAGAACTCACAATTACATATTATACTGCCAACATGGACAGGAACCCAATAGGTCACACACATATAGAGAAAAGGGTAAAATGGTAAAATGACAAGGATAATAATATTTGATATTATTATAAAGGTAGAGAGGAGAATATGATAATAATTAATTAAAGAGTTTAATTAATTATGATCAAATAAAATTGTCCGCGGAACTTTTGAGAAATGTTCTGTAAATTGGACCTAAATGAAATAATGTATTTCATGATTAATTATTATTGTCTTATAAGTGTTATAAGACTACTATAAGTGTTATAGGACTGATATAATAATTAATAGGACCATTGGAGAAATTATAGAGGGCCAAAGGAATGAAGAAGTTGGAGGAAGCCCTCCAGAAGAGGGCTACACGCCAACTCCATACAGAAGGGCTTAGAGGGCTTTTTCTTGGACCAAATTAATTTATATATGTTACATAAGTGTTATGGAACTCACATATTTAATTTGGTTGGATTTGGAATCCATTTGGGTATTTAAATCCAATTAGATGCACAAAGGGCCTAGTTTGTGGATTTTGTGCATGGTCTTTTATGAAAAGATTTAATTTGGATTTAATTAAGCCCAAATGATTATAATTAATTCCAGAAGCCCAATTAATAATTCTCCAGCAATTTTAAAGAGCCCAATCTCATTAAGGAGTTGGAATTTTAACCTAACTATAAAAGGCCAACTAATGAGAATTAGGGTTAAGTGATTAAAACAAAAAGAAAGTCTTTTTCTCTTAATTCTCTCTCCCTTTTTGCGCCACTTCCATTGCTAGCCTCTTGGATTTCGGCCAGCCCTAGTTGAACACCAATTTGTTGGTTCAATTTACTCTTCTCTAGTGTGGATTACTCATTGGAGGTGTTCGATTTTGGACACTGTGGTTTGCGACAACCCGGTGCGAAGTAAAATCAACTGTTCAACAAAAATCAAAGGTGATTTTTCTTATTCTCATATAGTTATATTGTGTATTCATGGCAAGATCAGATCTAATGGTTAAAAAAAATTTAAAATTCCGCTCATGTATGTGATGCATGTAACCATTAAATTCCAACACCATGCATTTCATAGATTAAATGGCCAAGTAGCCATGCATTGCATGAGGGAAAAGGCCTATTGGTCGTGCATGAGAGGAAGAAGAAGTATGAAGGGCCGTGCAAAGAAGAATTGCTAAGGATGTACGGCCAAGAAAAAAATATGAAAAAGGTGTTCACGGCTGTGCAAAGAGAATTCAAAAAGGCTTAAGCGGTTATGCAAGGAAGAGAGGCTATATGCGGCTATGCATGGAAAGAAGAGACTCCACGAGTGGCCATGCAAGGTATATCAGCCAGAAATATAACCCAGCAGGTTAAAATCATAGATAATACTTTTAACAGCTTGCCATAATGCTCCTTAAGCCTTAAATTACTAGATTTATCCTAAATTTCCTTAAGAGTACCCACATATAGAAAGAAAGGAAAGATTCCTAAAATTAATCATATGAACATTACAGTTCCCATACCTAACATTGAAGCTTCAAATCTTCCTTCAATCATCTTGATCCTGCTCTAGCACTGTTAATTTTCTTCATCTCCTTACACAGAGATAACAACAAGATCTCTTAATCACTCAAAATCAAAAATCAAACCAAGAAATGAAGAGAGGACAGATCTATAAGGGATATCATTACCTTTTTAATGTTAACCTCTTAACCCTAAGCTCTTTCCAGCCTCAATCCCAACTAGAGAGAGAGAGTGATATTCATCTCTCTATAATACCCTATCCTGATCTCCCTTCTCTAGGAAGCCTTAAATGGTTGAGTGGGATAAATATCTCCCCAAGAAAATTCCAACCCTTATACATTTTTAACCTTCAAAACTAAGTTTTTTAACATTTAACCCCTAAAGTTCTTATTTACTCAAGTTGCATCCTTTCTTAACATTTTAGCTACAATCCAACACACATATGCATAATTACCAATATACCCTTTATATGATTTAACTTTAATAATGCAAAATAATCTAATTTACCTTATTAAACCTTAATCTTCATTAATTTACCATAATTTGATTAGGGTCATGATTGGGTCTTTACAAATCTCTCCCTATTAAAAGAATTTCGTCCTTGAAATTCAAACCAGAAATTGGTATCTTTATCTTTATTGCTAGCAATCTCTTAAGTTTTATTTTAGCTATAAGCACTTATAAACATAAATGTTCTATAAGCATAACAAATTCATCCATCTATAACCTTAGTACGTGTTTTTAACCTCCAGATACTCTTATGCTAGTTATACTTCCTATTAGTTTTTCCCTTTCAGTTGGGCCAGATAAGTGATGCAATGCTTTTAATGTGATGTGGAATGCTATAAAATGCATTTATGACTTCATGTATGCAATAGAATACCCATGCGTATTCTCATAAACTGGATATGTTTTATCCCATCCCAATACAATTACATATGTTTCATTGCCCATAGTGATTAGGTAAATCCTGATAATTATATAAAGAGCATCTGAATAACCTTAACATCTTGCATCATCTTTAATGCCAAAACTGAAGTTCTCTTGTTATCATATAAACTTTTCTTTAAACATCTTAATAAGAAATCTAGATGTACTTATAATCAAACTTATGCTATGCTTCAACCATATGACATCAAAGCATTTACACTTCCAATATCAGAAGGTGAGGCATACTAGCAATTTCTTTAGTATCACTTCACAATCTGTGACCCAAAATCTTACTAGCGCTCTAATATATAACAATCATAGGTCAATTATCATCACAATCATCAAAACAGGTATCCCAATAATAATAACACCATGGTCTAGACCAATTCATCTCAATCTTCCAAAATAATTTCTTAATTCCTTATTACCTAGAAAAGACTAAACCTGGGCTATGATACCACTAACTGTAACACCCTAATCAACTAACTCTAGATAATCATCAATCATCTTCATAAACCTAGTAAAGATCAGGCAGGAATAATAATTAGTAATTATACAGGCCATAATTACATACCACAATAAATTTAAAGCGAACCTATAAATAAAATGCCTAACATAACAAGCTAATAGTACATAATGAAATCCTCAAAGGCAACTGCAATCTACCAGATCTTCTCTTCAATGATTTCCTAGCCATTATAGCTATCGATCCACTGTAGCTTATCAAGAAACCTACACGGATGACAAACTCGTGCTAAGCTATAAAGCTTAATGGGGAAACAAAATTCTATGGATAAATCCTAATAATTATCAAATCAGTACAACGTTCACAATTAAGAAAACATATAAGTTTGCAATATTAATCATTACAATAAGCATTTTGGAGGAGTCTCCAACCTTAACAACAATTACTTTCTTACAACAACCTAGGGCCTTACAATTAACATATATTTCTTTTTACTCTAGTATAATTCATTCGCTTTGTAATCCTTTTCTTCAAGACTCCTAACATCAAATACCAATGATACAAACTTCAATCATATGCATTTAAATGTTTATTCAAAGCAAAAGGAGTGCATGTGTCCAGTAGCACCTATAATAGATACTATTAGGCATAATTACTTCACATATATCATGCAATCATAATTAGAGAATACATATATAATTTATAACTTTTGTTCATAACCATGTATTTCTTAATGTTATCTTATCATGGCAACTAAATGTCATACAACATTACATTATATCCTACACTAGCCTTTCCTTTTGTCTGAATTATTGATAGGCACAATCATGTGCAACATCTATATGTATTGACTAACTAGCCTTGCATGTAATTATAGAGAATGGCATTACATATCATAAGTACCCGAGAAGTTCTAATTGTCACGTGTATAGATTTCATGATTACCAAAGCATATGAGACTCATTAGATATGTTATAGCACAAGCAATTCTTATAATAACATTGCATGTAGTCCAACATAGCATGGCAAATCAATTCTCATGGGTATACATTTCAATAATTTACTTTCATGGAAATAATTTATAGATAAAGGAATTATGATAAAGAAATATAATAGGCCACACACATCATGCTTCTGTTATATAAGTGAAACAATCGATACATGTATTCTTTTATTTCAAACTCATTCTTAACCTTTAATCTTTCATAGCCTGCCTAAGTACTAGTTTAAAGGGTGGATAACAGGAGCAATGGATACCTAAAGGTATCAAATGATGGACTTAAAAGGGTCGAACTATGGTTCCATAAAAGAACAAATAACCGACCCAAAAGGGGTTGAGCAATGGTTCCATTAAGGAACAAGACCCAAATGGGCTCACTATGGCAGCTGCAACTATATCCCTCTAGCCATGCCTATCTAATCCATGACTGAACAAAGACCCATAAGCATAACCATTTAAGAACATGTTTGATTCATCATATTTTCTTTATTCGTTATAGCATTTGCTTTAAGCCACACTTCATATATAAATGCATAACATTCTCATCATGGATTAGCATTGAGCTTTACTTATTATAACATCATTGCTTAATGCCATCATTCATATAAAAATGCATATTATTCTTATCATTCTCTAATATTGAGCTCTAGGCTCTTGTACACATGGATGCTACCATATGATTACATAGTTGCATTAACATTCATACGTTCATATCATAATGGATACATGTTTATTCAAACAATAATAACATGAAATCTTTCATGATTAACATTGCATGCCTCACATACACATGTAAATATATATGTAGTATAATTCATAGCAATATATATTTTAATTACTCGCACTTGTTCGCATATTATGTCAGGCTACTTATCATAGCATGCTCATATACAATATAGAATTTACATATCTTATGAATAGTTCTCAATGACATACCTTGTTGCTGTTTACCATGGGTAGCTTCTATACAGCAACATAGCTCACATCAATACATATTTACTTTAAACAATACTCATGCATTTATAATCTATATAATAATATAAGTACATTCTCTTTTCTATTAAGGTTGACACTTATGCATCTTTAATCCTTTTAGCTCAGTTTTATAGTCTATTAAATTATAGACAAAAGGGTGATCTTCCTTAATTTTATCACATATGCATTGATCATCTTACTTGCACTTTCTATCTTATAACATTTTAAACCCAGTTAAGTTTATGCAAAATGATTTCATAGTAATCGTTAGCACACTACTTGCAGGAATGTGTTTATCCCATAGGGTATAAGGTATAGGCAAATAAGCAAGTATATTCCTTTGTCTCAAGGCTATTCATCTATCCTCATTATAACTTGAAGCATAGCTTAACTTCTATAAGTTTATAATTATGGGTAACATGTAACATCCCATCTCTTTTAACTTAGATATGCAACATTGCAACCATCTTATTAATGTTAATAGGTCATGACATGGCATTCTCATGCCATTGTAACCAAACATTAATGTATGGTAATTGGGCAAAGCCAGTTACTTTAACAGAGTTCGTACCGTATACCAACTTCATAGGTCACATCAAATAACATATAAAATTATAAGGTAATATGTTGCTTCTTACTTTCTTTAATCTTATGCTTCTTATGTACCAATAACTGTTCTAGTAATATAATTCATATAAGCATTGCCTTATACAAGTCCCTCTATCCCCAGTTAACAAATGAATCCCCCTACTTTATCTTAGTGGATTTTGTTACTCTAAATTTTTCACTCTTTATGTATACGCATACATGTATACATAGAAATATCCTAAATTACAATATCATGCCCTATACAACATATCGATGGCCTAGATGACTTACAATTAACTCAATCTATCCCCTTACATAAATACATTTTTGACATTCAAATTCAGATAATAACCCTTCTTATAGCCATACTTTCTAAATTATATCCTTATAACTTTAGCATTTAAAAGACTTTACAATCGTCTTAATTCATTGGTGATCAACTAACATACTACCCACCACATTAATATACAATCACCATCCTTATTATTCATTGCATCTTGTTTTACCTTAGTTATATACCACCCAACACTGGTTCATAATTTATGAATGACTTGTAGCCTGGAGTGAAGAAGAACCATTTTAAAGAGAATGTACAATTGGTCGTGCATTTCATGAGGGAATTGACCAAGTGGCCATGCATTTCATGAGGGAATTTTCCAAGTGGTCATGCATTTCATGGGTTAAATGGGCAAGTGGTCGTGCATTGTATGAGGAAAAAGGACAATTGGCCGTGCACGAGAGGAAGAAAAAGTATGAATGGCCGTGTAAAGAAGAATCACTAAGGATGCATGGCCAAGTAAAGAAATATAATGAAGGTGTGTGCGGCTGTACAAATAGAATACAGAATGGCTTATGCAGCCGTGCAAGGAAGAGAGGCTATGCATGACCGTGCATGGAAAGAAGAGATTCCATATGTGGCCATGAAAGGTGTTGTTGGAATTTAACGGTTACATGCATCACATACATGAGCGGAATTTTAAAATTTTTTTAACCATTAGATCTGATCTTGCCATGAATACACAATATAACTATATGAGAATAAGAAAAATCACCTTTGATTTTGTTGAACAGTTGATTTTACTTCGCACCGGGTTGTCGCAAACCACAGTGTCCAAAATTGAACACCTCCAATGAGTAATCCACACTAGAGAGGGGTAAATTGAACCAACAAATTGGTGTTTAACTAGGCCTGGCTGAAATTTCAAGAAGCTAGCTTGGAGTTGGCACAAAAAGGGAGAGAGAATAAAGAAAAAGACTTTCCTTTTGTTTTAGTCACTTAACCTTAATTCTCATTAGTTGGCCTTTTATAGTTAGGCTAAAATTCCAACTCCTTAATGAGATTGGACTCTTTAAAATTGCTGGAGAATTATTAATTGGGCCTCTGGAATTAATTATAATCATTTGGGCTTAATTAAATCCAATTTAAACCTTTTCATAAAAGTCTGCATAAAATCCACAAACTAAGCCCTTTGTGCATCTAATTGAATTTAAATACCCAAATGGATTCCAAATCCAACCAAATTAACTATGTAAGTTCCATAACACTTATGTAACATATATAAATTAATTTGGTCCAAGAAAAAGCCCTCTAAGCCCTTCTGTATGGAGTTGGCGTGTGGCCCTCTTCTGGAGGGCTTCATCCAACTTCTTCATTCCTTTGGCCCTTTATAATTTCTCCAATGGACCTATTAATTATTATATCAGTCCTATAACACTTATAGTAGTCTTGTAACACTTATAAGATAATAATAATTCATCATAAAATACATTATTTCAATTAGGTCTCATTTTGCAGAACATTTCTCAAAAGTTCCGCGGACAATTTTATTTGATCATAATTAATTAATTATTATCTTATTCACTTCTCTACCTTCATAATAATATCAAATATTATTATCCTTGTTATTTTACCATTTTACCCTTTTCTCTATATGTGTGTGACCTATTGGGTTTCTGTCCATGTTGGTAGTATAATATGTAATTGTGAGTTCTATTCAAAACTCACATGATTTAAACTCCTTTAAATCATATTATCAATCCCTATTGATACTTTTGATACATCATTATACAAGTCATGATTGGCCTCTAGCTAGGCATCATGACTACCCAAATGTCAGGAAACTCATCTGGTTTGACTGTACCCTTCCATAGAAACAGTTACCGTGCAATTACTCCTTTCACCACTCTTATCTCAATTAGATTCTGAGTACGAATTTCTGTCAACTCATATAAATCTAATTATGTATGTTCTATTAATTTAACCATTGTTCCTAAAATGCCCTTCATGGATCTCCATCCATCTCGGCATATTACTCTGGCCAGAGATTCACTGAACAAGGCAATTATAGAATCATGTGAGATAACTTCCCTTGTTAAATCTGGGATGGTGAATCCTTTGTCAATCACTCAAATATCTTCAAGTAGGTCATGATATACCCAATCTCCTAACTATGTTCACTCCCAGTTGGAAGTAATCAGTTATGGAATCAAAGTATATCACTTGCTACTTAAGATAACTTTGGTGATCTCAAGTCTAAGGATACTTGCACAACCGCTATGAAGAGATTCCTCACTGACATAGATTTAATATCCATATGAGGATTCTCTATACAGGTCTCCAATGAACTTATTCTTCTAACAAGCATCCACATGTTAGCTTTGATTATCTTTCATAATCACAGTTATGAGAACCACTGTTTAAACCATTCAAGAAGCATAACATGTGCTAGTCTGTCCGAATTAACAATGTCCTATCTTGTTAATTCTATGACTAGGGATATTTAGATATTAAGACATTTGCATGTAATAGACATCTCACATCATGAACACCTTCATGATTGCCTTTGCACTGTGTTTATAATATCTAGGACTTCATTTATTAATTTAAGATTTACAAACTCATGTATTCAAACATAGCATTAATAAATGAATGATGCCTTTTATTAAGAATACAAATTTCATACATATGAAAAACATCCCTATTACATGGGCTCTAGGGCATACTCTCTAACAATCTCCCACTTGCACTAAAGCCAATCACTCATATGTCTCAGACCCATGCTATTTATATGGTGATCATGCTTAATCTGGGAAAGTGCTTTAGTGAGGGGATCCGCCACATTGTCATCTGTGGGAACCCTTTCTATTTTCACATCATTTCTAGCTACTATTTCCCTTATAAGATGGTAGCGTCTAAGAACATGCTTGGATCGCAGATGAGACCGTGGTTCCTTTGCTTGTGCAATGGCTCCATTGTTGTCACAATATAAAGGAATCGGATCAACAATGCTAGGCACCACTCCTAGTTTGGTTATGAACTTTTTGATCCAGACTGCTTCTTTGGCTGCTTCTGAAGCAGCAATGTACTCAGCTTCCGTCGTGGAATCAGCAGTTGTTTCTTGTTTGGAACTTTTCCAACTAACTGCTCCTCCTCCCATTATGAACACATAACCAGATTGTGATTTACAATCATCTTTGTCAGATTGGAAGCTGGCATCTGTATACCCATTTACTTCCAAACTACCCTCTCCATATACCAAGAATATATCATTAGTCCTTCTCACGTACTTAAGAATATTCTTGATAGCTGCCCAGTGTTCCTCTCCAAAATTAGATTGGAATCTGCTTGTGACACTCAAAGCAAATGCTACATCTGGACGTGTACATAACATAGCATACATGATAGAACCAATTGCAGATGCATATGGTATTCTATTCATGCTCTCTCTATCCTCTAGTGTTTGTGGACACATAGACTTAGAAAGGTGTTTCCCATGCACCATGGGTATAAACCTTTTCTTAGAGAGATCCATATTGAACCTCTTCAATACTTTATCTATATATGTATTTTGAGAAAGACCTAGCAACCTATTGGATCTATCTCTACAGATCCTTATTCCCAGAATATAGGATGCTTCTCCAAGGTCTTTCATTGAGAATTGCTTGGATAACCATATTTTAACTGATTGGAGAAGAGAAATGTCATTTCCCATGATCAATATGTCATCCACATATAGAACTAGGAAGACAATTGCACTCCCACTGACCCTTTTATACACACAAGGTTCATCTTCATTCTGTGAGAAACCAAACTCTTTGATTGTCTTATTGAATCGTATGTTTCAGCTCCTAGAGGCTTGCTTCAATCCATAAATGGATCTTTGAAGCTTGCATATCTTTTCGCCATTTCCTGATGTGAATCCTTCTGGTTGTGTCATATACACATCCTCGGTAAGATTTCCATTAAGGAAAGCTGTCTTCACATCCATTTGCTAAATCTCAAAATCATAATGAGCTGCAATGGCTAAAAGTATTCTTATAGACTTAAGCATCGCTATAGGAGAAAAAGTTTCGTCATAGTCAATACCTTCTTTTTGACAATAACCTTTTGCTACTAAGCGAGCTTTATAGGTAACTATATTACCTTCCATGTCAGTCTTTTTTTTGAAGACCCATTTGCACCCTATGGGTTTTATCCCTTCAGGTGGTTGAGTTAAAGTCCATACTTTGTTCTCATACATGGAGTCCATTTCAGACTGCATAGCCTTAAGCCATAAATCACGTTCTGAACTGTTCAAAACTTCTTGATAGCTTGTAGGCTCATTGTCCTCTACTACAGTTATGCCTCTATCCGAATCAATGTGAAATCCATATCTCACAGGGATAGAACACCTCCTAGTAGATCTTCTAGGATTTTGTGTATAATCAGGTTCAACTGTAATCTCATCATTATGAAATTCAGTTTCGGGTTCAATCGGTTGATCATCTTCTACTTGTGAATCTTGAACTTCACCAAGTTCAATTTTACTCCCACTATCCTCTCGTAGGAGAAATTCTCTTTCCAAGAAGACAACATGCCTTGAAACAAATACCTTTTGTTCTAAGCGATCATAGAAATAATATCCAAACGTTTCTTTTGGATATCCCACAAATAAACATTTGTCAGACTTAACATCCAGTTTGTCTGACATTGTCCTCTTCACATAAGCAGGACAACCCCATACTTTCATATGAGAAAGCGTGGGTTTCTTGTTATTCCACATCTCATATGGAGTAACATCAACCGATTTACTAGGAACTCTATTTAACACATAAATAGCAGTTTCTAGTGCATATCCCCAAAAGGACTTAGGCAAGTCCGCTCGGCTCATCATTATCGAACCATATCTAATAGTGTTCGATTCCTCCTTTCGGATACACCATTGTGTTGTGGTGTATATGGAGGAGTCCATTGAGATAAAATCCCATTATCTCTAAGATAATCCTGAAACTCTTGACTTAAGTATTCTCCACCTCGATCTGATCTAAGTGTTTTAATACTTTTTCCAAGTTGTTTCTCTACTTCATTTCTGAATTCTTTGAACTTTTCAAATGCTTCAGACTTATATTTCATTAGATAGATGTATCCAAACCTGGAATAATCATCTATGAAAGCAATGAAGTAGGAGTAACCTCCTTTGGCATGTGTAGTCATTGGACCACATACATCTGAATGTATTAAGTCCAAAACCATTTTAGCTCGTTCTCCTTTACCAATAAAGGGAGCTTTTGTCATTTTTCCCAATAAACAAGATTCGCATGTATCAAATGATTCATAATCAAATGATCCCAAATCACTTGACTTGTGCAATTTGGTCATGCGTTTTTCATTTATGTGGCCTAAACGACAATGCCATAAGTATGAGGTATTTAGATTATCATGTTTCATTCTCTTGGTATCCACATTATGTACTTTTTTAATTAAATCAAGAACAAATATACCATTCCCAATGATAGCTTTTGCATAAAATATATTGTTCTTAAAAATGTAACAACATTTGTCCTTTAAAGAAATATCATAATCGTTCATCAAACAACTGAAAGAAATAATACTTTTGGACAAAGCTGGAACATAATAACAATTATTTAATTCCAGTACTAATCCACTAGGAAGAGGCAAATAGTAAGTCCCGACAACTGTTGTAGAGATGTTCTGTCCAGTAGCTGACTGCAAACATATCTCTGCCTTTCCAACTCTTCTAAAGCTTCTAAGCCCCTGTAGATCATTACATAAATGAGATCCACATCCGGTATCTAATACCCAAGATTGTTTTGAAGCAATAGAATAAGTATTAATTTCAATCATATGAATACCTGAAGTAGAAGCATCAGCTTGCTTCTTCTCCTTGAGAGAATCTAGATAGGCCTTGCAGTTACGCTTCTAATGACCATCCTTTCCACAATGGAAGCAAGTTCCTTTGGGATTCTCTTTCTTGGCAACCTTCTTCTTAGAGATCCCACCATTCTTTGGCTGCGCCTTGGTTATCTTCGTCTTCTTCTGTTTCTTGCCTTTAGCAGAAGTGACAACCATGACACCTTTTGGATCCTTCTTAAATGATCCATCAGCTGTCTTGAGCATATTGATTAACTCAGGATTGATACTTGGATCTTGTTCATGTTGAAGTTAAGCACGAAAGGTGCATAACTTGGAGCCAACGAGTACAAGATTAAATCTATGTATAGATCATTATCCATAACATAGCCAAGTCTACTCAAATGCTCAATATACCCATACATCTTCAATGCATGAGTAGCAGCTGAAGTGCCTTCCACCATTTTGCAGCTAAATAGAGCTCGAGCAATCTAATATTGCTCAGTTCTATCTTGAGAAGAATAAAGCTCCTCTAGATGCAAAACGATGGTTCTAGCATCCATCATTTCATGTTGCTTCTGAAGCTTCGAGGACATAGCACCCAGCAACAGACATGCTGCTGTTTCACTATCCTCCATGTATTTTCGATAAATGCCTTTGATCTCATCAATGGCATCATCTGATGGAAGTGGTGGTGGATCTTTTCAGCTCTGAGAACAATTCTCACTTGCCTGATCCAGTCAGAATAGTTATTGCCAACCAGCTTGATATCCAAGATTGATCGTATATTAATGTTTGATGTGCTCATGATGATGACCTAGATGTGAAAAAGAAAAGATATGAGAGTATGTTCATATATATATGTATGCATTAATAAGGTCTTTAATTAATCCATTTACTCCCACTATTTTATTGCGAATTAATAGCCCTCACTATATAATTCGAGAAAACCCGATGGTTTTCTTAGTGGGCCAATATCCAATCCTTGATATGTAATTTCACCTTGACTGTGGTCAACAAGCCAAATTCCATACCCTTGAAACGTAGGTATCTCTATACCAATTGTGTCTCTACACAACTATTGGATCATTAGGTTATCAACTCTTGATGCATGCATATCATATATGCATTCCCTAATCTTACCTCTAGAACCACTAGCCTTGACTGTGGTCAACAAACTAATGGGCTAGCTAAGATGACCCATTTAACTAGATTTGAACATATTCGATATAATGTGAGCTTGACTATGGTCAACAACCCACACTATAAAGAACTCTGGTTCTCCTCAAATTAATGGAAGGCTTATATACCTTAGTATTTGTTTGAGGGTTTTAGTTAATTAAGTCTCATCATACATGGTTGGCATACATTGGTATGCATCCTATATCTATCACATAAATATAAGCATACAAATATGGTATAGTTATGGACTTCACTACATTGATTTCCCCGAGCCAAGAGGGAAATCAAAAGGTCACACCTAGGTAGTATGCATGATTCAAACAAGAAAATAATTACATTATCTTCAAGCTTGTTGGATCTCCATCCGGCCCATCTTGCTCCTTGATATTGGTCTCCATGTCTATTTCTAATTCTAATCTAAGTAATCTAATTACATATTACAATTTGAAATGAAGTACAAACCAAAAACAAGTGGCCGGGACATGAAAGTGCTCATTGGGCCAAAACATGCATTATGCTCAATCACATTGGGCTTTGTCCGTAACTAACCATCATGCCAATCATTCACCCTTATATGCCTCTCTAATGCATAAATAAATGGATTACTAAATTTGTTTCAACCTTTGAAACTATATTTTGAGTTATTTAATGATGTGATCAAATTAGGAATCTTTTTCCATTTTGGAAACTTTTATTTTAGGAAACCTTTTTGCATACATGTGTTCTTGTCTTAATAATCAATCCAATTGATCATTAATTAATTATAAATTGATTATTTAATTAATTAATCATATTAAATAATTAAAATAATCAATTTTGGGCTTAAAACAAATGTAGGCCGAAACCCACAGAAGAAAAACCCTAACTGTGTTCACACACAAACTAGTTTTGTGTCTTTTGGACCATTTGGGCCTTTTGGAATGAGCCAAGCCCACTCCAGCCCTGAAAACCCATTAATAAACTTAATTAATGTTTATAATGTTTAATTTAAATCATCTCCTTGGGCCCACCAAGTCATTCACTAATTTAAACCAAGTCCGTAAACATAATTAAGTCCATTAAGTGGTTTTAATAAATTAAAATTAATCAAATTAATTTAAGGCCCATTTTAATTAATCCAATTAATTAAAAACACTTTAATATATCATATATATCAGATTTAGAAGATCAAAAGTCGTTCTAACCATGAACACACGAAGAACACCAACTTATCGAACTTTTCGACTAAACTAGTTTTCATGCAAAACTTGTTCGATTTTAATTCCGTTCGATCCTACGGCTTAATATCACATATTAAACACATAAAATATCATCTAAATGATGTTTTAATGGATCCATAAGAAATTAAATTAGAACAGCCCCTTAAATCACCTAGGGTTTCACGCCAAACCCTAATGGGTTTCACGCCAAACCCTAATCACAATCATTCAAAATTTCGTTTTTGTTTCCACCAAATTTAATTGATCACACATACAACAAGAAATCAATATTTCTCATTCATGAACAATCAAATCTAATATTTTAAAGTTCATCAAATAAATAACTCAAAACAAAACTTATTCCGCAGAAAAATATAGAATTGTATATCCATGGCAAAACCGTGGCTCTGATACCATGTTGGAATTTAACGGTTACATGCATCACATACATGAGCGGAATTTTAAAATTTTTTTAACCATTAGATCTGATCTTGCCATGAATACACAATATAACTATATGAGAATAAGAAAAATCACCTTTGATTTTTGTTGAACAGTTGATTTTACTTCGCACCAGGTTGTCGCAAACCACAGTGTCCAAAATCGAACACCTCCAATGAGCAATCCACACTAGAGAGGGGTAAATTGAACCAACAAATTGGTGTTCAACTTGGGCTGGCCGAAATTCCAAGAAGCTAGCTTCGAGTTAGCGCAAAAAGGGAGAGAGAATAAAGAAAAAGACTTTCCTTTTGTTTTAATCACTTAACCCTAATTCTCATTAGTTGGCCTTTTATAGTTAGGTTAAAATTCCAACTCCTTAATGAGATTGGGCTCTTTAAAATTGCTGAAGAATTATTAATTGGGCCTCTAGAATTAATTATAATCATTTGGGCTTAATTAAATCCAATTTAAACCTTTTCATAAAAGTCTATGCACAAAATCCACAAACTAAGCCCTTTGTGCATCTAATTGAATTTAAATACCCAAATGGATTCCAAATCCAACCAAATTAAATATGTAAGTTCCATAACACTTATTTAACATATATAAATTAATTTGGTCCAAGAAAAAGCCCTCTAAGCCCTTCTGTATGGAGTTGGCGTGTGGCCCTCTTCTAGAGGGCTTCCTCCAACTTCTTTATTCCTTTGGCCCTTTATAATTTCTCCAATGGACCTATTAATTATTATATCAGTCCTATAACACTTATAGTAGTCTTATAACACTTATAAGATAATAATAATTAATCATAAAATACATTATTTCAATTAGGTCCAATTTTGCAGAACATTTCTCAAAAGTTCCGCGGACAATTTTATTTGATCATAATTAATTAAACTCTTTAATTAATTATTATCTTATTCACTTCTCTACCTTCATAATAATATCAAATATTATTATCCTTGTTATTTTACCATTTTACCCATTTCTCTATATGTGTGTGACCTATTGGGTTCCTGTCTGTGTTGGCAGTATAATATGTAATTGTGAGTTCTATTCAAAACTCACATGATTTAAACTCCTTTAAATCATCTTATCAATCCCTATTGATACTTTTGATACATCATTATACAAGTCATGATTGGCCTCTAGCTAGGCATCATGACTACCCAAATGTCAGGAAACTCATGTGGTTTGACTGTACCCTTCCATAGAAACAATTACCGTGCAATTACTCCTTTCACCACTCTTATCTCAATTAGATTCTGAGTATGGATTTCTGTCAACTCATATAAATCTAATTATGTATGTTCTATTAATTTAACCATTGTTCCTAAAATGCCCTTCATGGATCTCCATCCATCTCGGCATATTACTCTGGCCAGAGATTCACTGAACAAGGCAATTATAGAATCATGTGAGATAACTTCCCTTGTTAAATCTGGGATGGTGAATCCTTTGTCAATCACTCAAATATCTTCAAGTAGGTCATGATATACCCAATCTCCTAACTATGTTCACTCCCAGTTGGAAGTAATCAGTTATGGAGTCAAAGTATATCACTTGCTACTTAAGATAACTTTGGTGATCTCAAGTCTAAGGATACTTGCACAACCGCTACGAAGAGATTCCTCACTGACATAGATTTAATATCCATGTGAGGATTCTCTATGCAGGTCTCCAATGAACTTGTTCATCTAACAAGCATCCACATGTTAGCTTTGATTATCTTTCATAATCACAGTTATGAGAATCACTGCTTGAACCATTCAAAAAGCATAACATGTGCTAGTCTGTCCGAATTAACAATGTCCTATCTTGTTAATTCTATGACTAGGAATATTTAGATATTAAGAAATTTGCATGCAATAGACATCTCACATCATGAACACCTTCATGATTGCCTTTGCACTGTGTTTATAATATCTAGGACTTCATTTATTAATTTAAGATTTACAAACTCATGTATTCAAACATAGCATTAATAAATGAATGATGCCTTTTATTAAGAATACAAATTTCATACATATGAAAAACATCCCTATTATATGGGCTCTAGGGCATACTCTCTAACAAGGTGTATCAGCTAGAAACTCAACCTAGCAGGTTAAAATCCCAGATAATACTTTTAACATCTTGCTATAATACTCCATAAGCCTTAAATTACTGGATTTAGCCTAAATTTCCTTAAGAGAACCCACACATAGAAAGAGAGGAAAGATTCCTAAAATTAATAATATGAACATTACAGTTCCCGTACCTGACATTGAAGCTTTAAATCTTCCTTCAATTATCTTGATCCTGCTCTAACACTGTTACTTTCCTTTATCTCCTTACACATGAAGATAACAACAGGATCTCTTAATACCTTAAAATCAGAAATCAAACCAAGAAATAAAGAGAGGATAGATCTATAAGGGATAACATTACCTTTGTAATGTTAACCTTGAAACCTATGCTTCTTCTAGCCTCAATCTAAACCAGAGAGAGAGATATTCATCTCTCCACAATACCCTATCCTGATCTCCTTTCTAAAGAAAGCCTTAAATGGTTGAGTGGGATAAATATCTCCTTAAGGAAATTTCAAGATTGCCTTTATACATTTTTAACCTTCAAAACTTATTTTCTTAACATTTAACCCCCAACTTTTTATTTACTTAAGTTGCATCCTTTCTTAACATTTTAGCTATACTCCAATACACATATGCATAATTACCAATATACCCTTTATATGATTTAACTTTAATAATGCAAAATAATCTAATTTGTCTTATTAAACCATAATCCTCATCAATTTACCATAATCTGATTAAGGCCATGATTGGGTCCTCACATTCTAAGGCAGGCTATTAAAGATGATAAAAAATATAGGAAATAAAGTAATAGATATGCATCGATTTCTTTACTTACTTAACATAAGCATGATGAATGGCCTATTATATTGTGTTGTTTTATCTTAAATTCCATTTTACTATAACTATATTTAACGAAGAAAATGCCATGTTATGTGTTACATGATTGTGATATCTCACACCTATTATGAGAAAGGTTCCCGTGTGAGTGCTGATGTGAGTTAGTTTCACCAGTGAGTTCCACGGTGAATAGATGGGCCATAAGGGCCACAAGCTCACTATGTTGTATTAAAAGTTATATGAAATGTGACATACATAATAATATTCATGTATGTGGAAGTATGAGATGTTTGCATGTGGTATGAAGACTTTGTCAGTTAATCATCTTGTGTAATACCTATTCTTTGGAATGGTATGTAAATCCATGAGTATGTATATAAAAATTTACACATGTATATGCATAAGTATAATTCTATCATAAACCAAAGTGCAATGCATGAGACAAAATGATGTTGTATTATGATTAGTTTACCATGCTAAGATAGCCCTGAGGGAATACATGACTATGAACTTGTAATGAAAATTAAATGATACATATATATATGTGTGTGTGTGTGTGTGTGGAAAGTAAGCATGCCTAATAATATCTCATAGTGATGTTATATAACTTGAGCACTTCTTTGTGCTTTGATTTTTTTATATCAAATGTATATCTTAGGTAATCAATATAATGGATTGTATTAAATGGAAGTTTTATCCTATCAAAAGCATGATGTTGATAACTTATAAGTAATAGGATTTTAAGGTATATGAATTATACCAGTTTAATAATTAAAAGATGATAATGATAACGTAATTGATAAGTTTTGTAATAAGAGGATTCACGCAATGCTCTAGAATTTAGTAAATATGGTATTTATGGTTAAAGTTGAAGACTCCCTAGAATGCCTATTGTGGAGTGATTAATATTGTAGACTCGTATGTTATTCTATGTTATTATGATAGTTGTAGATGATATGATGAAAAAGAAAAATAGTAAGAGGTTATCTATAGTATTTTATTCCCCACTAAGCTTTATAGCTTAGCACGGGTTTGTTTATCCATATAGATTTCAAAATAAGCTCTAGTGGATCGATAGCTATAGTGGCTAGACAACTATTGAAGAAAAGATTCGATGGATTGTAGTTGCCTGTGAGGATTCTATTATATATCTTGGGCTAATTATGTTAGTCCTTTTTCTTTATAAGTTTGATTTAATTTATTGTGGCATGTAATTATGGCCTGTATTATTAATTATTATTATTTCTACCTGATCTCCACTAAGTTTATGATGATGATTGATGACTATCCTTTGTTAGTGGGTTAGGATGTTACAAAAATAATAAAAGGAAAAGGGACAGATATGGAATCATCTAGGGGTGGCTTTCCTAGGCATATTAACCTTGGAACATGAACTTCTTAGAAATAACAAAATTAATGGCTCAAACAAAAATATCAAGGAGAACAAAACAATTTTTACATGATTAGTAAAATAAAAAATATAGGAAATAAATTACATCATGTAAATAAAAGATGTAACATGCTGGACTAGAATAAAAACATGGTAGAATCACAAAACATAACAAAAATCACTTTGAAAATAAATATATTATGCAAATAAATCAAAATATGCAAGAAAAAACAATTAATATCAATAAAACATCTGAAAATAAGTCAACAATGGCCAAATAAAACTTACAGATGGCTAGAAAAAAAATGGAGATGGGAAAAAAGATTCCATGATGTTTCATCAGTCGTTGTGACCAACAAGTATCTATCAGGGTCTTTTTCCTATCTTGCACTCATAGACAACATAGAATGCGAAAAAAATAAGCAAACAAAAAATTCATTTGTAACCTAACACAACCATAATCTACATCTCATTCATGCCAAATATAACTATAACATTAAGATACACATTTAAATCTTATTGATACAGTAAATTATTCATGCAAAAAACAAAAACTAAATTAAGAAACCTATTATACATTAATAGAGATTAAGGTTATAGATCATGCCATTCTAACATATTAAATTGTATTCTAGGCATTCATAGCACCACGACATTACAAAACAAATAAAAATGAATTAGATATCAAACAAAATAAGATCACGAAATCATAACATCAAAAAATCATATCTAGCATGGGATCATAGCGTGAATTAAGAAAGAGGAAGAAGGTCTAGAATATTACTTTTAAGAGATGAATTATGTAATGCTTGGAAGCTGTAACTTGAATCTCGATATTTGATTTCCACATTTTAAAGGAGTATGTGTGTTTTTATGTAGAAAAGAAATTGAGAAAAGCCTCTGCACCCAAGGTGTTACGAGTACTGAATCCTACTTGTGTTGGTATTGCTCTTAGTAGCCCATTTTTAGGGTCTAGAATTGCATGAGGTTCATCAAGTTCATAAACTCACCAGTTCACAAAGGGAAAAAGGATTTGGCCCAATCCTATTATTGATAGTCAACCTACGATATTGTCTAAGTAGGCCTAAGAAATAGGTATTATAAAGTCACCACCTAATAAAATATTGAAAAAGTGATTTTAACCTTTAATTCCTAGAGAAAAGATGGTGTTCGAGACATCACTTTTACTTATACCTCGATTAGCTGTTGTTTATAATTGAGTTTTTAATATTAATATCCTACCTCCCCTCTTGTATGATGTAAAAAATAGAAATAAATAAATATTAAATCACATAGGAAAGCGATTAATAAATAAGAGAAATAAAATAAAATTAATAAATTACATGAGCAAATATCCAAAAGAAAAAGTAAAATATCATACATAAATCGAGACATTTACTTAAAGTGGAAACATTGGTTTCCTCATGCATATTTACAAATCTCTAATTTGATAAAAGATATGTACCTTTTGAGGCAGCTGACCGGACGTTAGCAAGTTTACTGAATTGGCAAAGTAATATAGAGGAATACACTTAAGACCTCAAGAAGATCGTACCCAAGAGATTGTGTTTGCGAGATAAAATTAATCGATTAATTATACGTGTAAAGAATTTCCCAATTGTTTTTATTGATTAAAATTATAACTGTTCAATTTAACTAAATAAATTAAAATGAATTAAATGGAAAATGCAATGCAATCAAAAGCAATAAAAATAGAGAATAGAGATAAAAATAAAATAATCACTTAAAATGCTGCTCAAGTATTTAATCATCCCCATACCTAATGCAAATTATACTGTTAACATAAAGATAATATGATCTAAATGTAAATAACCCAATAAAACCCAATTTTCCCATTTCGGAGACAACTACTCTAGCTATTCGAATTCTCATTTTGGAGCCAATCTAATAGCTAGTCTAAACACAGATCTTAAAAATCCTAGATATATGTTGATTTTCCATTTCAGAGCCAATTAACATAATACCCATTTATTTCTCACCTATTTCTATATCTGCAATGCAAAAAAACTATATATCTAATAGATTCTCTTTTGGAATCAATATTAAACTTATAGCTACAACATGCAAAAATAAAGCTTTAAACATTTCATCTAATACAAGAGAATGATAAAATACTTGGACAAAAATGAACATTTAGATCATCACAATGAGGAATAAAATATCTAATCATATATTGATAATAAAAAAGCTCAAAGTCTTACATTGGTGGGGATTCATAGATCTCCAAGCAACAAATTAACTACTTAATACACATTGAAGAAAATAAAGAGAAAAAAAAGAAAGAAACTAAGAAACCCATTTGTTGACTTTGGAGGTAAAATTTGAATCAGCTCATCTCTTTAAATCTCAGTAACTCTTCATTGAAACTAGACTAAAACTATGATTAATCAATGAAAAACTGATATGTAATCTCAAAAAACTATTAGAATCAATGAAAATAAAGTGTTTACAACTGAAGAAAATGTTCAAAACCCTAAAAACTATTGAAAAAACTACAAAGAAAGAAAAAATATTTATCTCCTTCCCATTTGCCAAACAAACTCAACTTTTTATATTCTAAAAGGGTCATGGCTAAGACAAAATTTTCTCTTCCATGACCAAGCTGTTACACTTGTACTTTTGAATGGGTCATGGCTAGAACCATTTAGTCTCAACCTTAACCAATTCTTTTAGACAAGTTTCTTTAAAAAGTGCTAGGGTCATGGCTGGAACAAAACTATCTCAACCATGACATTTAATTAAATGGTGAGTTTTGGAAAATTTTTAAGGGTCACAGTTGGAAAAAACTATCTTAGTGGCGACTTAAGCTAAAATTTTGCACAAAGGAAAAAATTTCACTATTAAGCACACTTTTGCTTAATAAACGTCAAATTAATCCAATTTGGCAAAGAGATTGGAAATTAACACATTAAACACTAAAAACATGCAAAACGAGATGAAAAAATAGATGAAAACACATAAAACAAACACTAAATTCAAGTTATCAAATACCCCACATATAGCTTTTGCTCACCCTCTAGCAACTAAATAGACGACATTCTCACAAATCCAAACTTTAGGAAAATTTAGAAAAAATTTAAAAAACACTCAATATAAGCCATTAAATGAAATTGTAAACTTAAAAGATTCTAACTAAATCATACTAGCTAGTTTCCTTATGAGTGTGTGCTAGGACAAAATAATTTGCTAAAGATAAAAATCAAAATTACTATGTAATTTGATAACCAAAAAAAGAATTCATGTGTAAAATATTAGACACATTATTTCACACTTGAAACTCAAGAGATGCCATGGGCCTTTCCTTTAACACCTGAACTATATGGTCATCTCGACTAAAAATTCAAAATAAGATAGGATCATTAACACTTAAACAAGTTATAATGTTGGCTAAGATATGAGTAACAAAGAAAGGATTAAGTTAAACAAACTAAGAAAGACCATCCCTAATGCGAGTTGCCACTTTTTTCCCAAAATAAGACTCTATCTCCAACCTTGTAAGTCTCACCCTTATTGCTGAATCTCAATTTTCTAGAATGTAGAATAACTATTCTAAGAAATTAGCACACAAGAGAAATGCTCTATAGAAATTCTCACTCCCAATACAAATGCTTAGTTAAAATTTTGAGAGTTTTGAACTCAGCTACACTATAAAGAAAGAACCCCACACTTAAATATTAACATGATTGCTAGCTTTCAAAACTTTATTTTTTTAAATAAATAAAAAAGCTAGCTTAATCAATTTTGATATGAAAAGCATATATTTATTAAATAATTAAACAAAATAGAGCTATATTCTAAAATTTTAAATGAACACTAAACTTGGCAACAAATTCCATTTCTTAAAATTGCAAACATAAGTATTCACCCCTACAATTACTTAAAAAACCCTTGAAAATTTACATCCAACCTACTCCTAAAATGGCAATTCTTAAAAGCGTAAGATAAAGGCTTTTCAAGTTAAAATGCATTGATAAGAGAGACAACAAAAATTAACTTTGCACATATTTAGCATGCTCAATAGGCTTAAAAGGGGATTACAAAGGATAATATGCATAAAAGGTAGGCTAAAATTCTTTTTATAGACTAAATAAGAAAGATTTGCCTAAATCATTTCTTAATCTTAATTTCGAGTTATTGTATCACTTTGAAGGGTGACAAGAAAGGTTTTAGTGCTCTAGAATGCCTACCTAATCACCTTAATGCACTGGATTTTTTCTAACGCTTCATAATAGGCCTAAAGTGTTTAATTAATAAGAAATTTACTTATATTAATCTAAATAAAACCAATAAAAAAGAAACTTCATTCAAGCAAACAACTACGCTTTCACTATTTGAGAGATTCTAAACAAGTTACTCTAACTCAAAGTTCCAAATTATTCATAATGGGATCAAATAATCAAAGGTGAACTAAACTAAAATGAAACAATAATTAACAACACCAATATAAAGAAACTAAAACAAATAAAAACAAAACTTAAAGAGAATAACAACTAAAATTGGCTAAAAGCAACAAATAACAATATAAACTGCAAATTAAAAGTAAAAAAATAAAAAATTAAGAGAAAATTAAAAGTAAACAAACATAACATTACTAATTAAAAAGTTCTAAACAATAGTAAAATTACTTAAGATAAAAATAAACAAAAGATTGCCAAAGACTATGGTATAATTCAAATAAAAAAATCATTGCATCAAACATCTCTCAAAATAACCTCTTAAACAAGTTCTCAAAATGCTTTTTGCAAAATAATCTTACTCCGTACTTAAAATTTTGCTATCCTCAGTAAAATAAAAATTAAAGCACAAAATTTAAAAGGGGTAGGTTAGGAAATCCATGAAATCACTCTACAAGTGGTGGCTGTGGTGGAAAATGCATGTCGAAGTGAGATTGTATCATCGTCATGGAAGTGATAAGCTAGTTCATGCTCAAGGTTAGCTCAGCTTGACTTACTGCAATGTTTCCCACTTCCTCTTTCAACTCAGCTTGGCCAGTTGCCAAGTTCCCTAATTGTGACATGATCTCTACATACTTACTAAGAAGAAAGAGTGATTGCACAATAATTTTTTGCACCAGGGAAATTAGTTTTTCCCTTGGTCACCTGCACAATATATTCATCTTCCTTTATTAACTACTAAGTTTTAAGCCATCTTTCTTCATCAATCAATACCTTTATATTTATTAGCATTTTTCAATCAATAAGTGTTAGCTCGGCACATCTTTTCCCACAATAACATGATTGACAACTTTGGTGAAGATATTCATAATCCCTTCAAAGGATATCTTCTTTTGTCGCTTAGGATAAGTTTGAAGTTCTTCAATCTTCTTGATGATGAAGATGGCCCAATTCATTTGGATGCCTTACACCATAGCATATAACATAATAGCTTCAGATATATTAACTTGTCGATCCTCCTGTATGTGTGAAAATAGAAAGGGCAAGAAAATTATGTACAATTCTTAACATATGATTAGGCAAGTAATATGCCTTAGTAAGGCTAGTTACATATGTGGAGGGCTCTGCTTCATCACAAATTTCTTCCTAGATAATTTGTTTGTTTTAATTTTCTAACCCCCATGCTTAATGGGGGTCGAAATCCCAAGTACTCAATGAATTCATTTAAGGTTATGGTACAAGCTCTATTTTATAACCAAAAAAATAACCATTCATAGGTGATCGTAGCTATCCTTGCCAACTCTGATGCACACCATAGAAAGAAAGTCTTTTGTTAAGTGTGGATGTACTTCCTCAGTCTTCTCAAAGAAATTTATTCATCCTATATTATTGATTAATCGCTAAACCTCATTATAAAACCTAAATTCCATGAGGAAATCCATGTCCAAATATGTGGTAATATGTGCTAAGCCTTTGAAAAATTGACAAAGTAAGTTTTAAACTCCTCTTGTACCCAGTTTGATACCTTAGAGGGTTGTACACATTAGGAAGTTAATGCTCCAGCATCTTGTCGTGCTCTTTTTAGTGCCATTACAAAAAAAAAATTAAATTTTAGCTATGGCACTTAAACATACAAATATATAATATAAGAAAATTTTCAATAATGATAACTTATACACACCAAATAAACCAACAAGATGAAGAGTTACAACCAAATTTAAGGCATGTAAAAGCATGGGACAAATATAAAAAATTCATTGCAATTTTCATCATGTACATTATATTTAATGTGCTTAAACTAAATGTCTATTAGATTGTAAACCCAATCTTTCTGTAGGTGAAAACCAAGCCTTGCCATGGATGATAGGTTAATCTTCACACAGATGAATAATACACTTTTCCATAAGTCACCTAACCAAACTGTCTTACGATTCACAACCTAACTTTCCAACAAGTCACAAGCCAATCAAATCAACCAAAGATTCACTACCTCGGATGATATGGATCTTTAAGAGATTTACTCCCTTAAATGTTATGTGCCTTCAATTACATCAAATCATCTAGAGATTCACTGCCTTAGGTATGCATTTTTTTCCTTTTACTCTAAATTTTGGCTTCTTTCGGCACTAATGCACTAAGTTCCCTAAAATTGAGGGTAACTATAAACATCGAGTCTTAAGTTAGCCCAGATCAGAGTTACTTGATGAGCAAACATTATTCATATTGCAAATGAAGAATGAAAACTCCGAGTCTTATCATTAATTTCCATATAGTTTTTATAATGTTTTTACTGGCTTTGTCTTTCTGCATTTTTCTCAAGCTAAAATAGAGTTTTAATGGAAAATATAACCTTTTCTCATTGAGATAAGCTACCCATCTGTCTTTACCTATTTTTAATGATAGACATCCTTTAATAGACACCTAGTGATAGAGACCTTGCCCATCTATTGCCCGATTTGTAAATTTACTTCTTACATTTTATAAGCGAGAAACGGGGGATTTTTTTAGGGAGATTTTATCTCAAATCTAATATAATCTTAGGGATTAGATCAGGGTTTTTAAATCTTAAAAGTAAGAGTTTTAGTAGGACTTAAAAACTTTGTTAAATAAATAGGAAAAATCTAAAGTTTTTGGGGCTCTTCTTCTACTTCTTTTTCTTCTTTCTTTTGTAGCTAAATAATTTACCTTTTCAATTTGAGGAATTTGAAATAGGCATTAATTCTTTTTGGAGAATAAAAAAATCTAATTTTTCTCCTTTTAAAAAGGGTAAAGCACATTACATTCTTTATATATAACCAAAATATTTTCATTTTTTATCAATCATGGAAATCAATTAGGGCAGAACTTGGAGCACAATTCTCTAGCCTTTTAAAAAAATATGAGGGTAATATTTTAGGATTTCATTCTACTTTTATTTTAATAATAATTAATTGCCGTGTAAATACATTAATTAATTTTATGAAGGAATTGTCTATTTATTTTTGTATTTATGCCATGATTATTTTAATTAATGTTGTTTCATTATTTCGCCAAGAATAATTTTAAATGTAATTGATCAATAGAATGGCATGATATTAGGCTAAGATTTATTAATATAGGTTTTTCCATCTTTTTTTATTGAATTCTAATTAATTAATTAATTTAATTGTTATTGCATGATATAAATATGTTTTAAAAAGTTTTAGAATTAGATCTGACATGTTATAGGATGAAAAATATGCATGTTTAGAACTTACATTTAGATTTGTTGTTTTTTTTTTGTATGAATCCTACATTCTATCTTTTCAGTGACTAATCAATGGGAAGAAAGTTTTGGCAAATATTTATCGATCACATCGATGGATAGATGTCATAAAGTCTTCTGATCATCTTATTTATTTTCCTTTATTTTTGTCATTTGTTACTGTTGTGGCCGTCCATGACCTTTATTTAGCTATTTCATGCTGATATTGGATCATTCACATGCTTAATTTCATTTTTAGATGTCATTTTAATTTTGTTTCATACCACATATTATTTTGTATGAGTGATTTTCATTCTATAGTGCATTTTTTAATATTTATCATTTTACTATTTATTTTCATTTAACATAAGCTAACCATTTATTTTTATTTTGTCATTTTTAGAAATTCATTTTATTGCATTGGAACTCTTGGAGTTTAGGGATGAATGCTTTAGAGAATTCCTATGGACAATATTAATTCTCCTTTGCATATTTTATTTTATTTTATTTATTTATTACTTTTATTTATATATATTATTAAATTTTGGATGTATTTATTTTTAGGAATATAATAGGTAGAAATAAAATAGGTTTTTGCATGTTAGCATAAAAATTCGTGAAATAATTTTATTATTTAATTAGGTTTTTCTATTAAAGTGGGCCAATTCCCAAGTTTTCATCCCAAAATCATAGACAAATAAAAAGAGGTTTTTTAAATATACATAAGGGAATCAATATGTCAAACCTAATTAATTCCCCATTTTATGTATGGTATTTTATTTGTTATTCTTTTATTAGACAATTTGCTTACGTAATAGTCTTAGTAGATTTACTCTTTTTTTTCTTTATCACTTTCTTACATGCTTGAGTGTTAGGTATTTAATTAATTGTAATACGCCATCTGAGAAGGGAGGTAGTGGAATAATAACAAAAACCTAATCATAAGAAACACTTAACTGAGATGCTAAGCAAGAGTGATAACCCAAATATTGATCTTTATTTAGGCATTAAAAGGTTAAGATTTATTTTTCAATGTTTTATTGGGTGGTGATTCCATGATACCTGCCTCTTTAACCCCATATTAGATGCCTTCATAAATTAACCATAAACAATACACTTTTCCCAAAGCCCTTTCTATTGTAAAGTGGCCAATTTATGAGTTTTAGTGAGCCTCATTTGATCTTAAACCTAATTGAAATCAAATGGGCTCTAACTCATGTCATAGTTGGAAATAACCTCGTAGGTGTTGAAAGAGATAAAATGACCTCCTGACTAGGTGGTATCTTGTGTAGCTTCTCTACTTCAAGGTCCTACGTATGATTAATGAAAACTTAATGAAAAACACCCTCTACTTTTTGACTCTATAACTTGGAACTTTTTTGTTCAAGAGTTTAAAAAGAGGTATATCATAGCATAGTACAGGGATAAGAAGTGGAAAAAATTTTTATAGTTAAGATAAAGAGGGTTATCTTTGGCTGAATATTAAAAATATTCAGTCACCTTAGTTAGCATGCATTTAAGCCAATTCTGATAGAAGCCTTTCAATGGCACCAATTTGAGGAAGGTATAAATGATTCAATTAAGGAACATCTGGTGGTTGTCACTTTTTTATGACAAGTTACTACTCGTTAGTGCAAGCTATTATGAAGGTAGAAAATTTTGAATTAGTAGAAAGAGAAAGAGCTTAGAGGAGAGGATTGACTAGTATAGGTGCCTTTTTGGGAAAGAAAAATCGAGAAGTGTCTCCAGTAGGGTAAGGATTTGTGTCCAGAGGAAGGCATCAGGTCCCTTCTATGCCTATGCCTCTAGAAGAGAATTTTCTCAAGGGTATGGTTTTACTGCTTCCAAGTTCTCATACTGTTTAAAGATTCATTAGAGTGCTTGTTGATGGATGTCTGGGGCATATTTTAGATGTAGATGTACATATATCTCGTTGTAAATTATCCTATAGGTACCACCCAAACCCAAACACCATAAGTCAATAGGGGAGCTTCTAATGTTCCATATGAAGGTAGAAGAGGAGGCAGGGATCCAGTTGGACCTAGTCAATCTTGGTTAAATCCTGAAGCCATTTTTAAAACTTTGGATCCACCTTTGGTACCACCAGTTATAGCTCAAGCATATGCTATGAATGCTCAGGAAGATTCAAATATATTCGAGGTTGTAACAGCTATGGTCTCTCTTTTTATTCTAATATGTATGCTTTAATTGATCCTCACACTACCTATCCCTATATTTGTGTAGGTGGGTTTTCTGATAAATGGT
This sequence comes from Excoecaria agallocha, assembly GCA_037975025.1. Classification (NCBI taxonomy): domain Eukaryota; kingdom Viridiplantae; phylum Streptophyta; class Magnoliopsida; order Malpighiales; family Euphorbiaceae; genus Excoecaria; species Excoecaria agallocha. The sequence goes on along the minus strand of CM075811.1, from coordinate 66,586,838 downwards.
TGTCTATTGATTGGTTAGAATATAACATCCATGTCGCCAATAACTTGGGTAGTAGTGTGCTGGCTAATAAAGTTTTTAGGGATCGTCCTATTATTATTTAGAGTGGTGAATTATAGGCAAATTTAATTGGGTTACCCTTTCATGAATTTGATCTGATTTTGGGATTGGAATGGTTGGCTAAGTATGGCCCTATAGTTGATTGTGAGTCTAAATCAGGATTCTAATGGTGCTCGAATTGAATTATATAATATTCTTAATAGTTCAAAAGGCTAATGTAATATCTACTATGCAAGCCAAGAGATTTCTTAAGAAAGGCTACGAGGATTATCTAGCTTATGTGCTTGATTCAAAGAGGGTAAATATAAAGCTTCAAGATATTTTTGTAATAAAAGAATTTTTGAATGTCTTTCTTGAAGAATTGCTTGAACTTCCTATAGTGAGGAAAGTAGAGTTAGCTATTGAAACTTTGCTTGATGTTGTCCAAATATTTAGAACATCGTACATAATGGCACCTACTTAATTAAAAGAATTAAAAGTCTAGTTGTAGGAATTGTTAGATAAGGGGTTTATATGACCTAATACTTCTTAGTGGAGAGCTCCAATTTTGTTTGTATAGAAGAATGATGGTACACTTTGCATGTGTATCGATTATCAATAATTAAATAAGGTTACTGTAAAGAATAAGTACCCATTACCAAAGATTGCGGACTTGTTTGATCAACTAAGAGGTGCTGGATTATTTACTAAACTAAACCTACTGTTTAGATATTACCAGCTTTGGGTGAAAGAAGTTGATATTTTAAAGATTGCCTTTTGGACTCGATAAGGACACTATGAATTTCTAGTGATGCCATTTGGGCTAACTAATGCCCTAAATTCATTTATAGATCCAATGAATAAGGTGGTTAAACCCTACTTGGATAAATTTGTGGCCATTTTCATAGATGATATATTAGTTTATTCCAAGAATGAACAAGAACTTGCCTAACACTTACGGGTTATGTTACAAACCTGAGAGAGAAGTAACTGTATGCCTAGTTACATAATTGTGACTTTTGGTTGAAATATATTTCTTTCCTAGGGTATGTAGTATCTTTTAAATGTGGAGATAATTATTAATTGGAAGTCACCTCATAATATAACTGAAAAAGAAAAAGTTTCTTGGGGCTATCTGGATACTACCGATAGTTTGTGAAAAAGGTTTGTTGTGGTAGCATCTCCTCTGACTAGGTTGCTATGGAAGGGGATAAAATTTGAATAGTTTATAAGATGCTAGGCTAGTATTGATAAGCTAAAAGAAATGCTTAATAAAGCCTCTATGTTAGTTTAACCCATTTTCGATAAATAATATGTCATCTTTAATAATGCATTTAGGAATGGATTGGGATGTGTTCTAATACAAGAGGCAAAAGTGGTTACATATGCTTCAAGACAACTAAAATTGCATGAATGAAACTACCCTACACATGATTTGGAATTTGCTGCAGTGGTGTTCACTCTAAAAATTTAGCAACACTACTTATATGGTGATTACAAACCGTAAAAGTTCGAAGTATTTGCTTACTAAGAAAGAATGATGTTATGTATTAAACCCATAAGTGGACAGTTTACCATTTAGCACTTAAGATATTGTTCCCATGAGAAAATGATTACTTATTTCTCATTATGACTTGATCTCAATCTTGTTTACAAAGTTCATTAATTTGGTTACAAAACTAAAATATTAATGTTATGCTATAACAAAGATATTAACTAATCCTATTTTAATTATGGTTAAAGAAAATATATACAATAAATGATTTGCGTTAATTGATGTGAACTTGATAATTATTCTTTTAGTTTGAAATTAATCTTTAATATGCAAGTTAAGTTGACATGAATTTCTAAATCACTCTCTTGACATGAAATAGAATGCCTAAAACATACAAGTATAATTTCTAACCCTTAACTCTCATTATATAATTAAATTATTATTTTCATATATTTCAAGAATAAACATCAACCTATAACAATTATTATAATCATCCTAGTCACCGTAGTAATGAAATGACATTGAATTTCTAATAGCTTTAAATAAGAATATATCTCTCGAACTATACTTTTACTTATCATAACCATGTAAAAATACTATTAGAGAATTCTCCTGTTAAAGATTACTTATATATTAGTGAGAATAAGCAAAGTATTTAACATAATTGTTCAAGTTCCTAAAAACATCATTCAAATAATTACAAACAAGAAAAAGAACAATTGAAAGATAAATAAAAGTTGATCTCTTAACCCTTTACTTATTAAATATTTTTTTCTTCTTCTTTTTCTTCTTCTTATTCTTCAATATTGTCTTCTCTTCAAAAGTTAAATTCTTCTATCTTTTTATAAAAATAATAAATGTCTAATTGTTATCAGTAATAAAAAACTATCTCCCTTCTCTCCTAATCTTCATTGCTTTTATAATCCTTTGCAAAATAATGCAACTCTTCAAGCACCCTTCTAGAGGTACATAACCCCTAGTGAAAGGTCATGTCTCTTTGAAGCTTTATTTGAATTTCCAAATGCATAACCTCTAATTTTTATGCCTGTGAAGGATGTTACACTCACAAATAAATACACATCCTCTTAATTTGCTTCTTCTTTCTTCTTTTATTTCTCTTCTTCTTTCCTTCCTCTTATTTTTTCCTTCTTGGGTTACGCTCATGATGGGTGTTACGCTTGCGTTAGGACCTTGAATTCATTACTTTAATTTACCTTATTTACCTAGCTCTTTCTCCATTTACTCCTGCAATAATAAAAAAAGAACATCAAAACATAAAAATACAAAATTTTAAACATAAATAGCTAAAACTAAACATTATATCTCAATTCTAAACACAAAACACTAACTAAATATGAACTATTCATGTTCATATCAATTCCCCACATTTAAACCTTTGTTTGTGCTCAAGCAAAAACTTAAAATGCAACGGAAAAAATACAATAAAATAACATCGTGACATGGAGCCTTTATACCTTATAAATATTTGGCAAAGTAATGAAACAACTTCCATCCCATAATACACTAATCTATGTCAGCAAATTCCCAAGAAATATTATGGACCATCAAACTTTAGCATCCATGTACACCTAACTAAAGAATCATGAGAATGCAAAACACAAGAATATAGGCACCTTAAAAATCAAATTTATTAAAATATGTATCAATTATTGAAAATGTCACATTGCCTAAAGTAACTCTTTCTCAAGGCAAACACTTTTCCTCATATCACTTAAGTATTTATTAGGTTAGTGTTGCATTCCATCACTTAATATACTAATACATACGATAAGCTTGTAAATGAGTAAAAATCTCCACTACTAGCATAAAGTAATGCATATAATCAAAGGGTCTTAATGAAGGTTATAACTTAGCTTAGATTAGGATAGGAATAACTTTTTGTTAAGCAGCTTAAATATAGGAAAGGAAAAGCAACTATCACATCATATGAGACTTAAAAGTTATAAAGCATAACATAATACATATGAATTCTAATACTTATTTTTACTTTTAATCGCCTTTTATTCATGTCCACAACTTTCGTTCTTTTGTATTTTAAGGGACCAAAAAACTAGTATCTCGTATATAAACAAATCAAATTTATCTCAAATGATATAACAAAAAAAAATCCTCCCAAAAATAGGGTGCTTAAAGAAAAGTTAAGCATTCAAAAAGGGATTAAAGTTAAAGATGTGCTTATTAAAGAAGAAAATGGCTAATGGTTCAAAATTGGCTACCAAAAGTCAAAAAGGGTGGTTTTTAAGTAAGTTAAAATGGCTAATTCTACTGCCCTCATCATGTTTCATACACAACCTATACTAAAGGTAGTCTTGAAACTTACTCACAACAAGTTCTAGATTTTATGGATTTAAAAGGGCTCTTTTACAAGAAAAATATATCATTATTTGGCTTAAAAGCTCACAAGTTAAGGATGTTAATTACTTTAAGCAATGTTTCACTCAAAGCAACCAAATATACATAAAGAAAGAAAAATAACTTAAAAAGAACCTACATAAAAGTGCTTTGCCTAATCATAAACCCTTCAAAAGTGCCCATGCAATCCTAAAAGTAGGTTTATCCTTTCATATTACTTAAGAATTTCATCAACTAGACCAACAATTACAAAATATAAGAAGTTTTATAAAAAATTTTCCCATAGATCATCAAATATAAAAGGCTATATAAACACACAAACTAACACATAAACAAAAAACACAAATATTAACTACAAACCTAGCTACCCTACACTTAAAGGACACAATGGCCCCATTGTATAAGGACATACAAAACTAAAACACAATAACAAAAATAAGAAAAATGAAACATAAAATAAATAAAAGGTAAAAATTAAAAGCAGTAAAGGAAACTGCCCTCAAGAAGTGCCATTTAAAGAGCTAGGTGGACAAGGCATGAATTAAACATTTTGCTATCAAAATAAGCTCATCAATTTATGACTTAAACTCTAGTGGCTCCTACTTGAATCCTTCATTTGTGTCTCTATATTGCCCACCTTTACAACTAAACCCTAGTTTGCAACACCTATGGCATCCAAATGAGTAAAGACTTGCTACCAACCTACTAAACTACCTCCTACTCAAACCTCAGATGTGAAATCCTCATCGCCACCATCCTCACTCTCATTAGAATCACCATTTTAACCACCCTAAGTAGTAGTGGCTAGTGCCTTGCCCTTGCTTATGCTGGATATCAGATTATGCTCCATATAAGAAAAGCAAACTAGGGGCTAACCTCCTCTCTTTATTAGGTGAGAGTTCCTTAAAAATTTTATAACCATCATTGTAATCGTCTCATTCTCCTTAGGCTCAAATCCATCCAATTGGCCTAAACACCCCAAAATAATGCCAATCACCATATGGGCTATCCCCACTGACTTTGTTTTTAAAATAGAAGCATTTAACAAACTATGAAAAATGAAATTGATGAAATATAGGATATTCTTTCCCTATACCAATGACAACACAAACAAATCATTTGTTTGGACTTTATTGCTCTCAACATGTCCAAACAAAAGCCTGAAACATATATTTATAAAATAAAAGCAAGGCATCATTTTTAATAAAGCTATTGGTTCAAAAGTACTCAAACCAGTGATTTTTTCCAAGTATTAGAGGGTACAAATTGTTAAGGAACAAAAGCTTGGTCATTCAAAGGAAACCTAAACCAATCATGCATTTCTTTAAACCCAAAAGTATATTCAATACCCAAATGCCTAAATTTAAACTAAATTTACCTCTCATCCACTTATTGTAATGTCACATAAAACTCTAAGTCCTAGTCCCTCTTAATTGGTAATTGCAA